>CM031243.1:350604156-351122061 GCA_018340775.1 Taxus wallichiana var. yunnanensis | reverse complement strand
AAATTCTATTTTGACCTAAATGTTGTAGTTGGTTTTATTCAGTGATCTCGAGTTTCGTAAGACATGTAAATAGTTTGACGCTCATTAATTTCCTAAACTCAGAAACACACCCCATTATATTATATAATGTACCATAGATTTCGATACATATTTATTAATAAAAACAACATTTTTAATAGTAATCGATCTAAATTTTACAGATCTCAAGAAACTATTTGATCATAACTAATTGTGTCATTACAACATGCATACTAATTAACCTCCCATGATCAAAATAATAACCCGCATTATAAAGTGCTCTGCATTATACCCCATATTTATATAAAAAAATATTTCTGACCATACATAGAAGTGAAGAAGAGACCCCTAAGAATGCATAACAACTTCCAATTTCTGAAAAAAATTAATGTAGATAAAAATTTAGTCAACTTAAATTTAACATCTAAATGACCATGATAATGGCTTATTTTTCGGTATATTGTGGCAGTCATTTGACCATCAATTTTAACACAGTTAAATTTTTCTGAATCCTATGATCTTAAATTTGACGTCTAAATGACTGTCATATTGTCTTATGTTTTTTCTACCATGAGGTCATTTGACCATCAAATTTAATAAATCTAAAACTTGTGTATTTCAAAATATGAAATTCCGAATTTCTTCTTCCATATAATATTAGGGAGGTTATATTTCAACACATTATAATAACCTATTATAATTTATAATGTAAAATATACACATTTTTTATATGAAAAATGAATATAATTTATAGAATGAAAATAAAAAACAACATATAGTGCATAAAAATTATAAACTATAGTATATTATTTTTATATTAAAAATGCATGACCCTTATTAAAAAGGTTTAAAGGACATATACCATGCTAAAAGTATTTTACCAAAGTGCAAGTAGATTTATGAGAGTATAGATTAACTTGCATATTTTATAGAGGGGACAAGTAATTTCACCCGACCAATGAAATAAATTGAAATCCCTATTTTCATGAACCTTGTCTCTTCCCTTCATTTACTCTTAATTTTATCCCACACACATTTAAAACTATGAAAATATTGCAAAATATTTTATATAATTCTTGCAAGCTAAAAACTTTAAAAAATTATGTGGCTATAACTACCAATATTTTAATAAATATTTACCATACTTCATGTGGGCCACCAATAAACTAGCCCATTTATACTTGAGAGTTCTACATTTATACCTAAAATATTATCTCATTTTATTCTCCACTCCCACTCTTATATAAAAAAAAACTTTAAATAGGTTTATTTATGTAGTTTTCATAAACTATAAGATCTAAATGAATGGGGCCACCCTTACATGAATAATATAAATAGTTAGACACATGTCGCTGGTTTTATTTAATAATTATTAAGATTTAAAAAGTAATCCCTTCATGGCCAAGAAATAAACACGAGCCCCTTCTTACTAAAAAAAAAAAAAGGTAAGCACTTTAATTTTTTTAAAACATATATAAACCAAATCTAATAAAATGTATATTTTAAGAAATTTAAAATAACCATATATATAAAATATGATTCAAATTTAGGTTTGTTTCTTTTTTAAAAAAACTATATATGCCTAGATTTATAAGTTAAGTTTAAATATGATTTAAACTTAGGCTTAGAATATGATCTCAATGACTCTTCCCTCAATCCCATGTAATTTTAATGTGGTTTAAGGCTTTTAATATATAGTTTTTTTTTAAAATTATATAAATTTTAATATGATGTTTATATAAACCTTATTCTATATTATATATATTTTTATTTAAAAATAATAAAATAGTTTTCAAATTATATAGGATATAGTTATAGATTAACTATAAACTATAGTTTTTCAAATAAAATCCTTTTAGAGGGGACCAAAGAACACGGGTATGAATTTACCTTCTAAAATATTTAACCTGCAAACATTTGAAATTATAGAAAACATGAAAATTATTTCATATAGTAATAAATCATTTCCTTTTTTTGTATGTGACTTTCACACATGTGAATATTTCAAGCCTCTTTCAATTGCACACATCAATCTCCAAACAAATATTAATTCCATATAATTTACAAAATTTAAATGAAATTAAGAATTATATCATATTACATCTCCCACTCCAAAAAGTAGGGATTTAAAATTGAAAAACCCTAAAAAAATTACCGAGAGTTTAATTCACACAAATTAAATGCCAAAATAAATTGGGGAAAAACAAGAAAGAGACCGGATACTTTTAAATACCCTTTCAAAGTTAGTTGAAAAAAACCCGTGCATAAATTAAATTAATAAAATACAAAACATTTGATCTTAATTTATTTAATTTACCTCTCTATGTTACCATGTTAGAATTTGAGCATTCTAATAAATATGGATTTAATCAACTTACATATTACATAATGTTACAATAAATATTTAAATAAAGATTACATCATATTATAGGTAAATAAAGAAATACTTACAGAAATAAATTTGTTTCGATCCTCGTTAAACGTCAGAAAGTCCCTTCCCGGAAATCTAGTTTTTGAACTTAGTCTTTTTGAGCCTTTTTTGGCCGGGCGCATGGATTTGCCTCAGAACACCAAGTTTTGGTGCGCCCTTAAAAGCCTTCGCGCATGCGCATGCACGTCTTTTTCCATGTTAACACGTTTTTTTGCGCCAAAGGGCGCATATAATCTATGTGTTACACCAAGTTTTGGTGCGCCAAAGGGCGCACATAACTTCATGTCGACAATGCATACGGTGCGCCAAAGGCGCGCTCATTCTTCTGTTGTCGAATACTTCGTGCGCCAAAGGGCGCACACTTTCCCCTGTCGACAGCAGTTTTCATGCGCCATTTCAAAAGTGGTTGGCGCATTGATGACAAGTTTTTCTATAAATATCAGTGCGCGCCCAATGTCATTTTCATTCCTTTTTGTCAAGCACGTGATTGCCTCGATTTGTCACCGTCTCGTCGTTGTCATCGCCCTGTGGACCCGCTCTCCAATTTTTGCTATATATTCGAGGTAAGAGGTTCTCCCTCTTTTCCATTTTGTGCTTTTTTCTTGTCTTGGTCCGGGTGTTCTTGGTCTATGTTTTGATTTGCTGGCTGCTTTTAAATGGATATGTTTGAGCTAGTTTCCCTCCCCTATCCCGTTTTCTTTTTTCTTTCCTCCTATTCCTCCTCCTCTTTCCAGATCTCGCTCTAAAAGGGAGCTGTTTTGAAAGGGCTTGGTCTCGCTAAACCTTTTTATAGAAACCTTACTTGTCCAAGAATCTTTTGAAGTAGGAGAAAGAAAGAAAATATTTGAGCAGTTAGTGTAGTTCTGTGGCGCACTGGCGCGTTTTGTTGCAACAAAAACAGTTGCGCCCCTCGGCGCACTTACCCGCCATGTTACATGACCAAAACCCGCGCCAATGGCGCACCCTCTTGTCATGCTGCACCTAGAACTCATGCGCCCTCAATGGCGCGCCCTTTTTGCATGCTACAAGTCTAAATCCGCGCCTCCTTAAAAGCCTTTGGCGCACCCTTTATCCATGCTGCATAATGTTTCCATGCGCCAAAGGGCGCACCCAGCTTTCATGCAACACAAGCCTTATTCGCGCGAGTATAAAGTTAGAAAGGCGCGGGCGCACCCTCCATTGCAGTAACATAATGTTGTGTAAAACCTTCATGCGCCGCGCCAAAGCCTTTGGCGCACCATTTGTTAATGTTACACAATCTTCCCATGCGCCAAAAGGCGCACCGAACCCCAATGTAACACGCATTTCCTGTGCGCCCTGCTATAAAATGCAACCTGCTTCATCCATGCGCCATGCGCCTTTGGCGCCAGTATAACCTCTGCAACATTCTTTTTCTGTGCGCCTTATCTATTTGGCCTGCCAGTTGCATTTTTCCCGCGCCCTGAGCCTTAAAATCTCTAACTCTTTCTTCTGCTAGCTTTCCAATGGAAGATCAAATGACTAATTCAACCTTTTTGGATTGGGTCTCACTTCTTCTTCGTGCAGATCAGCAACTGAGTTCGAAAGAACACATGTCTACGTCAAGCAAGAAGCCCACCAAACCAAGAGGAAAAGCTGTCGATGTAAGAAGAGATGAAATACAAATATCGAGGGTCGATGCCCGAATCACAGCCGAGTGAAAAAAGATGGATGTCGAGACTCTGAATTGGGTCACATCGACATGGATGAGTTCTGGGTTAGGACTCAAAAAGTTACAAGAAGTCCATGGATGGACAAGTTAACAGCAAAGGCTCGCACTTCACGGAGGAATCCCCGCCGCCGTAAACAACGAATTCATGATGGTGATTGCGCAATGTTACAACAAGGACACAAGATGTGTCGAGAACAGTAAGGGCGAGGCAGTCATAAACCTCACTGCCCGTCACTTTGAGTTGATACTTGGCATCCCTCATCACCGGAACTACGTGGCTGTTAGCCAACGAGAATGCATCAAGGCCTGGGAAGACAACGAAGACCAAAGGCATGCAATGATGAATGAGGTCTACCTAAAGAATAAGAAGGTGGTGACCCTATGGCCTCGTGACTATCCACCGAAGTGATTTCTCAGAGGAACCTGATACTATCACTTTCCCGAGCAGAGTCTTCGGCTTTCGATGCCCACTATTTCCATAAGTGGATGCATGCGGTACTGGAGACAATGAATAAGAATTTGCCCGATCGCGCTACTGGGTGAAATAATCAGCAAAGACCATCTCTCGAGCAGCCTACAACAGCCGCCACAACAGAGTGTTCCATATGAACTCCTATGTAGTCTATGCCGCAGCACAAGAAGGGATTATCCGGGCTGAACAAGTGGAGTATGGCCTCAGGCCAAGATATTTGATTACTATCCAGAGCTGAGGCTTGAGAATAGCATCCAACATTTCGCAAAAGTTAACGATGCATTCTTCTATCATGTCATCTGCCTACTGAGGCCAAACATGACTCATAGCCGGACGACCAAGAACATAGTGGCAGTCACAGAGAAATGGGGGGCCCTGTTCACCCAATTTCCCACGTTCACCTATCTAAGGGCTGCCAACTTTTTGGGAGAGCCAACCAAGCTACCAAGGTATGCTGGGCCTAAGCTGATTCTACTAGAACTGTCAAGACAGCTGGTCACATACCATGAGAAGTGCCTCAAAAGAAAGAAGGGTGGAACTCCTTTCCCCCTCAAAGTGGGCCGATACACATGCTCCACCCACCATAAGGCGAAGGAAATGTTCGCAGAGCTGGAGCTACTCAACTTGAAGCATGACTTCCCAGCTAGGCCTACCTTCGACCCAAGAAGTTGCCTGCCAAAAGCGAAGCTCGATCCGATCCATGTCCCTCAAATCGAGGATATTTACATTGACGTTCTCCATGAGGTGGAACTCAGAAGAAAGGATCATTCGCGCTTAGCATCGAGGAAATCATCCAATACGGAGTGGCCATTGTCCCCGAAGGCTTCCAGACTACGGAAGATGAAGTAGATAAGGTGTATAATGACACAGATGGACAATTGGCCCTTCCCGCCATCGACAGAACAAGGCTCCTCAAACAATCGAGGAGAGGGTCAAGGAGACTATGCGAAGAACAGAGCATCGGGTGCCGCATGAACGGACTAATCTACCCTGGGTAGATTTCACAACTTCCCCTTTGGGCAACGCACTCCAAGGTCAAAGAAGCAAACTGAAAGGCAAAGGTGCAGTAAGGTGAACCTAGCACCATTCAGAGGAAGCCCTCGAAAGTCCTCTTCCCTCGAGCCGAACAAGTCATAACTCTTGATGAGGAATCGACAGAGGATAGTCCTATACGCCCATCCACCTGTGATGTCGGCGCCGCTACAACTTCGAGGTCCCTTCTATCCCTTCTTCTTCTCTTCCTTCCTCCTCGAGTGACTCAAACGACCACCCTTTCGTCGTGTCCTCTCGCCCCCTTCTTCTACCCTTTCCCCGCTTCTTCATCTATCTTCTCCTCCTCGCTGATTTGTCTTCCTCTATTTCTTCCTCATCTCCGAGCTCCCTTCCCTTCCTATGTCTTCTCGCAATGCATGGTTCCCCTTCCTCCCGTGGACATTTCTTCGGCTATTCTTTCCATGCCGCCGCCGCGTGTCTCCACGTTTTTCCCCTCTTCTACCGTTGCTGCCTCCTCTCGTCTCTCGGTCCTTCTTCTATAGGACCAGCTTGGATCTCTCAGCAGCTGAGCCAACAAAAGAGGAAAGTCCCCATCGCTCCGATGGACTTTTGGTCATTCCGCTAAAGGAGCAAAGAAGCACAAGCCGGTTACACGCTTCTCAAAGAGCGCCGCAGTGAGAGAGTCATGGAAATAGCTGCACTCCCAACCCCTCAAAGAGAAAGAAGATCTGCGTCTCCGACAGATTTCACCGTGACCCAAGTCACAATGGGGACATCCTCGTAAAGTCTCCTGTGGGGAAGCTCTTTCCGCAGCTTGATGCACTCGCAAAAAGCTTCAGAAACGAAAGAGGAGAAAAGGCTATCAAGGAGCAGTAACAAGTACTGCCTAAGCCTTACGTAAGATGGGGAGTGCACCTCCCACAATCGCGCCGAGACTCCCGAGCCGCTCACCAGAGAAGATCAATGAGTATTCAAAGATCGGCGAAAGGTGGTATGGCAAGTTTTCGCTGAGGAGCCGATCCTCAAGGATAGTGAAAGAGTAATCGCGCGAGTATATCAGCTTTATACTTAAACATCGAGAAGGCGAATAAGGAACTCCAAGCATTAGCAGTCCGATATCGAAGAGTTAGAACATGCTAGACTCCAAAGACGAGACCTTCCAACAAATGTTCGACTGCTCACCAAGATCCGGTCAAGTTCGAGTCTTCGGTCATCCAAGGGCCCTCAACAAAACTATGTCCACTGACTATCGATAGATCAGCTGGAATTTGTTTTAGAAAAGATAGACAAGGTAAAGGAAGAGGCCCCGGATGCAATGCATCAAATGGAGAAAATTGTCCTCGCCATGACTCCTGTGGTTGCTCACTCCTTCCCTTACCTTGAGATCACCGATGACACTATCCGGATTTTCAAGGAGATATTTTCTCAAGGGACAGGCCTGAGGTCACGCTCGACATCGAATCTATCAACAACCTACCGCCTCGTAGGACTTCATCGGGTTCCTTATCGAGGCGGAGAAAGATTATTCCAAACTCCCTAAAAGCTCATGACGAGCGGGAGACTTGCGAAGCAATCGCTGAACGGCACAAGGATCCATCACAGATCAATTTGGGCCAATGATCAGCAAGTTTTTGGAATACCGCGCTCAGTTCCACATATCATCACCTGAGCAGCATCAGAAACAGGCAACCCCTTTTCGGCCGCAGGATGATGATGATGAGTAGCTTCTTCTTCTTCTTCTTCTTCTCTCTATTCTCCGACTTTCTTTTCGAAATGTCTAAAATGTGTTGGCACAAATGATGACATCATCCATGTTGCATCATGGGATGATGTCATCCACCAAGTTGTCAAAGTCAACATGACTTTTAGATATTTTGTAAATATCTTTGTAAATAAGTGGTTGGCTCCATTTTGCCTTCTCTCTCCCTCATCTTCTATAAATATGAGAATACTTGTTGTATTCAAAGGTGAACATTTTTTAGATAGAAATAGAAGTGAGGAGAGAAAGACTTTGAGCTTTCAGAATGTAAAAGAACAAGTAATACAATTATTCGACTTTGTGCTCAATAGTCATGTGTTATACATTAGATCTTTCTTACGTTAGATCTCGTATGTGTTTAATCTGCTGGATTCATATCTACTTTTCCGTCATTTGTTTATCAAGATTGCTTTGTTTATTTATGCAAGTAGGTTTGGCTCTGTTTACTACCAAACTAAAAACATAAATCTTCCGACCTTCTCGCTTTGGAATTCATTTCTTTTCTCCTTCTGATCTGTTTCTTTCTCTTCTCCCTCTTTCATTCCTTTCTTTTCGCAGCCTGAACACTCTACCGGGATGAGATCCCAACCCCGAAGGCGTAACTGTGAGACTTCATAGGTTCCTCGCTAGTAGAAATAGCAATAAACCAGCCGCATTGCCTCAAAGAGGGGCTAAGCCCCGCAACACTGCTGCTCTGTCTATCCATAGATCTCGTCCCGCGCGATGCATTTTCGACCAACAGTTTTTGGCGACTCCGCTGGGGAACGGATAGATCTGTCAGATCTATGGTGGTGGTATAATATAAAATCAGAAAAATATAAGAAAATCACTGCCTGTTTGCAAATCTGCACTTTTTGTTGAAAATCCAAAAAATTTGCAAAAGTGCCTAAAACTGAAAATTTTCTTCTGAGATCCGTAGATCGGGCATAGTTACAGATCTTTAGTTCGCTGAGTTTTTATCAAAATTAACATTTTTTCGTAGATCTGAATTTTTGACTATTTTCCAAAAAGTTCAAAACCCTCTGAAAAATTAAAAATCAGATCTGAAAATCAGCCTGCTATTCTTCCCTGCCATCTTATCCTCGCTGTTATTTGTCATTAACCGCAATCGGTTTTTCGAAGAGGATAGTATTTAAATATTCAGAAAAGTATTTGCTGCTGGTTTTTGTCAGAAAAACCAGAAAATCAGCAAGTACACCCAAAAATAAAGTTTAAATCTGCGCCATAATATCGCAGATCTGAAAGGTACGCTGGCAAGTGAACCTTTACGCGCAGCAGGAGAGCCCGTGGGGAAGTTGATCCTACTTTCGATCTGCTTCAAAGGCACAATTTCAGCATAACACCGGCACGTTTTTCAGCGCTAAGCTCGGCTAGCCGGTCATCCAGGAGTGTCTCACCTCCACGAAGAAAAAGTCTTTTGCAAGGAACATCTACATCCCTTTCAGAAGTGCTCTCGTCGCCACTGGAACCACCCTCCCAACTCGTGTGCTTTTTCCAGCCTTTCAAATGGCGGTACCATGGGGAAATGCTATGGGTCCTCTCGCATTACCACATCCAGTTCACGCGCTCCCTCACGGAAACAGAAAGAATTTTCCTAAATTCGACGGGAGCGGAAATCAAAGCACGGATTCCCACATATCTGCTTTCATTATGTCATGCAGTATTTTGGACGTGACTCACGAAGATGTGTCGGTTCGCCTTTTTCTGGAAACTCTACAAGGGCCCGCAGCCGAATGGTTTCAGCATTTGCCAGCCGGATCTATCACCACTGGGCAACCTCATGGGATGCTTTCGAAGACAGATACAAGCCTTCAGAGGATGCATTTGCATTGTTATCACGAATCACTCACCTGAAGAAGGAGGCAAATGAGACCATGCGCGATTTTATCACCCGGTTCAATGCATTAATCAACCGTGTCCCTACTGCCATGCTTCCAACACCGGAGAATCAAAAGTGTTTCTTCGTGAACGCCATGAGCTCAAAAGTCAGCTTCTTGCTCCTTCAAGAGCGAGTAGCTACTCTACCTCTCGCTCAGGCTGCCGCCATCCGGATAGAAGACAATTTGATAATATCTGGCGAGTTGAGAAAGGAATCATCAAAGTCCAAATCTTCAGATCCCTCGCCTGCTACTTCGTCTGATCCAGCATTCCAAAAGATGGCGAATGATCTGCTCGCATTGAAAAAGCAGTTGGCCCAGGCTCCTAGTTCCTCATACCGAGACGTTCCACGAAGGAGTTTTGTTCCCAACAATGTTTCACAAAGACCGTTCTACCCGCAATCGCTCCACGGTTGGCGCCAAGCTCCTCCCGGCCAATGCTTTGGCCAAAATTCAAGAGGAAGAGCAAGATTATGAAGAATCTTCGCCTCAAGACGAAGATGATCAAGATGTCGGTGAGCCGACCGCGACTCCACTATGGATACATGGAATTTGATGAGGATGAATCTGATGAAGAAGAGAGTACTCAAGGCTATGCAATGACAATCATATGCTGTTTTTACCCGCCGCAAGGAAAGAAGCGGAAGTTGCTGCCCATGTGCGTAAATGAGAAGGTCGTGTCAAACGTGCCTCCAACCATGTTAAAAGAGGTAATCCTCTTCCTACTCAATTCCCTGTTAAGTCTTTTGCAAAGAAGTCTTTTCCGCCCATCTCTCCTCCGAATCAGCCCCCTCATATTCCTATCAAGATCAGTAACCCTGTTCCACCATCGCGAAGTGAAGGACTCATTCCCTCACCAACGCAACCCTTGGCCGCGTTCGATATAATAGATCATGCAAAAAAGACCAAGATCCAAATGTCTGAAGCTGAGTATCTTCAGTCAAATCCCGAACAGCTTGTAAGATTAACTAAATATATTCAGAGTCAAGCTGTTACATCTAAACAGGTTTCCCCAAAAGGAATCCTTTCCACTCCTCCTGAATCCCACATAAATGTTGCTTCAACATCTGCATCAGGCAAGATAGAACCTTTCTATCTCTCTCTCCTAATCAACGGCCATAAGTTGAGCAACTGTATAATTGATTCCGGAGCTTCTGACAACGTTATGCCGGCGAAAGTCACCCATGCTTTGGGCCTCACTCTTACCAAACCTTTCGGCAGATGTTATTCATTGGAAACCAAGCAAGTGCCATTGATTGGCCAAATCAAAGACGCGCAATTCATGTCGCAAAGATTCCCCGAAAAGAGGGTAAAGATGACCGCTCGTTCGCCGACATTCCAAAGCCTATGGAATTTCACGGGAAGGAGTTTTTGCAAATGAAGTTGGAGAAATTCACATGGACTGGTCTAAAGCTAGAATTCCAGTCAAAGGCGTAATGCAAACTTTAGAGCCGGAATCCCAAAAGAAGTACTTGGTCACTAGCTCTGAAGATCCCAAAGCTCAAATCCTTTTTGAATCATCAGGGTTGGGGAACTACTTCTTATCTACCGAGACAGGTACAAAGGGCATTTTTGTTCAAGAAAAGGACCTTAATGAGATCTGGACCTTGCAATTTGATGGCAGTTGCGCGACTAGTGGATGTGGCGCTGGAGTTGTGCTGATATCTCCCGAAGAGGAGGTGATTCCTCTCTCTTTCAAATTGCAGTTTTTCAACACTAACAATACTGCTGAGTATGAGTCTCTCTTACTTGGTATGCAAGCCGCAAAGGAAAGAGGAATAAAAAATCTAAAAGTACAAGGTGATGCCGAGCTAGTTGTAAATCAGGTCAAAAGGATTTACCAAGTGAAAAATGAAAGGCTCAGGCACTACCGCAACGCAGTATGGGACAGCATCGAAGAATTTGATGCTTTTTCAATAGGAGCAATTCCAAGAGCTCAAAATGACATGGCCGATTCATTGGCCGTTTCAGCATCTCTCATGCTCCCACACCCGGGTTTGAAAACGGACAAATACACCATTGAGGTGGTTTTCCGCCCGAGCGTACCAGACAACTCTCAGCATTGGCAAGTATTCAACGACGATAATCAACTCATTGCCTTTCTGGAAAAATCAGAAAATTTTGACGAGTTGTATTTCGAAGGATCCACCTCTACATGCCGTGAATCAATCAACAGTCAAAACCACGAAACAAAGGAGAACGACGGCATATGTCAGCTCAAAGGGAATAAAATTCCAAAAGGCCTGGTTTCTCTGGAGCGCCTGTTTGACAGGCATGACCGTTTTGTGAAAAAGAAGAGGCGAGATGATCCTGACTCATCTCCAGAGACAGAACCAGTCAATATAGGTTCGGAGGCACACCCGCGATTTGTAAACATTGGCAAATGTTGCACACCTGAAGAGAAGCGGAAATTTGTCAAGTTGCTGAAGAAATATATGGATGTATTGGCATGGTCCTATGCCGATTTAAAGTCCTTCAAGCCAAAGGACGTTCAGCACGATATTCCCTTGAAAGACGATGTCAAAGCCTTCCGTCAGAAGCAAAGGCACTATAATCCGAAGATTTCGGGCACCATCCAGGCCGAAATTCAGAAGATGCTGGATGCAAGAATCATCTTCCCTATCCATCACAGCACTTGGGTAGCCAATATTGTGCCAGTGCGCAAGAAAAACGGTGAGATACGCATATGCGTAGACTTCCGAAACTTGAATCAAGCTTCGCTGAAAGACAACTACCTCTTCCGATAATGGATCAAGTTCTCGCAAGCAAAGAATCGGATCGTAAATGTCGTCTATGCTTGATGGTTTTTCGTGCTACAATCGATTGAAGTCTCGCCTCAAGATCAATTCAAAACAAGCATTCACTACTCCCCTCGGGGTACATTTGCCTACAAAGCAGATGCCTTTTGGCCCGACTAATGCAGTGCTACTTTTCAACGGGCCATGGACTTCGCATTTAAAGGTATGATGGGAAAAGTCATTGTAGTTTATCTAGATGACTTAACCGTGTTCTCTAAACAACGAAGTGATCATTGTGATCACTTAGAGCAAGTACTGGCCAGGTGCCGAGAACATGGAATTTCCCTAAATCCCAAAAAGTCTGTTTTTGGGGTTACGGAAGGGAAATTGCTAGGCCATGTGGTTAGCAAAGAAGGAACGAAGATAGATATTGAAAGGGTTAAAGCTATTCAGAGCCTTACTCTGCCTACAAGCAAGACTGGTGTTCATTCTTTCTTCGGAAAGGTGAACTTTCTCAGGCGTTTTGTTCCTGATTTTGCTGAAAAGACCCGCCACATACTGAACATGATGAAAGGATCACCCACTTTCAGATGGAGTGAAGAAGGGAAAAGGTCATTTGAAGAAATAAAAACTTTTGTTGCCCATGCACGGTCCTCGTATGTCCGGACTTCTCCAAGAACTTCATTATGTATAGTTACGCTCCGAACATACCGTGTCCGCAATCCTAATGCAAAAGAACTCTGAGGATATCAATCTCCAATCGCATTCATGAGTTCTCCTCTCAAGCCTCACGAACTGAAAATGACTCAGCTGGAAAAGCATGCCTTTGCCGTTGTCAAAGCAGTGAAGAATTTCAGGTATTACATTCTAAACTCGCATACGGTAGTGCTGGTCCCTGACACGGCGGTGAAATCAATTCTAACTCAGCAGGAGTTAGGAAGTTTGAGAGGGAATTGGATCGCAAAGGTCCAGGAATATGACCTGGATATTAAACCAACCAAGCTGGTAAGGGGTAAAGGCCTGTGTCAGCTAATGGCTGAAAATGAAAATTTAGAAGGTCCTAAAGGAAAAGAGGATTGTGCAAACGAAGAGCAAAGCCCTCTAGAGGAGCCTGATTCTCTGCCTCTAGTTCTGTTTGTTGCAACTAGTGACGAGTGGTACTCCGACATTGCTTTCTTCCTTACCTACGGCGAATGCCCAATGCACCTAACTGCAAAGGAGAAGCGCACTATAAAGCTCAGAGCAGCTAAATATGTCATCTGGGATGACGGTTTATATAAGCGCGGATAGATTTGTCTTCCTCGCGATGTGTGACAAGCCCAAAGCAAGTAAAACCGCTGGAAAGTTTTCACAATTCAGCCTCGTGGAGGCCATTTTTCTTCTTCCGTGACAAAGACACAAGATCATTCGAGCTGTGTACTATGGCCAACGCTCTTTCAAGATGCGCTACCTGGGTGGCAAAGTGTGAACCCTCACAAGAATTTTGTCTAAGCAAGCCCAAGTTGGCTGCCCTTCCCTAAGGCCGGTCATCATCAATGAACCATTCGTGCAATGGGGAATTGATTTTATCGGGCGCACTCAATCCTCAATCGAGGCCGACATAGCTATGTCCTTACAAAGAACGGATTACTTCACCAAGTGGGTGGAAGCCATACCGCACAAGCATGCCACTTCGAGGTGGTTTCAGCTTTATCAAAGAAAATATCATTGTCGTTCAGGCTCCAAACAAAATCGTTGCTGATAATGCTTCTAACTTCTCCTCCCAGAAGTTATTAGTTTTTGCTATGAATATGGAATAACTTTAGCACATGCCTTGATTATTACCCTGTGGAAATGGTCAAAGGAATCCAAAGAATAAGAACTTGGTGACCATCATACGGAAATTAGTAGATGAGAATCAGCCGGATGTGGCACAAGTCTTTCAGTACGACGCTTTGTGGGCGGACCGCATTACCCCCAAGAGATCTCTCGGCATGTCACCTTTTCAAGTGTTATATGGCACTGATGCCGAACTTCCCATTTCTGCTGAACTTCCTGCTCTACGCTTGGCACGAGTAATCGAAGATGAAACTTTTCAGAATTCTCTAGAAAAGAGAATTATGTATCTGGCGGAACTTGAAGAAAAGAGAGTAAGAGTGGTCGACAGGATCACTGAACATCAGAATCAAGTAAAGAGGCTTTTTGACAAGAAGGCCAAGCAGAGAAATTTTCAAGTGGGAGATCTTGTCCTCTTATGGGACAAGCGAAGAGAGCCAAAGGGCATGCACGGAAAATTTGATTCCCTATGGAGAGGGCCCTTCAAAATCAAGCAACTCAATGGAGAGAATAGTTTCTATCTCTCGTATCTGGATGGAGCTGAACTCCCGCTTCCCTATAGCGGGCAACATCTCAAGATCTTCAGGAAGTAGAGCTTGTTTCTTCTTTGTGCATGCTTTATTTTCGTTGTGTGTTTGCTTGTGTTTGCTTTGTGCCGTGTGTTTGCTTTTGCTTTTTGTCGTGTGTTTCTTTCTGCTCCCTCCGGTCCCCCTTGTTTTTGACTCTGATACCCAATGGATAGGCACATGTGAACTGGGATTCTCTACCCCCGAGTTCGCTCAGGAGTAGTCCCCAGAAGGAGCCAGCTGTTATCCCGTAAAATTGACAAGGGCAATTTTACCGATAACCATACGGAAAATTTTGTTTCGATCCCTTGTTAGGGATCCCCCGCGTTCGAAACGTCGTAAAGTCCCTTCCCGGGAAATCTAGTTTTCGAACTTAGTCTTTTTGAGCCTTTTTTGGCTGGGCGCATGGATTTGCCTTGTAACACCAAGTTTTGGTGCGCCCCCTTAAAAGCCTTTGGCGCATGGTTTTCCATGTTAACACGTCTTTCGGTGCGCCAAAGGGCGCATATAATCTATGTGTTACACCAAGTTTTGGTGCGCCAAAGGGCGCACATAACTTCATGTCGACAATGCATACGGTGCGCCAAAGGCGCGCTCATTCTTCTGTTGTCGAATACTTCCGTGCGCCAAAGGGCGCACACTTTCCCCTGTCGACAGCAGTTTTCATGCGCCATTTCAAAAGTGGTTGGCGCATTGATGACAAGTTTTTCTATAAATATCAGTGCGCGCCCAATGTCATTTTCATTCCTTTTTGTCAAAGCACGTGATTGCCTCGATTTGCTCTCACCGCTCTCATTGTCATCGCCCGTGGACCCGCTCTCCAATTTTTGATATATATTCGAGGTAAGAGGTTCTCCTCTTTTCCATTTTGTGTAGGCTTTTTGTGTGCTTGGTCCGTGTTTTTGGTCTATGTTTTGGTTTGCTGGTCGGCTTTTAAATGGATATGTTTGAGCTAGTTTTCCGCCCTATCCTCGCTATTCCTTTTTTTTTCTTTCCTCCTCCTTCCTCCTCTTTCCAGATCTCGCCGAAGGGAGCTGTTTTGAAATGGCTTGGTCTCTGAAACCTTTTTAGAAACCTTACTTGTCCAAGCATCTTTTGAAGTGGAAGAAAGAATGAAAATATTTGAGTAGTTAGTGTAGTTCTGTGGCGCACTGGCGCGTTTTGTTGCAACAAAAACAGTTGCGCCCCTCGGCGCACTTACCCGCCATGTTACATGACCAAAACCCGCGCCAATGGCGCCCCTTGTCATGCCGCACCTAGAACTCATGCGCCTCAATGCGCGCGCCTCTTTGCATGCTACAAGTCTAAATCCCGCGCCTCCTTAAAAGCCTTCGACGCACCCTTTATCCATGCTGCATAATGTTTCATGCGCCAAAGGGCGCACCCAGCTTTCATGCAACACAAGCCTTATTCGCGCGAGTATAAAGTTAGAAAGGCGCGGGCGCACCCTCCATTGCAGTAACATGATGTTGTGTAAAACCTTCATGCGCCGCGCCAAAGCCTTTGGCGCACCATTTGTTAATGTTACACAATCTTCCCATGCGCCAAAAGGCGCACCGAACCCCAATGTAACACGCATTTCCTGTGCGCCCTGCTATAAAATGCAACCTGCTTCATCCATGCGCCATGCGCTCGCGCCAAAGATAACCTCTCGCAACATTCCTTTTCGTGCGCCTTATCTATTATTTCCGCCACTTGCATTTTTCCCGCGCCCTGAGCCTTAAAATCTCTAACTCTTTCTTCTGCTAGCTTTCCAATGGAAGATCAAATGACTAATTCAACCTTTTTGATTGGGTCTCACTTCTTCTTCGTGCAGATCAGCAATCGAGTTCGAAAGAACACATGTCTACGCAAGCAAGAAGCCCACCAAACCAAGAGGAAAAGCTGTTTCGATGTAAGAAGAGATGAAATACAAATATCGAGGGTCGATGCCCGAATCACAGCCGAGTGCAAGATGGATGTCGAGACTCAATTGGGTCACATGACATGGATGAGTTCGGGTTAGGACTCAAAAAGTTACAAGAAGTCCATGGATGGACAAGCACATAGCAAATGCCCCCGCACTTCACCGAGGAATCCCCACAGCCTGTAAACAACGAATTCATGATGGTGATTGCGCAATGTTACAACAAGGACACAAGATGTGTCGAGAATAGAAGGGCGAGGCGTCATAAACCTCACCGCCCGTCACTTTGAGTTGATACTTGCATCCTCATCACCGAACTACGTGGTCAGTTAGCCAACGAGAATGCATCAAGGCCCGGGAAGACAACGAAGACCAAGGCATGCAATGATGAATGAGGTCTACCTAAAGAATAAGAAGGTGGTGACCTAGTGGCCTCGTGACTATCCACCGAAGTGATTTCTCGAGGAACCTGATACTATCACTTTCCTGAGCAGAGTCTTCGGGCTTTCAGATGCCCACTATTTCCATAAGTGGATGCTGCGGTACCTGGAGACAATGAATAAGAATTTGCCCGATCGCCGCGCTACTGGGTGAAATAATCAAGCAAAGACCATCTCTCGAGCAGCTACAACAGTTCGCCACAACAGGAGTGTTCCATATGAACTCCTATGTAGTCTATGCTGCAGCGTCAGCAAGGGATTATCCGGGGCTGAACCGAAGTGGAGTATGGCCTCAGGCCAAGATATTTGATTACTATCCAGAGCTGAGGCTGGAGAATAGCATCCAACATTTCGCAAAAGTTAACGATGCATTCTTCTATCATGTCATCTGCCTACTGAGGCCAAACATGACTCATAGCCGGACGACCAAGAACATAGTGGCAGTCACAGAGAAATGGGGGGCCCTGTTCACCCAATTTCCCACGTTCACCTATCTAAGGGCTGCCAACTTTTTGGGAGAGCCAACCAGGCTACCAAGGTATGCTGGGCCTAAGCTGATTCTACTAGAACTGTCAAGACAGCTGGTCACATACCATGAGAAGTGCCTCAAAAGAAAGAAGGGTGGAACTCCTTTCCCCCTCAAAGTGGGCCGATACACATGCTCCACCCACCATAAGGCGAAGGAAATGTTCGCAGAGCTGGAGCTACTCAACTTGAAGCATGACTTCCCAGCCAGGCCTACCTTCGACCCAAGAAGCTGCCTGCCAAAAGCGAAGCTCGATCCGATCCATGTCCCTCAAATTGAGGATATTTACATTGACGTTCTCCATGAGGTGGAACTCAGAAGAAAGGATCATTCGCGCTTAGCATTGGAGGAAATCATCCAATACGGAGTGGCCATTGTCCCCGAAGGCTTCCAGACTACGGAAGATGAAGTAGATAAGGTGTATAATGACACAGATGGGGACAATTGGCCCTTCCCGGCCATTGACAGAATAAGGCTCCTCAAACAATTGAGGAGAGGGTCAAGGAGACTATGCGAAGAACAGAGCATTGGTGCCGCATGAACGGACTAATCTACCTCGGGGTAGATTTCACAACTTCCCCTTTGGGCAACGCACTCCAAGGTCAAAGAAGAAATGAAAGGCAAAGGTGCGAAGGTGAACCTAGCACCATTCAGGAGGAAGCCCCTGAAAGTCCTCTTCCTAGAGCCAGAACAAGTCATAACTCTTGATGAGGAATTGACAGAGGATAGTCCTATACGCCCATCCACCTGTGATGTCGGGCGCTACAACTTCGTGAGGTCCCTTCTATCCCTTCTTCTTCTCTTCCTTCCTCCTCGAGTGACTCAAACGACCACCCCTTTGGTCGTGTCCTCCGCCCCTTCTTCTACCCTTTCCCCCGCTTCTTCATCTATCTTCTCCTCCTCGCCGATTTGTCTTCCTCTATTTCTTCCCTCATCTCCGAGCTCCCTTCCCTTCCTATGTCTTCTGCAGTGCATGTTTCCTTCCTCCCGTGGACATTTCTTCGGCTATTCTTTCCATGCCGCCGCCGCGTGTCTCCACGTTTTTCCCTCTTCTACCGCTGCCGCCTCCCTCTCGTCTCTCGGTCCTTCTTCTATAGGACCAGCTTGGATCTCTCAAAGCCGAGCCAACAAAAGAGGAAAGTCCCCATCGCTCCGATGGACTTTTTTTGGCCATTCCGCTAAAGGAGCAAAGAAGCACAAGCCGGTTACACGCTTCTCAAAGAGCGCCGCAGTGAGAGAGTCATGGAAATAGCGTACCCCAACCCCTCAAAGAGAAAGAAGATCTCGTCTCCGACAGATTTCACCGTGACTCCAAGTCACAATGGGGACATCCTCGTAAAGTCTCCAGTGGGGAAGCTCTTTCCGCAGCTTGATGCACTCGCAAAAGCTTCAGAAACGAAAGAGGAGAAAAGGCTATCAAGGAGCAGTAACAAGTACTGCCTCAAGCCTTACGTAAGATGGGAGTGCACCTCCCACAATCGCGCCGAGACTCCCGAGCCGCTCACCAGAGAAGATCAATGAGTATTCAAAGATCGGCGAAAGGTGGTATGGTTGCTTTTCGCTTGAGGAGCCAGATCCTCAAGGATAGTGAAAGAGTAATCGCGAGTATATCGCTTTATACTTAAACATCGAGAAGGTGAATAAGGAACTCCAAGCATTAGCAGTCCGATATCGAAGAGTTAGAACATGCTAGACTCCAAAGACGAGACCTTCCAACAAATGTTCGACTGCTCGGGCCAAGATCCGGTCAAGTTCGAGTCTTCTGGTCATCCAAGGGCCCTCAACAAAACTATGTCCACTGACTATCGATAGATCAGCTGGAATTTGTTTTAGAAAAGATAGACAAGGTAAAGGAAGAGGCCCCGGATGCAATGCATCAAATGGAGAAAATTGTCCTCGCCATGACCTGTGGTTGCTCACTCCTTCCCTTACCTTGAGATCACCGATGACACTATCCGGATTTTCAAGGAGATAGCCTCTCAAGGACAGGCTGAGGTCACATTCGACATCGAATCTATCAACAACCTACCGCTCGTAGGGACTTCATCGGGTTCCTTATCGAGGCGGAGAAAGATTATTCCAAACTCCCTAAAAGCTCATGACGAGCGGGAGACTTGCATAAGCAATCGCTGAACGGCACAAGGATCCATCACAGATCAATTTGGGCCAATGATCAGCAAGTTTTTGGAATACCGCGCTCAGTTCCACATATCATCACCTGAGCAGCATCAGAAACAGGCAACCCCTTTTCGGCCGCAGGATGATGATGATGAGTAGCTTCTTCTTCTTCTTCTTCTTCTTCTTCTTCTTCTTCTTCTTCTCTCTATTCTCCGACTTTCTTTTCGAAATGTCTAAAATGTGTTGGCACAAATGATGACATCATCCATGTTGCATCATGGGATGATGTCATCCACCAAGTTGTCAAAGTCAACATGACTTTTAGATATTTTGTAAATATCTTGTAAATAAGTGGTTGGCTCCATTTTGCCTTCTCTCTCCCTCATCTTCTATAAATATGAGAATACTTGTTGTATTCAAAGGTGAACATTTTTTAGATAGAAATAGAAGTGAGGAGAGAAAGACTTTGAGCTTTCAGAATGTAAAAGAACAAAGTAATACAATTATTCGACTTTGTGCTCAATAGTCGTGTTATACATTAGATCTTTCTTACGTTAGATCCGTATGTGTTTAATCTGCTGGATTCATATCTACTTTTCCGTCATTTGTTTATCAAGATTGCTTTGTTTATTTATGCAAGTAGGTTTGGCTCGTTTACTACCAAACTAAAAACATAAATCTTCTCGACCTTCTCGCTTTGGAATTCATTTCTTTTCTCCCTTCGGATCTGCTTTTTCTCTTTCCCTCTTTCATTCCTTTCTTTTCGCACTGAACACTCTACGGGATGAGATCCCAACCCCGAAGGCGTAACTGTGAGACTTGCATAGGTTCCCGCTAGTAGAGAAATAGCAATAAACCAGCTTTCGCATTGCCTCAAAGAGAGGGCTAAGCCCCGCAACACCGTTGGCTCGCCTATCCATGATATAAGGAAATCCTTCTAACTCTTCATCTTTTTCAAGTTACGAGCTGCGGGCCTTAGAAGAATTTTTTTCCAAAAGTGGGCCGGTGGGCCTAGGGAAGAATTTTTGCTAAAGGAAAATCTAGACCAGTGGCCAGTGGATGAATTTTTTTCCAAAAGCGGGTCTCAGTAGGGAAATGGACAAAAATTTTCCCAAGTGTGAATACGGGCTGGAAAGTCCAGTAGAATACTTTGAAACTTTGTCACTTTTCACAAAACGACACAATTTCCAAGTGCGGAGCCAACGAGCCCGCAGGGTCTCATTAGCCGTTGAAAATTCACAGAGCCACGAAGCCTCCACGCGTCTCAATGGTGTAACTCCAAGGATAGATTCCAAAGGAGATACCCCAAACAAGCGTCAAACCTCCACATGTCCCAAGTCCATAAACTTATAGAATCAGCCATTGAAAAGTCAAAACGGGCAGAACTAGCGAGAATATGCCATGTGTCAACTTGGCATAACTTCAAAGATGAACTATGAAGCTAGAACCTCAAACAAGCACAAGCTTGGTGCATGTCTCAAGTCCAAAAGGGGAGATAGAGCAAGCCTAAAAAGACTAAGTATAGAGAGTCGGTAGAAGGCACCATGTGTCTCAACGATGCAATTTCAAAGGGATTACCCGAAAGGAGGTCTCCAAACGAGCACCACTCATCATGTGTTTAGGGTTCGAAAAGGTAAGAGTGGCCGTTGAAAATTCTAAGAGCATGCGGAAGCCTCCACATATCTCAACCATGCAACATCAAATTTAAAATCTTGAAGCGCTCCCAAATGAGCACGAAGCCTCCATGTGTCTCGAGTTAGGCATGGTGTCTCCGCTAACACGAGGAACTCGGGAAAATACAAAGAACACATAGGATCCCATGGAAGCCGCCATGTGTCATTCAGCACAATTTCAAGAGCTAAAGGAAGGGTCCTAATTTTCAAGATGTGCGAGGGTGCCACGTGGACCCTTTATGGACGGACTTTTAAATATTGCACGCCTGTGACCCTCATCTTCGACGGCCATATCTTTTGACCGCAAGCTTGGATGCGGGCGGGGAGAAGACTTTTTGGAAAGGTATTGACATCCTCTATGCCATGGAACAATAAAATATTATTTTAAAAATTCTTTGGTGTGTGAAAGATGGGAAAATATATTTCAAGCCATTAATGCTGAGTAATCCAATTGTTTCAATTACGAGATTGGATTTGATTTGATCCATCATTATGCTTCCCTCAACATGCCAAATCGAGGTAGACTTGATAGATTGTAAGCATATTTACGGTGGGGCATTGAGGGTCGGTGGTTGATATTTCAAAGGTAGAATTCAATACATATCTTAGAGTGGTTGAAGCATGATTCGAATTCTTCCCTCCTTTCTCTCTTATTCTTCTTATATATTGTAATGGATAGGGCATATTCAAGGGGTTGGCAATTATTTTCCTACTAGCCCCATCTCTCTTTATTCCTTAGGATAGAATGCGGAGTCTAAGCCTCCTCTCATGGTCTGTGTAATGGCATTCGCTTGCCTCTTGCCCACTAATGATGGACTGTGTGAACTTTTGGAGCGGTAAAATTTGTTTTGTGATGCATCTATCCATCCTTAGCTTATTTTACCATCTCTTCTTGCCTTCTTGTCATTACAGAGTATACTATGCATACTACGATGTTTATGCAGGTCATGGGAGTTGCGTTTAATGGGTTTTTTGAAGTGGTGTTCGTGTGAATCTATATTTGGTCTCGGTGTATCTTGTCCACCCTCTCCTCTACTCACCTCTCTCCACTTTAGGCGGTTTGGGTCTGTGGTAGCCACTTTTTTTTGGTGTATCACCACTTAGTGTAGGATTTCTTTCTCTCTCTCCTTGTCTCCTTTGAATGGGTAGATTAGGATTAGAATAGGTTCTACCTACACTAAAGTAGCTCGTCATGGGTAGATTACGAAGTAAGAACCAGCTTTCTCTCGGAGGTCCATCTCAAGTTTTTAAGTCCCAGCCTTGAGATATGGTCCAATGTTGTGTAATCAAACCAAATACTCCATGTGATGCCATTTAAAACAACCCACTTGAGACCCACAGAACAACCTAGGATTAGATAGGAAAATTATGGAATATATATTTTTTAAAGTGTCTTAAACCAAGTTACAAGACATCAGTTGTCATAAACAAGGTTCTCAATCAATTCTAATCTACTAGAATATATTTTTATTTTGTTAACAATTATTAGAGGTCACAAGGTCCAAAATTTAGGGTTAGAAGGTTCAATTAGGTTAAGAGGGTAATTCCTCACCATACCCACTCTCTAATAGGATTTAAATATTCAACTTGATTTTTCTCAAAATTAATGCATTCAAAATTTCCCTAAACCATTCCCATTGGATAGGAAATTTCCTCACCTTTCCAGTGATATAAAGAAGTCCACCAAACTCCATGTATTTCAAAAGTTATGGGCTGGCGGGCCTTGGGGTGAAAATTTTCCCAAGAGTGGTGGGCCTATGGGCCCAAGGAATAAATTTTTCCCCAAGGGCCGATTGGTGGGCTGCAGGGAGAAAATTTTTCCCATGGGTGGGTCTGCGGGCCGTGGGGAGAAAAATTTCCCCACAGGGGGGTCTACGGGCCGCGAGGAGATATTTTTCCCGACACGCAAAAAGCCACCTTAGCACCCACGCTCCCGTGAGTCCGCAAGTCCACAAGGGATATGTGGAACATCCTAAGCCAACGCAGGGAAAGTGGGGTAGTGGAGATAAAAGGATTTTAACGCCCAAAGGGGCGGAAAGGGTAAAATTCACACGCGCCTCCGCCGACACCTCGTGATGCCACGTGGTAGCTTCTTATTAGTTGCGGGTCGACGGGCCGGCATGGAAAATGTAGAATATTTTCCTAAAAAAAAATTAAAATGCAAAGGGCTGAAAGGAACCCACTTCCCCACCGATGCCTCATGACGCCACATGGTAGCTCCTAATTGCCATGTGGTAGCCTCTGATTGGCTATGGGTTGATTTGGGTGGGGGGAAAATTTAGAAAATTTTCCCAAAATGTTTTTTGACAGTTAGAATTTTTTTTTACACCAAATGAAGAAAAACTTTAGAAGGCCATAACTTTTGATAGAGAGCTCAGTTTTTGGAAAACGAGGACTTTTTGGAAATATCTTGATGTCCTCTTTACACAAGATTCATTAAATTTTGATTTTGATAAAGTTTAAGGAGTCAATTTTAAGAAAATGATCTGCAGGCTTTATAGTGCAAACTGGTAAATTTTAACTTATAAAATTTTCTCAATTTGATCTTCTTCCTCTCTCAACATGTCAAGTAGACATGGAGAATTGTTCTTAGATATATTTAAGAAGGATTTCAAGATTCAATTTTTCTGATTGATTTGCAATTTGAAAATCTACATCTCTTGACAGCAAAATGACTATAAGAGGGTTGAGCCCATTTTTGCAAGGTTTGAAGGATTCTTCCTTAAGTGATTTTGTCTAATTGCATTCATTTATAGCCTAGCATGTTCAATTTTAATGTTTCATTTTTATTTCTTGATTGCAGGTTCGGTCGTTACATTTCTAGTAAAATTGAAAGAGTAACGTGAAGCAGAAATGGAAACAACAAAATTAACTCAATGGTTCTTATTTTACTTTCCTTAAAAATGAATTCATTTCATGATAGTTTCAAATAGGTTTCATTCCTTCAATCAACTGATAAAGACAAGAATACAACTTTTATTCTTTTCAAATCATGCACTTCACAAAATAGAGTATTACATTTTCTTCATACACATTTCTTTCTTTCAAGAAGAGATTACAACTCACATATAGGTGATCAAATTCAATACAATGATGCAATTTGAGGAAGGTTATGCAATCCTTTATTGATTCCAAAAGAAAACTTTATAACTTCCTGCTATCTAAAATTCACCCCCCAAGGTAATTTTGATAACATGTATCAGGTTCTTGAGTCCGGAGCAAGTAGATTGATTTAATGCTCAAAATCATGTTTGGGGGCCCCCTTTGGCTTCTCTCTAACTCTCCCATCCAAGGAAAAATCCCAACGAGTTAGAAAAAATTGAAAAAATGCAAAAAATGAAGTCACAGGCTTGTTTTAAAGCATTGCAGGTCTGAAGGCTACGGGTCGTACTAGTGCGGATCGTACCAAGGTTCGTCATACCAAGTTCACGGCTGAAATACAAAGAAATCGGAAAAGTCAGAACTTTTTGTCCCAGGCGGTCTACGGGATAGTTGGGACATCAAGACACGTGGAACATGAAAAGCTAAAATGGCCATAGGAAATGAAAATTGGGAAAAGTAGAAGTTTTTGTTCTGCGCGGTTTGGGACAAAAGGGACAAAAGTACCCGTGGGACGTGAATTGGATGATTTTCCACAAGTCGGTCTATTATGGGTGGTGCGGATATTTTTGTTTGGGACAATCGGGACAAAAGTACATGTAGGACACATGACACGTGAAAAGGTGAAAAAGCCACAAAAGGGGACAAGGAAGCCCGAATCGGCCGATGCGGAAGAATGTTTTTGGGACATTTGGACCTGATTTTGCCGTAATACCCGCAACTCAAAGGCAAAGTCAACACTTGACTCCCAAAACTTCAAACAACCATAACTTTTGACTTTGAGCTTCGATTTTCACAAAATTGGACTTTCTAGAATGAGTCAATTAATGTTCATTCCAATCGAATGACAAAAATGTGTGTCAGACCCAAAATAGCTACTCACACTCAGAAGGCCATAGCTTTTGTATTTCTCAACAAAATCACACAAAATTGGTACCATTGGAATTGTGGCTCCAATCCTCACACATAGCAATCAAGAAATTCTAGATTTAATGAGAAACAAATGAGTATTTTTCATAAAATGTGACCGGGTTCATGACATTATTTTATCTGGTAGTTGGGAATGCAATTAAGAGGCATGGTCATCATTCCTTCTCTGTCAAGCACTGGTACAATATGGGAGCCTTTTTCAAGTAATATATAATAATTATACTCCATTTAATGCCTCTTATAAGTGGTTGAAGGATAGATTTTGGATTTCCATTTCCCCTTCTCTTTCTCTTCTCATTTGTTCTATAAATTGGAGTGTTGGGCTCATTGTAAAAGGAGGAGTTTTCTTGTAGCAAAGCTTTGTCATAATTACTTTGTGAAGCCAATGTGCTGTAGACCCTTGTATTGGACTCCTTACATGGTGATCCAGGCCCTTATCTTGTAATAGATTGAATGCGTATATCATGAAGCAATAAAATAGAAGTTTATGGATCCATCTTCCCCTATTGTGTTTTATTACATTCTTCTTGCCCCTCCAATCTTGATTACAAGAATATTGTGTCTATTTTTATATTCTTTCATGGATCCATTATTATTGTGCATGTATGAAACATTGTTGTGAATGCATTTCTAGATTGTAGAGAGCTGTAACCACCCCTTCTAGTATGCACTTTACTCCTAGTTTTCACACATTGGAAGACTACTCTCACACCCTCCTTTTCTGGTGTATCACCACTTTAGTGTAGGCTTTCATTCTATGTATTCTCTCTCCTTTTTCCTTTAGAAAGTTATAATAGTTATTTTACCATGCATTAGAGTAGATTGTGGCGGTAGTTTAGGAGTAAGAACCAACTTTCTCTCGAGGTCTATCTCAAGTAGCAAATCCCACAATTTGGAGATGGTACCCATGTTATTTAATCACACCGTAACTTCAAGTATATGCACTTGTGTAAACATAAGGGTGTTTTGATTCGATGATAACACTTCCTTATTTCATTCTTCAATTTCATCATACAGAACATAATTTATTGCTTTCAAAATAAAAGAATAGAGTATGTCTCTTTCACATTTCAATTTACACTTTCATAACCAATACAACATCTTTCCATTACAAAACATATACAAGTTCATCCACTTCAAGTGGGAAATGTTACAATAAGATTTCATTTCACAAGGGACTGTCAAACTATCTTTATCTCAGCTCTAGAATAGCAACATGCATATTTCTCATTCTTCCAAATTATGATCACAACAAGAGTAGGGGAAAGGTAACACTCTCCACCCAACCAAGAAATCCAATGAAGAGGAGAATCCATCTTTATTCATTGGCCCCCGAGCCCTAACCATAATGCAATAAAATATGTGATCCAACTCATGGCAATAACAGGATTCCACAAACACAGAAGCAACATTTTCACAATAAAACACAGTCCAAAACAAAATGTAGTTTACAACTACATTAAAGCACAAAAAAATTTAATGAGGATTCATCAAGCAAGCCAAAAGAGTAAGAAACTATGGGGATGTTTCTTATGCCTCCCAAAAGGGGAAATGGGTATCACCACTTGAATTGCAAACCACCAAAATATAGTATATCAAAACTCTGACATTCCTAATGCCTCCCAAAGTACCCCTTATTCCTCAAATTTCCTTATGCCTCCCTAACCTCTTATGACACCCCATAATGAATAAAGAAATGTAAACTATTTCTTTGTAAGGTGGAACCAAAATCCTAACTCCCTCCACCCTTATACCTCCCTAAAACACACTTGTGCCTCCCACAAAATAAACCCCATAGTCTTCTCCTACACCATTCCTAAGCCATCTACCCAATAGCCCACAAACATGCCAAAACATTCACACATTAACATTTACATTAAAAAAGGAGAGCATTTCAAGATCCAAGCTCTTACCTCTCCATGATTGAGTTTCCCAAGTTCCAAACAACAGGTTGTTTTCTAAAAATGAATTCAAAAATCCACCAAACAACCAACATGGAACAATCTTCAAACTTCTCCAAAAGTAAGAGCTCCCAAAATAGCAAGGAATTTACCAAAGAATGAAGTCTCCACAGTGAAGTAACCCCAAAACAAGGAAAGGAATTCAAATTTTGTAAAATAAGGAAGGGAAGAGGATGAGGTGGATCCATGTAGGATGCCACATCACACATCCTCAACCCCAACCCTAAAATTCAATATCATTCTCTAATGCATAATAAATAGGTGGGTGAATAATATGACAGAGTTTACTTACATACACAAATCCAACACACACCCCAAAGGACTGAAATTAAACCATGTAAGAAAAGTGTAATTAAAACTTAAAATTTGACTTACACAAATGCATTAAAAAAGTCTAAAATCAACCCTCCAACCATAGGTATGGTTGGTAAATAAGTTTAAGAGGTATGGGACAAGTTTAACTTATCCCACAAGCCTCCAAAATAAGCCTTCAAGGAAAAATTCGAATTTCCAAGAAGATGAAGTGTTTCACACTCAAAAGTTAACTTACACATCACTTACACATCTCTTACAAAACTTTAAATAAAGGCCAAAAACTCTATTAATTACTTTCTTATGACATATTTTAATTAATTAACTTAACAACATGATTACTCAAAATATTACACACCATTTAATAAATAATGAAAGGGTCAAAGCACCACAAAATAACCACATGCATACATTAACAAAGTGATCCAGAGGATCCTCACGAGAGAAACACCAATCTAAGATCTTCTCATAATAAGTTGCGGTCATTTTTAAAGTGTGGAGAAAAATTATACGATTTCGACGACATCTTGTTTCCAGGAAACAGAGCTCGTTTGCAAAAGTTATAGCCCGCTGAAATTTTTGGGCAATCGACAAAATTTGAAGTTTTGTGCAGTTGGATGTGTGCACGCCGCCAAGTGTTTTGATTATATTTCAACACATGGACGAATTGTGTAACGTACTAAAAAAATGGGTTTTGGAACACCGGTCTTGGACACTCGTTCTCGGACAAATGGACCCGCTATTAACTGGCTGCGGGCCCTCAGCCAAGTTCGACACACTCGATTATGGAGGGGTGCCTTGGCCTCCTTCTCATTTAATCATTAAACCATCTTGTGCATATAAACTCCTATAATTACCTTTGCGCTATGCATGTGGGACTATTAGACATGCATTATTTAAATTATGCAGTTTCCCACGCATTTTTATTATTATAACACATTCCACACATTGAATATTAATTCATTATACCATAGCTAATCATGGCCCACGCATCGGCCTTAACCAACTGTCCACGCATTATCTTTGGGATATTGTTAGTGCCTAAAAATACCAACCATGTGCTATCCCAAGAAATGCACCCTCCACATAAGCAATCACGGTGGCTCTTAAGCTAATTCAAGCCACCCTCCTTGGCATTATTAAATGCCTACCTATTTACACGCCCCCACAATGTGGGATAAAACACTTCAAAAGAGCCTAAGGAGAAGGAGGAGAAGTGGAGGGGATTGGAACAGCTGACCTCCCAAGCAAAAGTATAGGCACCTAACCATTGCGCCAACTGTTTGGAAATAGTATAAAATGAGTGATCTTATATTTGTATAGTATTCGGGACTGTGTGAAAATATTGTAATGCTCATAACTTGAGCTAGGAGTGGAATTTGGAGGAGATGTAAAAAGAAACCCTTGTTATTTTTGACAGAGGGATACCGTGAGAAGGTTAGAATTTTGTAGAATTCTTTGTAAAGAATTATTTTCAAGATTTTAATAGATCGGTCCCATTCAACCGGACCCGGAGACGTAGGCCTCAAGTGCTTTGAACTCCATTATAAATTCTTACATCAAATTGTTGGTGAATCCTCTTCATTTATTTCAATATTTTCACAAAGGTGCTTGCAGTTTTTATTCTTTTATTAAAAATACAAAAGGATATAATGCTCAAATTTTACATCGAAAATCAATACAAAGCAAGAAAAATGTGTGTGCACAATTGCTAGTTAAATTTGGTTTTCAGATCATTGGTATCAAAGCTGGTTTTGACTGATTTTTGGTTCATTTTAATGTGTTTTGGACTGCAAGTTGTGTGTTGGATGTTAACAAGGTCTCGATCTAAGAAGGGTGAAGGAGATTTAGTTGAAGGAGATCCCAAAATTGGTACCAGACGATCTTGAAGTCCTACAATGGCGGATCAAGAGGAAGTGGAAGAAAACTTTCGTCAATCATTCCAACATATGAAGGAAATGGTGGAAGAAATGTACTAAGATAGGCAAAGGGAAAAGGGAACTAGAGGAGGTAAGAAAGAAGAAAGCTCTAGTTCTCGATATTCCAAAAATAGACTCTTTAAAATATGATTTTCTTTCATTAAAGTTAGATATCAAGTTTGAATTGCCTATGTATATCTACTTGCAGAGCTAAATGCAGAGAAGTTGGATAATCTGGTTCAAGCAAATAGAAGTATATTTCAGGGTTAAGAGAATTGTTGATGATGAAGAAAAGATTCATCTGGAAACTCTTCGGATGGGTGGCACTGTACTCATTTGGTGGGAAAGTAAGCTTCAGGAAGTGGAAGAAAACAAAGGTATAGAAATCACTTCTTGGTTTGAATTTCTTTCAAATCTTAGGCAACAATTTTATCCTTTTGGTTATAAGCAACAAGCTATGATGGATTGGCAAACATTAAGACAAACTAAGGGACAAAGTGTTCAAGAATACACATAAGAATTTAGGAAAAGGGCTCTAATTCTGGAATTTCCCTAAACACAGAAGAAACACTACTCAAATATATTGGTGGATTGCATAGTTATCTAAGGCATATGATACTTGTTTTAGGTCCTACTAATCTTGATGCAGTATGTGTTCAAGCAACCCATTTGGAAGCACAAGGGAAAATGACAAAGGAGTCCTCTTTCTCTTCTTTTAATCGAGAAGAACAAGCAATCTGAAGGAAAAGGTTCGAAAGAACAAGGAAAAGGAAAGGGTAAGCATAAAACAAACTCTCTTTGTTAAGAAGGAAGATGAAAAACCATTTTGTAATCATTGCAAAAAAAACCATGATGAGTCTAAATGTTGGAAATTACATCCTGAAAAGAATCCTAAATGGATGGTTAAGAAAGGAAAAGAAAAGAAAGCAAACACGTAGTGCATGATCTTGGTTCCGATTCGGAGATGAAACAAAAATCACGGCTATGAGTTTTCAAGGTAAATCAACTCTTTCAATTTCCAACAATAGCACTACAGATGTTGCATCTTCTTCTAGTAAACAAACTATACCTGACGATAAGAAAATAAATGAGCTTTTCCACATTAGAGTAATTTCAAAGCATACAAAAATTGATACTCTTTTTTATAGTGGATCTCAAGCTAATCTAATTTCTGAGGAGGTTGTTAAGAAACTTGGACTCAAAACTAAACCACATCCTAAGCCTTATCCTTTGGGCTGGGTTTGTGATGATGCAAAACTGTAGGTAACTAAAACTTGTACTTTCAGATTTGCCATTACGATGACAAGTTTATTGATGAGTTTGAATTGGATGTAGTTCCTTTGGATATTTGTGGGGTGGTTTTGGGAAGTCCTTATTTATATGATCATAAATCAATCTTCTATAGGGAAGAAAATAAATATTTGCTTGTAAAGGATGGAATTGAGTTTATTATTATAGCTCACCATGAAAAGAATAATCTATCCTTGGTAAGCTCGGAGTCAAATGAAAAGGCTTGTAAACTCAAGCAAAAATTTTCTACTCATGGTGGTCAAAGCTAAGGAAAAATAAAATGATATGGCTTTTGAGACTTGCGATCTAAAACATAAGGATGAACTGGTAAAAATTGTTTCTCATTTTGATGATGTTTTTTAGGATCCATAGGGTCTACCTCCCAAAAGAGGGGTTCAACATGAGATACAGTTGCTTCAGGATGCACCTCTTCCCAATATCGGAATGTACAGGTTGTCAGTAGTAGAGAACGAGGAAATCAAGAGACAGGTAATGGAACTTTTGGCTCAAGGTATAATTCGTCCAAGTACATCCCCATGTGGTTCAACAATTATATTGGTTCCTAAGAAGGATGGCACTTGGCGAATGTGTTTTTATTTCCGTGCTTTAAACAAGATTACTATAAAGAATCGTTACCCTCTTCCTAGAATAGATGATTTACTGGATCAATTAAAGAATGCAATTTATTTCACTAAGTTAGACTTAAGAAGTGGTTATCACCAAGTAAGAATTGTAGAAGGTGATGTTTGGAAAACTACTTTTAAAATGAAACAGGGATTATTTGAATGGTTAGTGATGCCTTTTGGTTTGTGCAATGCACTGGAAACATTCATGAGAGTCATGAATGAAATTTTTAGACCATTCATTGATAATTTCGTTATTGTCTACTTAGATGATATTCTTATTTTCAGTAAGTCATGGGATGAACATGTTAGACACATCCAGAAAGTCTTAGATGCACTAAGGAAGGAGAAATTGTATTTGAAGATGTCAAAATGTGAATTTGGAAAAACATCTTTAATTTACTTGGGTTATATTGTAGGAAATGGAGAATTGAGAATTGATCCTGCAAAAATAGATGTTATTGTGAAATGGCCTAGACCCACATATGTGATGGAAGTTAGAAGTTTTCTAGGTGTAGTTCAGTACTGGAGAAAATTTATTGCTAACTTCTCATATATTGCATCTCCTTTGCATGCTTTGACAAGTATTAAATAGGTCTTTCAGTGGGGAGGAAAACAACAAAAGCATTTGATACATTGAAAGAGAAGATAAGTACCGCTCCGATCTTGGCACTTACGGATTTACAACATTCATTTGAGATTGAGACGGATGCTAGTGACTACACAATGGGGGCAATTTTGATGCAAAACAAATGACCAGTGTGTTACCATTCAGAAACCTTTACAAGTGCGGTAAGAAACTATCCAACTTATGATAAAGAGTTGTATGCTTTGGTTCAAAGTGTTAAAAAGTGGAAGCATTATTTAATGGGAAAAGAAACAATTATCCATACTAACCATCAACCACTTCAATACTTACAAACACAAACCAAATTGCAGCAGTCTAGACATTTCAGGTGGATGGGATTTTTGCAACAATTTCATCTTGTAATCAGGTATAAAAAAGGTATTCAAAACAAGGTTGCCGACATGTTATCCAGACCACCAGTGGTAGTAGCATCTATTCTTTTGCAGCATAGTTCTTTGGCTCATGTTAGTTACAAGGAACAATATGTAAATGATGTTGATTTTAGAGAAGTGTATGAGGATCTAGTAAGTGGGAAACAAGTAGGAGAAAAAGATTATCATTTGCATGAAGGATTGTTATATCATTCTGGAAAACTTTGTATTCCAGAAAATGAGCATGTGCATATGATTAGGGAAGCACATACTTCTCTTATTTCAGGGCATTTTGGTGTTAGTAAGACAGTTGCACATTTACAAAAATATTGCTACTGGCCTAGAATACATGAACATGTAAACCGGTATATTAAGGGATGTCTTCTTTGTGCCACAAGCAAGCCAAGTAACAGGAAATTAGGACTTTACACTCCTCTTCCTATTCTAACACGGCCTTGCGAAAGTGTTTCCATGGAATTTGTAGGAGGTTTTCCCATGACATGGAAGAAACATGATTACTTATATGTGGTAGTGGACAGATTTAGCAAAATGTGTGTGTTGGTTCCATGTACTAAACAAATAACTGGTGAGGAACTGCACATTTGTTTTTTCAGTTTGTTTGGGTTCATTTTGGTTTACCTACTTCAATCATATCTGATCGGGATTCTATATTTCTTCGGGAATTTTGGTCAACATTTGTGGGGGTTAATGGACACAAAACTGAAAAAAGCACCGATTTTCATCGATAGGTCGATGGTCAAAAAGAGGTTGTAAACCACACAGTGGTATAATTACTTAGGGGCTATAGTAATAAACATCCTAAATTGTGGGATGAACATCTTTATTATGTGCAACATGCTTATAATCGTGCCTTACACTCTTCTACTTTGAAGTCTCCATTTGTGACTTGTTATGGATATCTGCCTAATTCTCCATTAGATATATATTATGGACATGAAACTGTTGTTAATGGTGCAAGTGATTCTGACAAAGCTAAAAGATTTGTGCAGAGAATACAGTTCATCAGTATGTCCATGAACAATTGGAGAAAAGTCAGGCTAAGTACAAAGCTAGGCATGATAAACATAGAACTAATCACAAGTTCAAAGTTGGTGATTCAGTTTGGCTTCACATTAGCAAGGAAAGACTAACAGGTGAAGGTAAAAAATTGAAACCTATATGGTATGGTCCGTTCCAAATATTGGAAAAAATTGGTAACAATGCTTTCCTGTTGGATTTACCTCCATATATGCAAATCTACTTAGTTGTAAATGTTGAGAATTTAAGATTGTATGAACCACCTATGATTTTTGATCATGATGATTCTAACATTATGCCTTCCATTGATGATTTTTCTCCTGAGTATCTTGATGCGCTATAGAGAAGACATCATTTTGGGGAAAGTAAGAACTTAGCGAAGGGGTGATATTGAGTATCTTCGTGTTGGGTTCAAAGGTATGCATTCGAACAAGGATAAATGGATGGAAACCCGAAAGGTGAGGGAGAAATACCCTCACCTATTCACCAATTAAGTTGACTTTGGGGTCCAAAAGTTTCTCGGTGGGGAGGAATGATCCGAGAGGATCCTCACATAGAAACACCGATCTAAGATCTTCTCGTAATAAGCTGCGGTCATTTTTAAAGCGTGGAGAAAAATTATATAATTTTGACAACATCTTGTTTTTAGGAAATGAAGCTCATTTGCAAAAGTTATAGCCCACTTTGAAACTTTTGGGCAAGCTGGAAAAATTTAGAGTTTTGTGCGGAGTTGGACATGTGCACACTCGCCAAGTGTTTCGATTATATTGCGACATGTGGACGAATTGTGTAACGTACTAAAAAAATGGGTTTTGGAATGCCGGTCTTGGAAACTTGTTCTCGAGACAAATGGACCCCGCTATTCACTAGTGGGGCCCTCACCAGTTCGACACACTAAATTATGGAGGAGTGCCTTGGCCTCCTTCTCATTTAATCATTAAACCAACTTGTGCATATAAACTCCTATAATTGCCCTTGTGCTATGCATGTGGGACTATTAGACATGCATTATTTAAATTATGTAGCTTCCCACGCATTTTTATTATTATACCACATTCCACGCATATTCCTCAACTAAACTTTCCATGCATTGAATATTAATTCATTATACCACACTAATTGTCCACGCATCACCCTTAACCAACTTTCTACGCATTATCTTTGGGACATTGTTAGCACCTAAAAATACCAACCATACGCTATCCCAAGAAATGTGCCCTCCACATAAGAAATCACGGTGGCTCTTAAGCCAATTCAAGCAGCCCTCCTTGGCATTATTAAATGCCTACCTATTTGCATGCCCCCACAATGTGGGATAAAACAATTCAAAAGTGCCTAAGGAGAAGGAGGAGAAGTGGAGGGGATTGGAATAGCTGACCTCCCAAGCAAAAGTATAGGCACCTAACCATTGCGCCAGCTGTTTGGAAATAGTATAAAAGGAGTGATCTTATATTTGTATAGTATTCAGATGTGTGTGAAAATATTGTAATGCTCATAACTTGAGCTAGGACTAAAATTTGGAGGAGATGTAAAAAGCAACCCCTGTTATTTTTGTAGAGGAAGACTGTGAGAAGGTCAGAATTTTGTAGAATTCTTTGTAAAGAATTATTTTCAAGATTTTAATAGATCGGTCCCATTCAACCGCACCCAAGATGTAGGCCTCAAGCGCCAAACTCGTTATCAATTCTTGAGTCAAATTTTTGGTGAATCCTCTTCATTTCTTTCAATATTTGCACATTACTTGTAGTTTTTATTCTTTTATTAAAAAAATAAAAAGGATATACTTGCTCAAATTTTACATCGAAAATCAATACAAAGTAAGAAAAATGTGTGTGCACAATTGCTAGTTAAATTTGGTTTTCAGATCACAAAGGGATCAAATAAAAGAAATACATAAGACCCCTTGGTCACATTTAAAGGCAATCCCCCCATGGGAATCCCTAACACAACCAACATGCACAAACAAATATAGTTTCCTGGTGACCTTGTTGAATTCATCTAGAATTCTAAAGTGGTTGGTCTCCAATCCCCCGATGTTTATTGTGATATTTTAAACCTGTAAAATACAAATACCTCCTTCGGCCTCGTGGCCATATCAGAACATCCAAATGAATATAAATATAATTTCAAGATCATCAATATATATGTGAATCACAACAATCATCAAGACAATCAATAGTATCACTTACAATTTCATTAACAACTATATCATCATCAATTTTAATCCAATTTTCATTTTCTAGGTCTAATAAAAAAATCCAATTATCACAAGTCCAAACAACATCTAAAATATAACCATGTCAAATGGTATATCAAAATTAATATATAAAAATGTCTCTAAGAATAATCATGCATCATATAAGAATCGAAGTCAAAAATAATCCATGATTGAGCATCTAACATCATATTAAATCAAAACTATAATAATGTCCATGATATAGTAAAAATGTCATGATCGTATCAAAATGTGCTGACAAGTGGGCACTACATCCCCCCCCCTTAGAATTGACTTCCTCCTAGAAGTCACTGGAACATATGGGGAAATTGAACTCGAATAATGTAGCATCCTTTGAAGTAGCTGCAGTCTCATCATATCTATCCCACCGCACCCTGAACTCCGATTAACCTCTTGCCTCGAAGGCCCAAGATCCCGTGATCTAGGATGAGAACGGGATCCACCATTACCTTCCCCGATCCCGCACCCTGCAATGGTGTCCAATCTAACACATGAGAAGGATCGAAAACATATCTCCTAAGGAATGAAACATGAAACACATCATGTACACGAGACAAGATGGGTGCCAAGGCTAGAGGGTAGGTCAAATGGACTATACGCTATAAGATCTCAAAAGGACCCATGAATCTAGGAGCTAACTTAGAACCTTTTCCATAATAGATAGGGCTTTTGTGTGGCTTGACACAAAGGAATGCCTTCATGACCACATCAAAACTACGATCGGTCCTATGTTGATTTGCATACTTCTTCTCGCCTTTCTTGTGCCTCTGCAGCTTTCTTTCTAATCAAAACCACTTGCTACTTCATGTCCCACAACAACGCCGGTCCAAGAGAAACCCCTGTCCTCTAATGTGTCCTAGCTAAGAGGTGTCTTGCACTCTCTACCATACAAATCTTGAAAAGGATCCATGCCTATAGAACTCTGAAAACTATTATTGTAGGTAAACTCCACCAAGCACATGTACTCCTCCCATCTAGACTGTTGATCCATCACATATATTCGAGCATATCCTCTTAAATGTGATTCACCCACTTATTTTTTCTATCTATCTCGGGGTGATATGTTGTGCTGAAATTTATTCTCGTCCCGAGGGTGTGTTTCGCATGGTAGTCCAGAAGTGGGAAGTGTACAAAGGATCATGGTCACTAATAATTTTCTATGAAATCTCATGTAACCTGACAATCTCATCAAGATACACCCGTGCATTGCATTGCATTGGTTGTATAAGTTCTCTTCACTGGAGAAAATTGAGCCACTTTTGTCAATTTATCAACCATGACCATGATGGCATCGTGGTGATATCTCGACATCGGTAGCCCAACAATGAAGTCCATGGAAATGATGTCCCATTTCCACTCTAGTATAACATGAGGAAAGAGAAGGCTAGCTGGATACTAATGCTCGACCTTCATTTTTTGGCACTCTAAACATTGTCACACAAACTGGGCCACATCTCTATGAAGTCCTATCCAATGATACAACCGTCTCAAGGTAGCGTGCATCTTCTTCACCCCCAGATGGGTAGAATAGGGTGCACGATGTGCCTCTGTCATAATGTCCTACCTCGAGGCTCCATATCTAGGAACATAAATCCAGCCTCTTTTCCTGAGAAGACTATCTACCTCTAAGGAAAAATTATTAAAATTCCCTTTGAGGGGTCTTTGAGACTCGATCTCTTCTCGAAACCGCAATGTAGAAGTTTTCAAGAGGAAGTTGTTAAAGAATCCTACTCCAAAACTCTTTGCTCACTGAGGTGGCCATAGCAACATGTCTCTGTCTGCTGAAAGCATCTACCACCACATTCTCCTTCCCCTTCACATGCTCTATCTCCATATCATACGATAAAGAAATTCCATCAAACATCACTGAAGAGCGTTGAGATTGGGTTGCGTGAAGAGGTGGTGAAGACTCAGTGATCTCGTCTTGAGTGTGAATCTACGACCAAGCAATAAGTGCCTCCATCAAACCAAAGCATGCACAACTTCCGCAAGCTCAGATCATGAGTCAAATAATTAAGCTCATAATATTTGAGTTTGTGAGATTCAAAATCCACTAATCTTCCCTCGTGCATCAACACACCTCCAAGTCATGCTAAAGAATAATCTGTGTAAATGAAAAAATCACCTTGTGGATTCGACACTACAAGGATGGGTGTTTTAGTGAGGCATTTCTTTAATGTCTTGAAGGCTTGCTCGCACTTTGTCTGACCAAACAAACTTCTTCCCTTTCCGTTGAAGGGAAGTGATGGGGTGCATAATCCGAGAGAAGTCCTGAACAAATCTCATGTAGTTACCTGCTAGTCCCATGAAGCTACACACCTCGATCATAGTAGTGGGTGCTAGCCAGTCCATAATAGCTCTAATCTTGGAAGGATCGATAGTGATACCTTCCCAGAAATGATATGACCCAAATATCGCACCTTCGTCGAAATAATGCACACTTCTCCAAGTTCCCATAAAGTTGTTGCTCTCAAAGACACTGAAGAACCTAGAAAAGGTTCCCCTCGTGCACCTCACGTGTACGTGAGTAAATCAAAATGTCATCAAGTAAGATGAGCACGAAGTGATCTAAAAAAATCTTGAATATGACATTCATCAAACTCATAAATACTGCAGAGGCATTAGTCAAACCAAAAGGTACCACTGTGAACTCATAGTGTCCATATCTCGTATAGAAGGTGGTCTTATGAATGTCCACCTCTCGAAATCCTCAGCTGATGATAGCCTAACTTAAGGTTTATCTTAGAGAAATTTGTGGCTCCCTTCATCTGATCAAATAAATCATCAATGCATGGAAGGGGATAACGATTCTTGATCATTACCTTATTCAGTTGGTGGTAATCAATACACAACCGCAAGGATCTATCCTTATTCTTTACAAAGATCACCGATGCACCCCAAGGGGACACGCTAGGATGAATTAGGCCCTTCTCCAAAAGGCCCTCAAGCTATAACTTGAGCTCGCATAGCTTAGGGGTAGTCATCCGATAAGGTGCTCATGAGATAGGCTCTGCTCCCAAAACCAGATATATATGAAAATTAATCTCGTGTGGGGGTGGTAACCCTATTAGCTCCCCTAGAAAGACATCTGCACAGTCTCTATAAATGGGATTATCATCTAGCGATGGTCCACTAGACCCATCCTTTGATATGTCACTATGACTGTAACAACATACATCTGAAAACCCCGTCACACACACCGCTTAAGCTGCATAGCAGAGATGGTGCAAATAGAAATGGGTTTCCTAACCCCCACTATCACTACCTCCACTTGTAGATCATTTGTGCAAGAGATGATCTTGTGGTAGCAATCCACTCTAGCTCTGTGCGCAGATAACTAGTCCATGCCCAAGATGAATCCATAAGAGCCCAACGAAAGGATACGAAGATCCGAGGTAGTGGTGAAAGGTCCCAAATCCACCACACACTCCTTAACTATGGATTCTATAGATATCTTGACTCCAGAAGCCATCCCAACATCCCAACTATGACCCTACCTAACTTCCACCAGCCTGCATCGCTCTACTAAAGATGGTGCAATAAAAGAATCAGAAGATCTATAATAAAACAAAATGGAGGTAGAAATGCCTCCAATGTTACCTATAGTCTTAATAATCGTACTTTGATGCTCGCCTAGTGGTTCTCCACCGCTACATACATCCGATGACCGTGCCCCATATCACCAACAGTAGGCTTTGAGATCTATGTCTTACCCTTGTTTTTAGGGTTTTATGGGCAATCTCTCCAAAAATGTCCAAGAACACCACACCCAAAACAATTTCCCGATCCTCTCCCTTTTGTAGTAGGTCCGACTAGTACTTTTGGAGGTCCGTGGTGTTGATCCCGATGATTGAGCTGCATGCTGTTGAGGTCTCTACTAGCGAGCCTCTGTTGAGTGAGCTCTCTCTTTGCACACCCGTGTCCCGATGGGACTCCTAGGAAGAGGCCCCATACTCCGACCTCTCTATGCATCAAACTTTTATGGAGGTCTATAAGGTGGGTGGGACTACTACGTTGTTATTCTTTCATTGTTGTGGTCCAAAAGATGAGTGTGTTGAACCATATCAACCATGAGGAAGAGGTGCGACCTCCTCGATCTGTTTTCCTACATCGATATATATGGCTCTAGACTCGGTCTCTAGCCTGTTAGGTCTTTCCCCAAGTCTCCTCTACTATATAGGCCTTCTCGATGACCTCAGCTAATGTCTGTGGACAATGGATCTACACTACACCTCCAATGTCTAGATTCAGGCCCTAAATGAACATGTGGATCCGCACCTACTCATCCTGCATGTAATCAACATACTGGAGTAGATCTAGAAATCTACTCTCATACTCAGCCACTATAAGAGATGCCTGTCGAAGGTCATGGAACTCATTTATCCATTGTTGTATGAACCTTCGCGACAAGTATCTACTCCTAAAACTCTCCTCAAAGAGCTCCCAAGTAATTGTCTCAGAATCAACATGGAGTTTTTACTCCTTTGTCCACCACTAAACACCAAATTCATCCCTCAGTAGATGGATCACAACACAAGATTTCATGTTGCTAGAACAAGGACAGAGCTTGAAGCACCCGCTCAAGCTCACTAACTAGGCCTTTTCCTGAAATCCACCTGTGTCACCATAATAATGTGATGGCCCAAGCTTCAGGATCTCCCAAATGTGATATGTAGCTATGGTATATCACGGCCCCTAGGCCTCTCTATATGCTCATACCTAAGCCTAGGGCTACAAAACCTATCTCTATGTCCTAAAACTCGGTCACCCTGTCCCTTTGTGGTGACTCGCATGGAATTTCTCTCCTCCATGTTCCTCACCTGGGTCGGGGTGATGCATGACCCTCAATAAGTGACTCTATCATGTCTGCGGCTACATGTCCTCCATGTAAAGTGACATTAACATCCTAAAGAGTCTACAAAATCCTGGGGTAGGATGGTGCTACAACATGATCTAGTGGTGGTAAGTCTAGGTCTATGTGAAAAGACCCCTCATCTAGTTTGTGCCTCTTACACAGACTAAGGTGAGAATTAGTTCATCTTTCTAAGTTTTATTTAGTTTCCATGTTCACTAAAATATGTAATTTCTAAACTAAGTTATTTTCTAGATTTAAAGTGTGTTAGGTTTAAGGTTCATCTCTCAATTTTTCTAGTGTGCCGAATGGCCCAAGATTTTGAACCACTACTCTGATACAAAGTGTGATGTCAACTAAAACAACCCACTTGAGACCCATGGAACAACCTAGGATTAGATAGGAAAATTATGTAATAAATTTTTTTAAAAGTGTCTTCAACCAAGTTACAAGACAAAAGTTATCACAAACAAGGTTCTAGATCAATTCTAATCTACTAGAATATACTTTTCTTTTGTTAACAATTATTAGAGGTCACAAGGTCCAAAATTTAGGGTTAGAAGGTTCAATTAGGTTAAGAGGGTAATTCCTCACCATACCCACTCTCTAATAGGATTTAAAGATTCAACTTTATTTTTCTCAAAATTAACGCATTCAAAATTTCCTAAACCATTCCCATTGGATAGGAAATTTCCTCACCTTTCCAATGATATAAAGAAGTCCACCGAACTCCATGTATTTCAAAATTTATGGGCTGGCAGGCCTTGGGGTGAAAGTTTTCCCCAAGAGTGGGCCTAGGGGAGAAATTTTCCCAAGCCGAAGTCGGCAATCCACGGGAGAAAAATTTTCCCATGGGCGGGTATATGGGCCACTGGGAGAAAAATTTACCCACGGGCAAGTCTCATGGGCCGCGGGAGATATTTTTCCTAATGAGCAGTAAAGCCACCTTAACACCGCACTCCCACGAGTCCGCAAAGGACGCGTGGTACCTCCTAAGCCAATGCGGGAAAGTGGAGCGGTGGGGATAAAAGGATTTTAACGCCCCAGAGGGACAAGAAGGGTAAAATTCACTCGCACCTCTACCGACACATTGTGATGCCACATGGCACCTTCGATTGGGGGGGCCAATGGAGCGCGTGAAAATGTAGAAAATTTTCTAAAAAATGCAAAGGGAAGAAAGGAACCCGCTTCCCCTACCGATGCCTCACGACGCCATGTGGCAGCTCCTAATTGGCACAGCCGATGGGGTGGAGGGGAAAATTGAGAAAAATTTCCCTATTTTTTTCTTAAGCGCTAAGTTAAAAAAAAGTATCCAACCCTCCACCAATGCTTCGTTGTGCCACGTCACAACCTTTGATTGGCTGCGAGCTGGCCGAGTGGCAGAGAAAATTTAGAAAATTTTCCCAAATTTTTTTGAGTTAGAATTTTTTTTTGATACCAAATGAAGATAACTTCAAAAGGCCATAACTTTTGATATAAAGCTCGGTTTTGGGAAAACGAGGACTTTTTAGAAATTTCTCGATGTCCTCTTTATACATGATTCATTAAATTTTGATTCGATAAATTTTAAGGGGTCAATTTAAAGAAAATGATCTGCAGGCTTTATAGTGCAAACTGGTAAATTTTAACTTATAAAATTTGCTCAATTTGATCTTCTTCCTCTCTCAACATGTCAAGTAGACATGGAGAATTGTTCTTAGATAGATTTAAGAAGGATTTCAAGATTCAATTTGTCTGATTGATTTGTAATTTGAAAATCTACATCTCTTGACAAGCAAAACGACTGTAAGAGGGTTGAGCTCGTTTTTTGCAAGGTTTGAAGGATTTTTCCTTAAGTGATTTTGTCTAATTGCATTCATTTATAACCTAGCATGTTCAATTTTAATGTTTCATTTTTATTTCTTGATTGCAGGTTCGGTTGGTTCATTTCTAGTAAAAGTTGTAGAGTTTAACGTGAAGCAGAAATGGAAACAACAAAATTAACTCAATGGTTCTTATTTTACCTATGAATTTATTTCATGCTAGTTTCAAATAGGTTTCATTCCTTCAATCAACTTATAAATACAATAATGCAACTTTTATTCTTTTCAAATCATGCACTTCACAAAATAGAGTATTACATTTTCTTCATACACATTTCTTTCTTTCAAATAGAGATTAAAACTCACATATAGGTGATAAAATTCAATACAATGATGCAATTTGAGGAAGGTTATGCAATCCTTTATTGATTCCAAAAGACAAATTTACAACTTCCTTCTTTCATTCTTCAATTTCATCATACAGAACACAATTTCTTGCTTTCAAAAGAACAGAATAGAGTATGTCTCTTTCACATTTCAATTTACACTTTCATAACCAATACAACATATTTCCATTACAAAACATATACAAGTTCATCCACTTCAAGTGGGAAAGGTTACAATAAGATTTCATTTCACAAGGGACTGTCAAACTGTCTTTATCTCAGCTCTAGAACAACAACATGCATATTTCTCATTCTTCCAAATTATGATCACAACAAGAGTAGGGAAAGGCAACACTCTCCACCCAACCAAGACATCCAATGAAGAGGATAATCCATCCTTATTCATTGGCCCCCAAGCCCCAACCACAATGCAATAAAATATGTGATCCAACTCATGGCAACAACATGCTTCCACAAATACACAAGCAACATTTTCACAATAAAAACATAGTAAAAAGTAATGTAGTTTACAACTACATTAAAGCATGACAAACATTACTAAGGCTTCATCAAGCAAGCCAAAGGAGCAAGAAACTATGGGGGATGCTTCTTATGCCTCCCAAAAGGGGAAATGGGTATCACCACCTGAATTACAAACTGCCGAATATAGTATATCAAAACCCTGACATTCCTTATGCCTCCCCCAAGTACCCCTTATTCCTCACATTTCCTTATGCCTCCCCAACCTCTTATGGCACCCCATAATGAGTAAATAAATGCAAGCTATTTCTTTGTAAGGTGGAACCCAAATCCCAAATCCCTCCACCCTTATACCTCCCTAAAACACACTTGTGCCTCCCACAAAATAAACCCCATAGTCTTCTCCTACACCATTCCTAGGCCATCTACCCAATAGCCCACAAACATGCCAAAACGTTCACACATTAACATTTACATTCATAAAAGGAGAGAATTTCAAGAGCCAAGCTCTTACCTCTCCATGATGGAGTTTTCCCAAGTTCCAAACAGCAGTTGTTTCCAAGAAAACAATTTAAAAATCCACCAAAAACCAGCATGCAACAATCTTCAAACTTCTCCAAAAGCAAGAGCTCCCAAAACAACAAGGAATTCACCCAAGAATGAAGTCTCCAAAGTGAAGCAACCCTAAAACAAGGAAAGGAATTCAAATTTTATAAAATATGGAAGGGAAGAGGATGAGGTGGATCCATGTAGGATGCCACATCACACATCCTCAACCCCAACCCCAAAAGTCAACTTCATTCTCCAATGCATAATAAATAGGTGGGTGAATAATATGATAGTTTACTTACATACTCAAATCCAACCCACACCCCAAAGGACTGAAATTAAACCATGTAAGAAAAGTGCAATTAAAACTTACAATTTGACTTACACAAATGCATTATAAAAGTATAAAATCAACCCTCCAACCATAGGTATGGTTGGTAAATGAATTTAAGAGGTATGGGACAAGTTTAACTTGTCCCACAAGCCTCCAAAATCAGCCTTCAAGGACAAATTCGAATTTCCAAGAAGATGAAGTGTTTCACACTCAAAAGTTAACTTACACATCACTTACACATCTCTTACAACACTTTAAATCAAGGCCAACAACTCTATTAATTACTTTCTTATGACATATTTTAATTAATTAACTTAACAACATGATTACTCATAATATTACACACCATTTAATAAATAGTGAAAGGGGTCAAAGCACCACAAAATTACCACATGCATACATTAACAAAGGGACCAAGTAAGAGATATCCATAAAACTCCTTGGTCACATTTAAAGGTGATCCCCAATGGGAATCCCTAACACAAACAAGACACACAAAAATACGGTTGCATATAGTGACCTTGTTGAATTCATCTAGAATTCCAAAGTGGTTGGTCTTCAATCCCCTAATGTTTGTTGTGATATTTTAAACCTACAAAATACAAATACCTCCTTCGGCCTCGTGGCCATATCGAACATCTAAATGAATATCAATATACTTTCAAGATCATCAATATATATGTGAATCACAACAATCATCAAGACAATTAACAATATCACTTACAATTTCATTAACAACTATATCATCATTAATTTTAATCCAATTTTCATTTTCTATGTCTAATCAAAATATTCAATTATCAAAATTCGAACAACATCTATAATATAAGCATGTCAAACAAGATATCAACATCAATATATAAAAATGTCTCTAAGAATTATCATGCATCATATAAGAATCAAAGTTAACAATAATCCATGATCGAGAATCAAATATCATACTAAATCAAAACTATAATAATATCCATGATATAGTCAATAGTGCCATGATCAGTATCAAAAGGTGTCAAAGAGAAGTGGGCACTACACCCCACTTCAACACAAGGTTATTCGAGGGTATTTTCATTTCGCACTAATCAGTTTTGGCACACTGGATGGGACACTGAGATTAGATTTTCTCATCTTTCTAAGGTACCTCATAACAAACAAAAAATCTTAAGCCACCATGCAACCGCACTAACAATTTTGGCACACCCGGTGGGACAAGTCCGAAACACCTTACCACTTCACGTTATAGGTTGATGTGTTCTTGTTAGGATTTAGCCTTTTGAGGTACATGTAAAGTACATCCTGGTGACTCCATCCGGTCAATGACCCATTCTCTAAGTTGTAGAAATTTTCATCCATTTCCACACATCATTTCCCACATGGAATTCACACCTACAATAGTGCAGTCCCCCTCCAATGTATTTCCCAACTCCTCCAGATCAGCATTATGATCAAATCCAAAACCATTATGTTTACCCATATGAGCAAGATCAAAACTATTTTGGCCAAGGAGCTTATCAAGAACAAGGGGACACATATAATGGTGATAGCTACATGGAAAATTTTTATCTCCTACAGAAGATTCAAAGAATGGAGGCTAGCATTGGGCATTCCAAGGCTACAACACAAATGAAGGCATTCATGATTGGTTGCAGGGAACCTTGTCTATGGGGAGGCCCTTTTCCAAGACATTACAACCCTTAGGAGAATCTTGACTTCATGGTTGAAGTATTGTCTCTACTTACAAATTGGATTGAGGACATTGAAGCATATGAGAAAAGTGTGAGACAACCTTGTCAATGGGTAAGTCAATCACCAGCTCCCAGTCCTTCATTTTCTCTTCCTCAAAACTAATCATTTCAGCATGATCAATATTACTGACCCCTCACTTTCTGCCCTAATTTTGTATTTCCCTTCCCCGTCTCCTAATATTTCACCTCATCTCAATTCTTCTACCCTTTTCCTTCCCAATGAGTCATTCCCTCCAAACAAACAAGAAGTTCCACCTCCCTCTCCACCACAAACAATAGAAAAACTGGTTGAATCCCAACCTACCACTCCTCTTACTTTCCCAAGTCCATGTTGGGAAGAGACTCAAGAATCCAATCAAGGAAAACAAGAAGAGGAACCCAATAGAGAAGAAATGACAGAAAATCTAAAGGTTTGGGCTATCCAATTTAGGTTTACAAAGATCCCTTGATGTTTAAGCCAACAGAGGAGGTCAAGGTTAAAGAGTCGGTGGTGGTTAAGGCTAATTTTGTAGAAGAAGAACAAGAAGAAGAAGAAGAAGATCAGCAATCTTTTTTCTCTTAATGTAGTGTCCCTAATGGCACTCTTTCTAAAGAGGATGTTGATCTAGTACAAGTTGCACAACCAATTAAGGAGGAAGAACAACCAGCTCTAAGTCCCATTGAAGAGGAACATATGGGAGAGATCAAATCAGAGTTGAGGCCACTTAATGAAGAAGGCATCATTGAAGATTTTTTTCTTTCATTTCAAGGGCCTGATTTGATTAATGAACCCATGTTGGAGGAGGACCATATAGTTTTAGAGGCTCCTAGTGTGGAGCAGGCCATAAAATAACCTTCAGTTCTTCCTCACACTTCACCCCCTTCAAGCTCTAATGTTGAAGAGGAGTTTGATCTTTCAAACTTCATGTTTGAGGATGAAGGAAACCATGGTGATCTAATTTCATATTAGGAAGACACCATGGAGGATGTAGAGCACATATTGTAGGACAACAAGGAGGCAGACTATCTTTCAGACTTGGAAGATTTCTTTTATGGAGAGGATACAATGAAAATCATATTATTTTCTCCTACATCACCCACATTTCAAGCACATGATCTTGTTGGCATGAAGGAGAGCATTTAAAGATAACAACCTTCACTTCATAGAAGCCCTCTGGAACCAAGGTTATAAGATATGAATCTTCCATGTTTGTCACAAGAGAAGGAAAGGAAAAGGCAAGAGGATTTTATCATCTCTCTCACACCATCCATCTAGGAAGGTTAGCAAGAAGAATATATTCTTGGAGTTGAGTTTTAGAATAATGGGCACATTCAAAGGACCAGACCTTACCCAATCAGTTACTTGGCTTCATTGGAGCCAAGGGAGAAACAAAAGCAAGTCATGCCCACTTCAGGGAATGAGGATGAGCTCCAAAGTACCAAGGATCAGCTACAATGCCTCTTCAATCCAAATGAAGAGAAAATAAAAGAATCATTTGTGTTGTTTCTAGCTGACACCTTGATGATATGGGTGGAGGATCGACCTCTTGTCATTTTTTCACTCATACAAGAAACCATATTTAGTGTCAAATCATTTACATGGTTCCCCTCTTTAGAAAGGGAAGCTATTTCATGCATGTATTTATGTTTGTACATAAGTTTTGTTCACATTGCTCTAAAGGTGCAGAGTCTAGGCCCTTTAGTATTCACGATAAAGAGACCTATAGTTACCCTGCAATAGTTTCTATTTTTAAAAGAAACAAATACAGAGAAACTAAAATCGATTCTCGAGGCAATCCATTTCTAGAACGAGTTCAAGGTCGGTAAGCAAGCAATCAAGCTCATAGTGCTTTGAGGATCATATTTTCAAAGATAACACTAGATTTATGTATATTAGGCTATTATTTGTGACTCCATGCCCAATGTATGCTTCAATGCCACTGATCATTTCACCTAGCAGGAAGGTGATCCCCATGAGTCACCAAATTGTTGACCAAAATAAGCTCACACTTCTTTTGGGTCAACTGACACCATTTTCCCATTTTGTGCTTCAATCTAAATTTTTTTCATACTTCAAGCACTTAAAGCCCCCTGAAATCATTTCCAATAGATAGGAATTTTCTTCCCCTTTCCAGAGATATAAGGAATTCCTTCTAACTCTTCATATTTTTCAAGTTACGGGCCGACGGGCCTTAAAGGGATTTTTTCCAAAAGCAAGTATGTGGGGCCATGGAAGAATTTTTTCCCAAGTCCGAATGCAAACCGGTGAGTCTATAGGAGACTTTGAAACTTTATCACTTTTCACAAAACGACGTAATTTTCAAGTGCAGGAGCTGCGAGACCTTGGGGTCTCATTGGCCGTTGAAAAGTCATAGAGTGCAGGAAGCCTCCACATGTCTCAACAACGTAAATCCAAGGATAGAATCCAAAGTGGAGACCCTAAAAAAGTGCCAAGCCTCCACATGTCCTAGGTCCGAAAGGGACAGAATTAGTTGTTGAAAATTCAAAATGGGGCAAAGCTAGCGGAAGGTGCCACGTGTCAACTCGGCGCAACTTCAAAGACCAACTTCGAAGGTAGAACCCCAAACAAGTGTAGACTCGCCATGTGTCGCGGGTCCAAAAGGGGAGACAAAGCGAGTGCAAAGAAAATAAGTATAGAGAGTTAGCATAAGGTTTCATGTGTGTCAATAACTCAATTTCAAAAGGATGACCCAAAAGGTAGTCTCCAAACAAGCGCCAGCATTCCATGTGTTCAGGGTCCGAAAAGGTAAGAGTGGCCATTAAAAATTCCAAGAGCATGCGAAAACCTCCATGTGTCCCGACCACGCAACTTCAAAGGTAAAATCTGGGAGCAGTTTCCAAATGAGCACGAAGCCTCCATGTGTCTCGGGTTAGGCAAAGTGACTCCGCTAACACAAGGAACTCAGGCAAAATACAAAGAACACAGAGGAGCCCACGGAAGCCACCACGTGTCGATCTGGTGAAATTTCAAGAGGAAAAGCAAGGAGCCAAAATTTCAAGATGTGTGAGGCTGCCACGTTGACCCTTTATGGGAAGACTTTTAAATATTGCGTGCCTGCGACTTTGATCTTCAGATGGCCATATCATTTGATTTGGAAGCTTGGATGCGGGCGAGAGAAGACTTTTTGGAAATGTCTCGACATTCTCTACATCATGGAAACATAAACTATTATTTTTAGAGGCTTTTGTGGGTGAAAAATGGTGAAATTTCTTTCAATCCATTAATGTAGAATCTGATTGCTTCAACTACCAGATCAAATTTGATTTGATCTGTCTTTCTTCTTCCCCTGAAGACGCCAAATAGAAAATCTAGCGAGACTTGATGATTGTAAGAGGATTGGTAGGGGGCATTGAGGGTTGGTGGTTGAGCTTTCAGAGGTATAATTCAATGCATATCTTAGAGTGGTTAAAGTAGGATTTGAATTCTTCCCTCCTTTCTCTCTCTTATTCTTCCTATATATTGTAATGGAGGGGGCATATTCAAGGGGTTGGACATTGTTTTACTTCTACTCCCATCTCTCTTTCTTAGGGTATAATACGGAGTCTAAGCCTCCTCTCATTGCTCTCCGTAATGGTATTTGCTTGCCTCTTTCTCACTAATGATGTAATCTTGTGTGAACTTTTGGAGCAATAAAATCTTTTTGGGATGCATTTTTCCATCCTTGGCTTATTTTATCATCTCTTCTCACCTCTCATCATTCAGGGTATACGTGCATACTCTAAAGTTTATTGCAGGTCCTAGGAGCCACATTTTATGGGTTTTGAAGTGGTGTTTTGTGTGAATCTTTCTTTGGTCTCGTGGTACATCTTGTCCACCCTCTCCTCTGCTCACCTCTCTTCACTTCGGGTAGTTTCGATCTATGATTAGCTACTTCCTTTTTTGGTGTGTCACCGCTTAGTGTAGGATTTCTTTCTCTTTCTCTCTCCTGTCTCCTTGAAATGGTTAGATTAGAATTAGAATAGGTTCGCCTGCACTTTGGAGTAGCTCGTGGTAGGTAGATTAGGAAGAAGAAGCGAGCTTTCTCCGAAGGTCCATCTCAAGTTTTGCAAGTCCACGGCACTTGAGAGATGGTCCAATGTTATGCAATCACACCGAATGCCCCACTTCAACCCAAGGCCATTCGGGGGTGTTGTGATTCCATACTAACAATTTCATGAGAGAGAGATCCAAGGGGCTAGAAACTAGCATTTGAGGATTAACATAGGGTTTTCATGTGTATGGGGCTAATTGAGATAAAGGGGCACACAAATTCTTATCCCTCATGTCCTTTTTAATATTGGTGCAATGTAAGTGGACATTAAATGCTCCAAAATGCACCATGGGTCATCATCTCATGAGAAAGGGGGAAGTAGTTAAGCAAAATGCAAGTTTAACATGTTCCTAGGGGCGAAAGTGATGATGTAAAAGTTGTGAGGAGAGGGGCCTCATGGAGGGCACAATTTTGAGTCCCCAAATCCAAGGGGACACTCCATGATTCAAAATGCACTAAGGGGGAGTTCATCATGAGAAAGTGGTCTATTTTTGCATTGTGCTCACCTAACCACTTAAGTCACAAGTTTTAAGTGACGAAAACATAACATGCATAGGAGGAGCACACTTTTATGTCCCCTTGTACCTTTTCACCTTGGTGAAAAGTGAAAGGGGACACATAGCCTTGAAAATTGTGCTCAAGACTTTAAGTGATGTTGACATCATCATCCCAACATGAAATTAGAACACACAACTTGCCTTTTTTGCCCGAGAGTGAAAGTTTGAATTCAATAGTGAAACCTTACATGATTTTGACTCCCATGGATCCATTGAGTTCATTCCCACCATATTCAAGACTTGATTCATCCTAAAATTTTATTTTTGGAGCCATTCATCCTTTTAGGACAAAGGAGAAGCAACAATCACTTGAGATATCATTGGATATTTTGAAGTCTTAAACCAAAATTGATGTGTCCATCATGTGGAGGATTCTCAAGAGATTTCCTTTTCCTATTATTTTAGCTCCCAAATCCTCCCATAACTCCCAAAATCATCAGAACAAGGTGACTTTCTCCATTGAAGCCTTCGTTCCATGTGCCCAAAATGACCTAGTTTTGCTTAACTTGTTCTTGACATCAGTTATCTACACATATTTTACCTAAATTACCTCATATAACAACGTTTCTCTTATACAAAACTTCCAGATGGCTTGAGTATTCCATGTCATCTTCTAACGGATGAATTTATGCTTAAATATTGTTAAAAATAACCAATTTAGTGCTTCAAAGAATATTATTCCACCTCGGAACTTACTCTTAACATCAAGTCAACTTAGATCCATTCCATGGCACATGAAACACACTTAAAAACCATGTTAGCATGTTCCTCTTAGCCATAATGAGGATGGCACATACCCAGAGGGGTTGTGTGAGCTAATGGGCTATCTAGGGGAAATGTTCACAATGATCAGGAGAGGGTTTTTCAAATGGTGGGCTTAGTTTTCATGGTCAACATTTTGAATTTTCCATGTTAGACATTTTGCATGAAAACACGAAAAAATAAACCCTTTCGGTGGGTAGTCAAACATTCTTATTGGTGACTTGGCCTAACTAGCCCATGTCAAGGATATCCCATTCTATACCGATAACTCATTTGGTTCAACCTTGTAGAGAATATTTCTCCTTTTCAGAACATTGTTTATAATCTTTCATTAAAAGGAAGTGACCTAACATATCTATCTTTTTGTAGATTTTCCCAATATATTAAATATAGAGGTGGATTTGAATGATTGGGAGAACCTCATGTTTTTAATAAATTCCTTTCTTTCAAAGATGAAATTGTGCATTTTGACAACTCCTTGCATATTTTTGCAAAAAGTGGATTGGTGGAAAACCAAAAGAAGAAAATGTTGAAGTCATTGAATGTTCTTTATAAGAATGTGCATTGCAGAAAATAAAAGGAAAAGATCTTCTTCATAGCCCAATGATGATCAATTTCAACCAACAATTTTTGATTTCTAGTGACAAAAATTTATGTTTATTTACAACTCAGTAGGTCAAAGATAGTTGAATCAATAATGTGATTGGGAAATCATCTTTACCATCTATAAAAATGGTGAAAAATGTCCAAAACTACCTTGGTTTCTAGGTATTAAGTGTGACAACTATGTTTGGGCCTACCTAGAATATCCACTTGCCCCTTGATGTACCACACTCCTAGATTAACATAGCGACTACAATTACCTTTCCTTGAAAATGGCTTGGCCTCTCTCAATCCAAAAAGTGCATGTGTTAACATTTCCCAAGGAAACTATAGACATTAGGGCTAGTGAACTTCAAGGACTTGTTTTCACATCTATTTTCCACATTCATTAGTTTAAAGACTAGTGAAACTCCCCCTATTCCTTTCCACCATTTCACCAAATTAACTCTTAGCCATTTTATTCATATTAGAGAGAAATAAAAGAGTGTCTTTGTTCACAACAATGTATCCATAGTTTTTACTAACTCAAAAATACTTTGTCCTCATTGATGCCTCCTCTTCATCTCAAATCTCCATATTCTTGGCCTACAAGAACTAGGTTTTCCTTCTATGTACCAAAGTAGTATTGCTTTCACGGTGGATGTCATGGTGGGAAAGGGAAGAAGCATGAGTGATTTAAACATATGCAAGTTTCCTTATCTATAAGCAATGGTGAAGGATACTACAATTGCATCCACTTGTTCCCCTCCTTTTATGGACTTGCTTCTCCATCAACATGGTTGATAGAATGTTGGTTCTTCCTATAGGTAACACCCCCCCCATCATCAACATGGTGTATCTCCACTTCATATTGTTCCACTTCCACCTAATAAAAGTGTCACTTAAAGATTAATTATCACTATTTTTTTATTGATTGTGTGTTGGGAGTTCTTGTCCCATACGTTCTTATATATCGACATATGTTTTATTAATAATAGTTAAACTTATCGAATCGATGCAACACCTTAAATATGTGATAAAATTTATTCTTAGTATACCATATTTTTTAATTGTGTTGACTATTATTTAATTTAGTTCAATGCTTATATTATTATAATACTTAATAATTTCATTGTTGTTACAAATCCATTAAAAATAAGGTTTTTCACATTGGCACTGATTACAACAAATTTAATACTCAACAAGCATTGCAATATATAGATGATGTGGCAAGCTTCGTAATGATTAAGTATTTTTAAAACCTTAATAAGTTAAATATATTGTCTATAAAGTTGGTACAAAACCACTTGGCTTGCTATATTTTGTGGTTATCAAATTCAACAACTACACATGTGTACCACAGGGTGCCAAGTCCCCCTGACATGTCTCTATGTTTACATTTACCAACAACAAGGACAAGGAAATCCCTCTCAAGATGACATTTCCTTTATCCATCGACAAAATAGAAAGGGATGACATTGCAAAAAGCAAGTGTTGACATTATGAGTCCCAAAGTTCGTTGCCTCAAGCAACATTGGATAGCACCCCCTTTCTCCTTTGATTAGTTTGGTAAAATGACATGTGGTCCATATCTGACTTATTAGAAGAAAGAACAAAGAAGAAGATTTCAGATGTTCCATCCATTAGATTCCCCACCTAGGGATTCTCCTCCCGCAAACCCCTTCTTCATCACCACTATTTCCGGTATAGTATTTTACCTTCAATCCTTCATCTTTTAATTTTTTAAATGCACCCGTGTCAACATCTCCATTGCAATGCTAGGGTGAGATTACGAGTGTTTAATTAAATCTGAATTGCAATTTTTGGTTGAGTCGCTGCCACGCAAAAACCATTTCTCTAGAACAGGGACCCTCAAACGTCAACGATCAACGTAGTCAGTCTATGACGAAGCACGGGAGGCGTGATGCTCAAGACTCCCTAATAACACGATCGCTAATTCTTCCGCTTCTCACTTTTAAAAGCCCACAATACGATCACAATACATCATCTATCTGCATATCTCCAAACGATCTTGGATTGGTTTGCCTGCATATTCGTTCAGAATGGATGCTCTGATTGCAAAAATATGGTCATTTATTGGCCTTTTCACTCTGCTTCAAAACATTCTTCCTCAACAGATGCACCAAATCTTAATGAAATGGTTACTGTGTCTACAGGATTATTTCAATCCGCACTTTTATCATTTGGACGTTCCAGAATTCAAAGACAATCACGGAGTGAATGCCAATGATCTCTATCAGAATGTGGAACACTATCTCGACACTCTCGAAGGTATTGCCTGTGCTCGAACACTAACTGTATTTCGTGGCAGGAATTCCACAATTACAGGATTCTGCCCAGCTGATGATGAGGTTGTGGAGGACTCGTTCAGAGGAAAGAGGGTATGGTGGAATCACAACGCCCAACTTCAGCAGCGCAATGGAGAAGGGAATTCCAATGCCATGAACGAGAGGCGGTGCTTTACCCTCAAACTGGCCGTGGCCCAGGCAGACAAAGAGTTCATATGCTCTTACTTTGATCACATCAAAAATCGTGCAGCCGAATTCAACTTGGTCAATAAGGAACTGACGCTGTATACGAATACCGGAGAAGCTCGGTGGGGGAAGGGTGGACCGGAGTGCCCTTCAAACATCCCTCCACTTTCGTCTCTCTGGCTCTCGATCCCCTGCTCAAGACCGACATTCTCACAGATCTTGACCACTTTAAGAGAGGAAGAGAGTTTTATCGACGAATTGGGCGTTCATGGAAGCGCGGGTACCTTCTTTACGGCCCTCCCGGAACAGGGAAATCGAGTCTCGTCGCTGCCATTGCTAACTACATGAGATATGATGTGTACGATCTGGAACTCACTCGGGTCATTGACAACACGGAGCTCCGTGCGCTTCTCACCCAAACCAAAGAAAAATCCGTGATTATTATTGAAGACATCGATTGCTCGCTCAATCTAACAGATAGGCTTGCGAATCTTCCTGAAGAAGATGAAAGCAGGAGCAGAGTTACTCTTTCTGGTTTGCTCAATTTCACAGACGGGCTGTGGTCGTCCTGCGGAGAAGAGCGTATCATTGTGTTTACGACCAACCACAAGGATGTGCTCGACCCTGCCCTGCTCAGATCTGGAAGGATGGACATGCACATCCTCCTCTCCTTCTGCACTTTCCCCCAATTCCAATCTCTCGCCTTCAATTATTTGCAGATTGAAGATCATCCGCTGTTTCCCACTGTGGAAGAAAAGTTGGAGTCGGGGGTTGAAATGACTTCTGCTGAAATTATAGAAGTTTTGATGAATAAAATAGAGGATCCTTGTGAAGCGCTGAATGCTGTAATCTGTGCGCTGGATGCCAAGAAAAAGGAACAGGGGGCTCCGCTTCCATCCCACTCTGCTCAAATCGAGGTCGAGGAGAAAGAAAGCCGCAGAGCGAAAAAATCTCAAAAACGAGTGTCAACAAAATCTAAAGGAGGACGATGCAGACGAGGTGGCCGCTTCTAAGAACTGAGTAGAGTTTGCGAAGGGTCCAGGGCCCCAATCTCATGTATCAAGCTTTGTAATTCTTGTACAGTATTGAATCGAGTAAACCCTTCTCTTTTCGATATCACTGGCACAGTTATGCATCTTCCCACTGAAGCCGAAGACGTAACTAAGGATTCCATAATTATTATGATCTTAAAATTACAGTAACGATGGAAATGTATTATTTTACGCATCTCCGACCACAGCAGGACACATACTGAATAATGTAAATCAGAGTCTGCAAAGTTATTTTCCTTGTGCTTTTTATTTCGACCATTCGTGTGTCTTAATTTGTCCGAATCATACATAGAAATGATCCTATTGAGCGGATTTCAAAAATACATTAAACGTAGTTGATGCCTTGGGCGGTCATTACGAATATCTGTGGGAAAATAAGTACCGCGAAAAAACATTGATTTTCAATTATCTTTTGCCAAGGAGTTGTAGACGGTCATATACCGTACGAAACTTTTCATACTCCTTTTTATGTGGATAGGCGTTTTTATAAATTGGATTGAATCTTGTTATTCGAGGAGTACTTAATGGTGGTCATATGTTTAATTGTTGATGCACGACCATATAACACGCATTCACTTGGCATTCATTTACTATAGACAAATTATTACACCCAAATCGTTCCCTATTAGAATAGGGGGTGGCTCACTCACGGTAAGGATTGAAAATAATTACACCAAAGGCGTTTTCGTATTAGAATCGGAGGTGGCTCATTCTGACACCCTTTAGAATGTGGACGACAATGATTGAAGTTTCAAAGATGTTGACAATCCTATACAATCATCATCGTCCACATGTACATTGGTGGTCATTCCCATGTCCTTCAACTCTGCCGATTGAAACATCATCTGTCAACAATTTCCACATACCCCTGATCACATCGTGACACGAAGGTTTGGGTGACTGTGGTGTCATCCATAACCAGATGGCCATCTCAAACGACATGATGGTATCTATAGCCACGTTGTGCAACTTATTCATCTCGTTAAAGCTTGTATGGTTCCCTACAACTACGTAATTGTAATTCTATGGTGCCTCACCCATAATATTGTTGCCCACAAGTATTGGGCGAATTAAGGTTACATTAATATATGTCGATTGAAACATCATTTGTCAACAATTGCCACATTGAGGAGTCAAATCATTCATTCCAACCTCGTCGGGTTTTACTTTTCCTATGATTTAGATCATCTTTAAAGGTGCCCTTGGTGATTTCCCCTATGATCAAGTAGCCTATGGAAACCCGTTCTGTCTCCTACTGAAGTATTCCTATGCAGCCTAGATTTGAACTTGGGCATCCTATTCTCTACTTTCCTTTTCTCATCATGCAGAGGAAAGATTTCGAACCTTTTTACCATAAATTAAAATATTGATTATTGAGTAGAAAGATAAGTGATTATAACACCTCATCCTTAAACTATAAGTAATTATGACTTCATGCTACTTAAGGTGAATGAGTAGCATCAGTGGAACTTATCATTGATATGTAGGCTTAATTTGTTCAAATGTAATCGCCAAGAAGTGGAATGAAAGAAATCTTCTGTTGCAAAAAAATAATCTCAAGCACTAAATTTAATTGCAAATTTGTGACCTCCTATTCTGCTGCAATGTTTTCAATTTACAAGTACTTTTGATCTTTATTATTTTAAGCTTATTCCTATTTCGTATCTATTATTTTGCATTGTACATCATGAGCCATGAATGTAATAATGTAATCAAGATTCTCTTTGATGATTTTAATCTATATATATTTTAACTTTAATGAAGCATACAATCAAATTCCTTTATATATATCTTCTAGCACTTGAAATTCATTTACTTCTATGTTGTTGTTATTGTTTCTCATTTCTTTTACTTAAAGAGAGTTTCTATGAAATTGTGATTAGAAATGGACTCTCACTAATGTAATCGTAGTTGCTTAAAGAGTTGCAGAAGCAGGGATCAAATCTCATAGTTTTTTTTATGTTTATACTATTGCTTTATAATTCAAACTATGAAATATGAACTAACACTTGCATATGAATGTATGGTTAGTTGTTAATTGAATTTTATTTAACTATTGATAAGGTTGTAGAGTAGAGATTAGATTCAAAGAGCTTAGTTCTTTCTGGTGCACAAGAACTCATTCAATCTTTAATAAATAACACCGCCAATTAAGACTTGTACATTCCTATTCCCCTTTAACTTTTCATGTTTCAATATGGTGTTCCACATCCTTTAACCTATTTTTTATTCTCTCAGTTCGGGCACAAGTTGCTCTTTCTGATGTTGAGTCTCTCTTTTATGTCTCATCTTCATTATGACCCTTCTGCACTTTTTTCATTTTATCTTCTTAGATTTTCTCTCTAGCACTTACTATCGCACTGTGATTGTCAACCTTAATGGTTGCAATGAATCCTCTTATACTTTCCTTCTTATGGTTGTAATGGAAACAACACGGGTCTTGCCCTGATCTTGAAATGTTGAGGAAATAAGATTTTGACATACATAATAATTGGAACATACATGTCGTTATGCATTATTTTAAGATAAGTGGATCATCATTCATCGATAGAGAAATGGTAGACATAATTAACACCAACATACGAGCCACCCCACCATCTTCCACGCTTCCTTCATCTTCATAACAACAATTAGCTCTTGATACCACACTACACCATTCAACAAACAACACCCTTCTACCTCCACTAAGATTGATAATTCGAGGAACAAATGGAATAGGAAAATCATTTTGATAAATAAAATATGGAATTCATTCATAAGAGCATCAACCACATCTCCTCACCTCTCCTTCTACTCGCCCCTACCGGTGTTTTAGCATTCAACATCTCCTCACCCACAATCCATACAACCTATCGTATTCCAATCAAAGAACCGAAACCCTCAAGACCATGCATTATCATTTTTCAAGAGTCACTAAAACATATAGAATATGTTCTTATTGATTAAATGAGTTTAATCTTCACAAATTTGCTAGGCAAAATTGATAGAGGATATACGCAAAGCTTTCCCACACTAAAAACATCGAATTTGAGAACATATCGGTCATCTTCCTCGACAACCTTGGGCAATTACCACTGGTTTTGGACAGTCCTCTTTATGCAAGTAAATAGTATGGAGCCATCCTTTGGAAGGGATTCCATTCTTCCATTACATCGCAAATAATATTTCGCAATAAGGAACAACCAATGCACAAGTTTCATGTTTACTAGAAATAAAGTTTCTCACAAAAGGCTACCATTCATGATATAATTTTTCAAATGAAGGGAGGTCTTCATGTAGACATGTTTAGTTTAGATGTCGTGTTGTAAGATTTTAACTTTTTATGTACGAATCTGTAATAAATTTAAATGTAAGCATACAACATTTCAATGTAAGTTTCATCTATATTCCTACACTACCACTATCAATCACACTGCCTTATTGAGTGTACAAAAAAGGTTTTTTCAACAAAAGACCAACAAAACAACCGATGCAACACTAAACAATTACCCAAAAGTAAGTAACTATCCAAAATGATATCAAATGTATCCATGTTTACAACGGAAAAAATTGGCCACAAAATGTGACCACTCATGATATAAAATCTGCACATGCGTGCGGAAGGCTTCATGTATTCATGTTAAGTTCAAATAAAATAGTCCGCAAAACGCTACCACTCATGATATGAGATTTGTAAATGTATATGTACAAATTTGTAACAAGTTTGAAATGAAGACATGATACCTTTAAATGAAGTGGTTCGTCTATATTTATACATTTACAAAATTACACTTTTCAACATACATTTCAAATTTTTCCTTTTAATGTTGCTCGCTTCTTTATGTAAACCAACAACAATGCATTTTTAATGTCTTCTTCATTATATCTGCACACAAATACCTATAGTTTTAAAATTCCGAAAAAGAACCATGCAATTTATAGTTGTTTCCATCCAAAGCTTTGTACATTATGTCACTTTTTGCATTTTGAATTTTTAAGGGTTAGACCTCATGTTTACACTTTTTAAATGAAGTGGTTAATCTATATTTCTACAATTACTAAATCAATCACCCGATAGTTTAAACAAAATAAACTACAAAAGTGATAACTATATATCTAAAACAAATAACATATACCATCGGTGTTCACATTACATTGTACACATGCGATTGCTAGTTAAACTAACAATTGTTACATAAGTGTGCAATGGAAATTCCAATAGGTGGTCATGACGAGGGATGTGTGTTCAAAAACCGAGTGTGGTCAAAATTGTCCATACAATCAAAATTAATAATACGAGTAAGTAATGATATTCCTTTAACAATAAGCTATATGTTTCAAATTATATTCCTTCAAGAATAACTAACAAAGTAATATCGATGTACATTGTTCAAAATTTTCTACACATTATTTTGATATTGCCTTATTACAATGTGTATATTGAATATTTTATCCACTGTAATGATATTGTCTTGTTATATTTTATGTGTATATTACCTACAAAATTTCATTGAATATTGTGTTGCAACCTCAAATATGGAAAAGATATGATATAAAACTCCTTCGAATATCTAGACCATAAGTTTGTGAATATTGCATATTTTTTTGATGATTTCTTAGATCTAGATTCTTATTTAATTAACATCCAGTGGACTTCTTGGAGCTATTTACTCAATGAAAAAATAATACATGAATGGATTTTCATTGTGCTCAATTTGGCCATATTGTTTATAAGTTTTATGTAATTAAAATGTGCAACAATTAAATGCATTTGAGAGTAGCTGAAAAGTAGTTTTATGGGAAGATAATTCTTTACTTATAGTAATCTCATGTAAACAACGTGACATCTAATTTAGAAATGACACATTACATTCGATGGAAACTTTGGATAAGAGTGTGGCTTGTATATAGACCATCGGGATTTCAAATGACAACATATAATCAAATGGATAAATAATCAACAATGCTATGTTTCCCAAAAATATTTTAATTGATAAAATCTTGTAATTTTCATTAAGCCTATTATTATAAAATCTTATTCTCTTTATCACCAGAACAAATATGCATCCTTCACTTAACTTCACTTAATACATGATTTAATAACAAAACCAAGTACAAAAGATTTGAATTCTTTATAACACAAATTGAGAAATCCCATCCCAAAGTAGATGCTATCACTATTATGGATTGCATCACTAAACGTGAAGTAGCACATTACAAAAATCCGATATGTATTCAAAATGTAAATGATGCAAATAAAAACATGAAACGGGCCATTAAAAAAATCCACCAATATCTTAGTTTCATATCTAGGGTTTGTTGTAAAAAAAATAAAATGTGAAACAAAAATACCTAAAAATAATGAAGCCTTACGAACTACCGCTCTCCAAACCCACCATAACATATTTCTTTCTCGCCATAGGGGACACTATTATGATTAGTTGTAGGATGAGTATATTTTCTTGCTCGGCCTTCCCCTCTCCTTCTATATGAAGTGACCCGTCTTACTAATACGATGGTTGATTGGTTGCGAGATGAGTAAGTATGTTTTTTTGCTCGGCCTTCAACATCCCCTCATCCTCTAAGTTGGGTACATATCTTCTAAAAACCTCGCATTTTAGATGGGTATGGGCCGAAAATGTTAAATTTGACGGCCATCTATCCCTATCAGAATAATTTTAAGTAACAAAAATTTATTCAATATTATCATTAATAAAAACAACATTATTTATACACTATTAATAAAATATAAAAATTTATATTATCTATGGATTTATGTTGTGACTCTTGTTTGTTGTAGTATTGTTGGGCAATGTGTTTCATGGTTTTCCTTTTGTATTCAATGTTTTATCTTGGTTTTGACATTTTTGTTGTACTTGGGTAGATTCCATTCAAAAAACTTTTATCATTAATAAATAAAAGAAAATATATATAAGAAATTATCTTTGTTTCTTTTTAAATATATATTCATATCATTTGCATAAAATTTATATAAAAATGAAGGTCATATTTAAAATCTACAAATCATACATAATATAGGTTAAATAGAGAATCTCGGGCCCAGAAAGCGACATGAGAATATGTTAAGATTTTCTTGCGAAAGATTGGAATAGAGAGTATGCTTGGGAATCTGTGTGCAACGTGGGATACTCTTTCACTCTTATCAGTGTTGGGCCATTATGGGGTAGAGGGATCGCCCATTCACTCCATCACGCTTCCCATTTGTGATAGATGTGGCGGCATCCACTTTGAGTTTTGGAAATAATCTTATGTCCCATTCCCACCAAATTGTCGAGGATATACAAAACAACAACAATTGCACCATATTTAGTTGCAGTTTTGACAATAATTCCTCTATAGATACTTCCATATCTGGCTATCACAATGACCCCGCTTACATTCACTCCCATCTCTGCAAGTATTTATGTAATCCTCTTCGCCTCCATATTTAACGTATACCACCTTGTCAAACACAGTTCCAAATGGCGCCCAGGTATGGAATGGTAATATTATCGATTTTTGTTGTATCCTTCATCCAAAGTTAGTTGATCCTATAGTAGGTGAGAAAATAAAAAGATCTCGACAACGGAATAGACAACAAAACGTTGTAATTTGTTGAATGTGCCCGTAGCCCATATTATGAAAGATATCTTGCACATAATTGGCAGTTGCATGTCCTTGGAAGTGCCTGCTACATGCTGGTGTCACCTGAGCTCCCGAGATGTGTAGCAATCCTGAAATAGCTTCTTGTGTTAACAAACCGGTGATGGTTGTTTTGACATGATTGACATGACAGAAATAAAATCCATACTACTACGTTGCACAAAGTGTATAGGGGAGAGACACCAATAGTTGAGTAGGGTCCAATTGTTGATATAGTGTCTTGAATACACAACACCTAATAGTTGTCATAAAAGTACCTGGTGATTAGTCATTTTTGATATGACAACACCCAATCCCATCATGCCATGTAAGATTTGTCATTTTTAAATTGTCAATGTTCAACCATTATCACCCATGATCAAGTGTAGTGTAACTCAAATTTACAATTTTAAATCAATTCAAAATATGTCTTTCCCTCCAATTCAACACTCAAAAAAATATATATAATTTAAAAAAATATTGAACTATGTGTTGGTGAAAAATCAGGGTCTCATATTATATTTAAATTGATTTGGTGGGCCCCTAACTTAGGGTGCACCACTACTAGGTCCTCTCCCCTAATGACATCGACGGTTAGAATTTGTTACATGTTCTTCCATCTATACTCGATATTTTCCACCATTGATTTTCACAATATTAGCTAGACCTCCACTATAAGTAATTCCTATCGGCATTAACAAGGTCACGTTATGCTTCATAGTCCTACTATTTTAATACCTAGTTATGCCGAGAGGCATTCTATAATGGCAAGCAAGGTTGTAATGGAGTACGTTGTTCATTTTTATTTTAGGAATTAAATTTAACATTCATTTGAGCGTCATGTGACACTTCATTCATAAATTTTACTTCTATTAGACTATCACATAATTTTGTTTCATTTTTCTTGGATAATTCAATAAAAATAGTAATATTTTGGTCATGTAGTAATGTTTGGGTCTTTTTCTTGAATAGATACTTTTGAGACCGACACAATTACGTAGTTAAAAATTATTACATTTTCCCAAAATCAATGGGAAATTAATAGAGAATTTAATGAATTTATTGATTAAAGAGGTAATAAATAATCAAACCTAAGAACCTTAAAATTTATATCTATTGATGTATTCCATATAAATACGTTTATTAAAATATAATATATATATATATATATATATATATTATATATATTATATATATTATATAATTATATAATTATATATATATTATAATTATTACTTTATTTGGTATACTTATACTACTATTACATAGTTAGGTTACTCGTGATTGATATCTCTAGGTGTATTTTAGATAGATGTATTTAAAATATCTATACTAAATCTTGGTAGGTGGAAACACATTAATCTTTTTCACAAGGGGTGATGTTGTTATGTGAGAAAGCGACGTAAAATTGAATAAACTACTTCAAAATTAGTAAGATAAAGCACTACCACTAAAAAATGTGGTATGATCCAGCTTTCGATTTATCTTATTTTAATCCCTTCTTCAAAATATATGGAGTTATTTAGTTTAAAATTCAAGATTGAAAATTTTTTTCTAGCAAAATTGCTCCCATGTGATATTTGTATTAACATTACATTTAGGAGGATGGGACCCGCCACATTCCTTAAGCTGTGGGATTACAATGCTATAAAAATATGTCTAGCCTTTACACTCTAAATGGTCGCCATCAAAGATTTTGATAGGGAGAGGGGCCAAAAGGTGAACATAATCCAATACTTTATATGACTATTGATCACACAATACCCAATAGTTTTCATAGTACTATCTAGTAGTTATTTATATTTTACATAATAATTATGTAGAGTAGCCAATCACATCATAACATATCAGGACCTCTCACCCATGTACAAGTATAAAAAGTCAATGTTCAAGCATTTTCACCCATATTCAGTTATGTGTTTCCACCATGTTTGTAGTGTAACTCAAATTTATTATTTTAAATCAATTTAAAATATGGCTCTCCCTCAATTGAACATTCTAAAGAAAAAATATAAGCTACCATAGATCCGAACTACACATTAGTGAAAAAATCAAAATCCCATTAGATAAACAATTGATTTTGTAGACCCCTTAATTTAGGGTGTACCACTACTAACCCCTCTCCCCTAGCAAAAACACAAATAAAATTGAAAACAAATGCAACAAAATTTAAGAGGCATATTTCTACTGTAACCTAATATTCTAGTATTCTATTCCTTTTGGATTCCTAAAAAGAGATTATAGATGAATCACTTCTGAAAAAATTAAGTTTTTTAAAATTGGTCCTCATTCATTTATTTACTATTGGCTTTACTACCTGGTTTTACACCCTCCTTTAATGTGAAAATGTAACACCTATCTAAAATGACAATCTAAAAACACGCTAACTCCCAACACTTAACCCAAAATTCGTGACTAACTTTTTTTTTGTTACAAGGACAAGGTAGAAGGATAAAACATGTTATAAGGATGTTAATCCCCTAGGGTACAACAACTAACTAACACCACTAACTCAACTTTTCGATTAGAGAACCTAGTCTAGAACGAAGGTTAACATATTCTCAAATTAATCTCTAGGGTCCATTAATCAATTATGCATTAGGAAGGTACCCTAGATTAATTTACTTAATTAAATGTTTTCTTCACTTAAGTTAATGTTCAATCCAAAATTGACTAACCTCATGATTAAATAATTTAGTTTCATTATCCTAATAGTATAAAGTCCTTTTATTAATTTACTAAAACATACTAAGGGCTAATAAGGACTTCACAATCCTAAGGCAATTAAATGGCCCCATTCCCCATTTACACATACTAAAGTTTTAAAAAAACATTTATAAAAATCATTCTCACCTAACAAAAGTAGGGTGAAACCTCCACCCTTAGATCAAGTCATTCTTAGCCACTAGATCCTAGGGTTCCCATCTAGCCCTAAATTTCCTTATGAGTTTATTAAAACATTTCCTTTGTTCATTTTCCTCATTTGGTCTATTTGTTTTGTTGAAAAATGCAGGTTGGAGAAGAGGAAGACATGGGAGCAAGGAGGAAGAACTATGGAGGATTCTATAAGGAGATATAGTTAGATTAGTTTAGCTACAGTTTATTGTTGTTATAACTTCCATTCAAGGATTGGGAAGGTTATTCCTTTTACCAATCTGGTTTTGTTTCAAGTTTTTTATTTGGGTTTTTAAATTTGGGACAAACCCTACCCCCATGAATAAATGAGAAGAAATTTTTTAGATCCACCATTTGTATAATTTATTTCTCAAATCCATGGGATCACACATTGTTTGCATCTTTGGCAAAGTGATAGATTAAATTTACAACTTTCGGTTTTACATTAACCAATAACAAAATTTACACAAGTGCAGATCTGCAGAGTTCTGTCATGAGTGTGAACTACCTCCCAGAGAAAATCGGTGATTGGATCGCCACCCTACCTAGGTGACAAACCACAAACCGCCACCTTAGCTTGAGCGGCAGTGACGGAACTGCCACTCTGCACATGGTGGCGGTCCTATTTAAAACAAAACAAAACCTTAATCCAAGATTTTCTCAAAATCTAAAAGTTATAAAAAGGTGTTAAAATGCATTCTCAGCCTATTTTGAGCTTCTAGAATTTCTAGTTTTGTGATTTCATTCCTATTGTTCTCTTCTTAGTTAAAATTTATTCATCTAAGCATTTTCCATTCCAAAATAGTAATATAACTACAAGGTCTATTCTATCTTGTTCAACTAAAATGTTTCCATTATCAAGAGTTAAAAGAAATTTACATCTACTTCTAACATTGTTATCACCATTTCTAAATAGCAAATACTTTCAATTTATTATCTCTTCCATTCAATATAAATTATGGATTCAAATATACTACAATAACTTTCTTTTTCTATTGAAATGGCTCAAATCATTTAACACCAAGAATTTCTTTTCCCACAATAAAAAAATATTTCAAACAAAAGATTTACTTTATTTTCTATTTCTCAAACAACCTCCATAATACAAATCTTTCTTCTTTTTCTTATACAATAATACAATGCGAAAATGAAAGTTCCTTCCCTCTTTCTTTTTTTTTTTTTTTTTACAATTTCAACTAAACTCTTACATAAGATTTTCATTTTGATTCTTTCTCTTTCCCTATTACATTCTAATGAGAAGGAAATTTATTTCTTTACAATTCTACAATGAACAACTACAAATATTAATACAACTTGCATTTCAACATTTCCATTCAAAACATGAACAAATGTACAATCTTCCACTTTGATTGGGAAGCCAAAAAGTTTCTCTCAAAGAGGAATTTCTTCAAGGACTTCAACAAACTTCCAAGCTCCTCAACACCACCAAGAAGATTCCAACATGATTTATTTGATTCACAACAAAATGGGGGGAGAGGTAACAATCTCCACCCAACCAAGAAGCTTCCGCACACAAACAATAGTCTCAAAACCATTTCATCCACATTCAAACACATCAACAACATGAAAAAGAAGAAAAAAAAACAACAAAACACTCCGCAAGCTCCAACAATCCACGACCACTCCAAAGATCCAACAATCCACAAGCACTCCAAAAAATCCTCTAACTCTCCAAAATACAAGAGCACAAAATGATCAAGTAACCCCCAAACAAGAAAAAGAGCTTCTATAAATAGAAAAGGGAGAGAGGAGGATGAGGTGGCTCCATGTAGGATGCCACATCACTCATCCTCAACTCCACCTAAGAAGTCAAACCTCAACCCCAATGCACCATAAATTGGTGGGTGAGAGGAATGACAAGATACTTACACACACAAACTAAGCCCACACCCCTCTAAGGACAAAATTAATTACTTGAAAGAAAGTGCAATAAACATTTCACCTTTTTATCTTCCCAAAACACCTAATGGGGTCTAATTTTGACCCCCCAACCCATAGGTAGGGTTGGTATGACAATTTAAGAGGTGTGGGAAAAGTTTAACTTGTCCCACAAGCCTTCAAAATTGGCCCTTAAGGCCAAATTCGAGTTTCCCATGAAGGGTAGAGTGTACAACACTCAAAATCTCAAGCATTCAACACACAACACAAAATCCAAGAGTAAATCAAGTCTAATAAATGAACTTATTTTTGTCACATCTTTAATTAGTTTAGGACAATATTTAATTACTTTAATAAGACACTTAGACCCACTAAGATAAAGGGGGAAACACATACATCAAAACTAAATAATTAAAACAAGTAAATTACATCACTCAAAGGAACACATACTAACATTAATAAAAGGGAAACTAAAATAAAAGCAACACATGATGCTTGGTCACAATTTTCCCCTAACCAAATAATTATAACACACACACAATTACATGTTGCCATGGTGACCCTAGTTGAATTCATCTAGAATTCTAATGTGGTTGGTCTCCAATCCCCCAATGTTGTTGTGAATATATATATATATATATATATATATATATATATATATATATATATATATATATATATATATACCTACAAAACACATAATACCTCCTTCAGCCTCGTGGCCGCATTAAAATATCCATGCCAAAATATGCAATATAATCTAAAATCATCTATATACGAATTAATATCATCTAGGCAATTACAAATCATTTACAAATTTATAGTGACATTTCTAACCAATGTTTCATCCATGTCAAAAAAATCACAACATTAATTCAATTATCAAGCCTACTCATGGCAACAAAAGTATATCGCATGTTAGAAATATATATAAATAACCATGTCCACAACATATCAACATCAATATCAAATGTCTCTAATAATCCACATGCATCATATATGAAATGGAATAAACAAACGAGTCCAAAGATCTCTAACATCTAGTATCATGCTAAATCAAAACGCTACAAAAATTTCCATAAGTGTAGTCGGTAGTATCAAAATCAAGAAAAACGTGTTGAAGGGAAGTAGGCACTACATCCCCTCCCCTTAGACTCGACTTCCTCCTAGAATTCACTAGAACAGGTGTGGGAACTACACTTATGAAAATGTAGCATCATCCCATGTAGTTTTCGGTCTCATCATATATCTGTCCCCACTGGACTTGAACCTAGTCAATATGTCTTCCTTGAAGGCCCAGGGTCTTGCACTTTATAATGTGAATGGGCTCCACCATAACCCGCCCTAATCCGCACACTGTAATGTAGTCCAATCTAGCACGTGAGAAGGATCATAAATATATCTCCTAAGCACAAAAATATGAAACACATCATGGACACGAGACAAGCTAGGTGGTAATGTTAGACGATAGGCTAATAAACCGATGCGCTCCAAGATCTCAAAGGGACCCACAAACCTAGGAGTAAGCCTATAACCTTTACCATAATGGATAGGGCTCTTATATGGTCTCGACATGAGGAAACACCTTCGTGCACACGTCATAACTATGATTTGACCTATACTAATCTGCATACTTCTTTTGCATGTCCTGCACCTCCTGTAATCTCTGTCTAATCAAAACAACCTACTACTCCATTTCTTGCAATAAGGTTGGCCCAAGAGAAACCTTGTCTTCTAACTTGTCCCAACTAATAGGTGTCCTGCACTCTCTACCATATAATGCTTAAAACAAATCCATGCCTATCAAACTCTAAAAACTATTATTGTAGGTAAACTTCACCAAGTACAGATACTCCTCCCATCTCAACTGGTGATCCATAACGTACATCCTAAGCATGTCCTCTAGGATCTGATTCACCGCTTAGGGTGATATGCCATGCTGAAATTGATCCTCATCTCGAGAGCATGCTACAAGGTGGTCCAAAATGGGAAGTGTACAAAGGATCGCGGTTGCAAATGATCTTCTGCGGAATCCCGTGTAATCTAAAAATCTCATCAAGATATACCGATCCATTGCACTAGCTATATAGGTGGTCTTCACCAGAGAAAAATGAGCCACTTTCATCAATTTATCCACTATGACCATGATGGCATCATGGTGGTATCTCGACGTTGGTAACCTAACAATGAAGTCCATGGAAATGGTGTCCCACTTCCACTCCGGTATGGCATGAGGAAAGAGAAGTCCAGTTAGATTTCGATTCTCGGCCTTCATCCTCTAACACTCTAAACAACATGACACAAACTGAGCCATGTCTCTCTAAATTCCTCTCTAATGGTACAAATGTCTCAAAGTGGTGTGTAACTTCTTCACCCTGTGAAGGGCTGAATAAGGTGCACGGTGAACCTCTGTCAAAATGTCCTGTCTCAAGTCTCCATCTCGAGGAACGTATATCTGACCCCCGTGTCTGAGAAAACCATCTACCTCTAATGAAAATCCATCAAATCTCCCCTGAAGGGATCTCTGAGACTCAATCTCTTCTTTGGCTATAAGGTAGAAGCTTTCATGAGGAGGCTGCTGCAAAATCCTGCTCCGCAAATCTGTAACTACTAAAGTAGCCATAGCCACATGTCTCCGTCTACTCAAAGCATTAGAAAACACATTCTCCTTCCCCTTCACATGCTCTATCTCCATATCATACTCACAAATAAAATCCATCTAATGCTGCTAACGAGCATTGAGATTGGGTTGCGTGAAGAGGTGGCGAAGACTCAAGTGATCAATCCTGAGTGTAAATCTTTGGCCAAGGAGGAAATGTCTCCACTTCACTAAGGCGTGAAATTTTTGAAATCTCAAGATCACGAGTTAGATAATTGAGCTCATAATCTTTGATTTTGCGAGACTCAAAAGAAACTACTCTACCCTCTACCATCAACACGCCTCAAGTCTTGCCGAAAAGAAGCATACGTGCAAATGTAGAACTCACCCTGTGGATCTAGAATTGTAAGAATAAGTGATGTTGTAAGGAATTCCTTGAGTTTCCTAAAGTCTTGTTCACATTTTTCTGACCAAACAAACTTATTCCCTTTCTGCTGAAGGGAAGTGATGGGGTGCGTAATCTGAGAAAAGTCCTGAATAAATCTCATGTAATATCATGCGAAACCCATTTATCTATGTACCTTGGTCACACTAGTGGTTGTTAGCCAATCCATGTTAGCTCGAATCTTTAAAGGATCAACTATGATAACTTCCCTAGAAATGATGTGGCCTAAATAATTCACCTCTGCCAAAAAGAACGCATAATTCTCCAGGTTCCCGTAAAGATGTTGCTCACGAAGACACCGAATAACCCGATGAAGGTGATCCTCATGATCCTCACGCATACATGAGTAAATAAAAATTTCATCAAGAAAGATGTGCACAAAGTAATCTATAAAATTCCTAAATACCCCATTCATCAAGTTCATGAACACTATGGGGGCATTCGTCGCCGATCAAAAGGTACCACTTTGACCTCACGGTGGGCATATCTCGTACGGAAGGTGGTCTAATAAATATCTATCTCCATAATCCTCACTGATGATATCTTTGTAACTTAAGAACCTGTCTTGGAGAAAACTATGGCCCCCTTTGTCGATAAAACAATTCATTAATGGGTGGAAGGGAGTAACGATTCTTGATATTTACTTTATTCACTGGTGGTAATCAATACGCAACCACATAGATCCATCCTTCTTCTTCACAAAGGTCACCGATGCACCCCAAGGGAATATACTAGGATGGATTGGGCCTTTATCCAGAAGGGCCTCAAGCTATACCTTGAGCTCACATAGCTCAGGAGTAGTCATCTGATAAGGTGCTCGTGAGATAGGCTCTACGCCTGAACCAGATCTATGTGAAAATCTATCTCACGTGGGGGTGGTAACCCCGGTAGCTCCCCTGGAAACACATCAGCAAACTCTCTCAAGATGGGATGGTATACTAGACTCATCCTCCGGTATGTCACTAATTATAATATCCTACATCTGACAGCCCCATCACACACACTACTTAAGCTACATAACGGAGATGGTGTGAATAGAAACAGCCTCCTAACCCTTGCTATCACTGACTCCACTCCTAGATCATCTGTACAAGCAATAGTCTTATGGTAACAGTCCACTCTAGCTCTATGTGTGGACAACCAATCCATGCCTAAGATGACACCATAGGAACCCAAAGGAAGGATTCAAAGATCTGAAGTAGTGGTGAAGGGTCCCAAATCCACTACACACTCCTTAACTAAGGAGTCTATAGAAATTTTGGCTCTAGAAGCCATCTCAACATCCCAACTATGACCCTGCCTAACTACCACCAGCCTGCAATGCTCTACTAAGGATGGTGCAATAAAAGAATCAGAGGAACCAAAATCAAATAATATAGAGCCAGAAACACCACCAATACTATCTGTCATATCTATCACAGTACTATGGTGCTCAGCTTGGTGGTTCTCAACCACTACGTAGATCCGATGACTCTGTTCCATATCTCCCAATGAGAGCTCCGAGATTTGTGTCTTACCCTTATTTCTTGGATTCTATGGGCACTCTCTCCAATGGTTTCCAGCAACACCACAACCATAACATCTACCCTGTCCTCTCTAGTGGGATGCGGCCCCAACTGGTATTCTAGATGTCTATGTTGTAGATCCTAATGACCTAGCTATGGATTGTTGAGGTCTTTCCGATGAGCCCCCGTTGTCTAAGATTTTTGTGCACCATGTGTCCCTGATGGGATCTCTAGGAGAAGGCCCCATACTCTTCCGCTCCGAGGGTCAAATATCTCGAGGAGGTCTCGTAGCGTGGGAGGGTCTACTACTAAGGTGGCTGAAGGAAAAATTTCCCAAACCGGCCCGCCACAAGGAGGAGGAACTGACCCCCTTGATTTATTATCCTGCATCTACTAGATGTAGCTCCAAACTCTGTCTCTAGCATGTTGTGTCTTCCCTCGTGTCTCCTCTGTAATAGAGGCCTTATCTACAACCTCTGCTAATGTTTGTGGGTAGTGAATGTGCATCATGCCACCCAAATCCAAATTCAGACTCCAGATGAACCTATGAATCCATACCGCTAATCCTACATATAGTCAACATACTGAAGTAGATCCAAGAATCGACTCTCATACTCAACTACAGTCATAGATGCCTAGTGGAGGTCATGAAACTCATATATCCGTTGTTGAATAAACCTCCGGGAAAATACTTTCTCCTAAAATTCTCCTCAAAAAGCTCCCAAGTAACTGTCTCCAAGTCAACATGGAGCTTCTACTCCTCGGTCCTCCACCAAACTCCTACTCCATCCCTTAGAAGATGGATCGCAACATGAGCTTTCATGTTGCTAGTACAAGGGAAGAGATTGAAGCATCCACTCAAGCTCACCAACCATGGCCTCTTCCTAAGAGCCTCCTCTATCACCATAATTGTGTGATGGTCGTAGCTTCAGGATCTCCCTGATATGGTCTACAGGTGATGACTAAAAATCTTTAGGTCTCTCTGCATGCTTCTCCCTCTGTCTAGGGTTCCGAGATTTGTCCCTATGTCTGAAATCCTATCTCCATGCCCTCTCTTTGGTGACTTTTCCTAGGTGACTCCATGCAGAATTTATCTTCCCCATACTCCTTGATGTATCGAGGAGATGCCCTAGCCTCACTGATTGCTCCATATCTTGTCTAGTAAGTTGTTCTCCTAAGGATCTTTTGCATATAGCAACATTGATGTTTTGAAGCATCTATAAAATCGAGGAAAAATAGTCGCCATCGCTTGATCTTTTGGTGGTATACCTAGGTCTATATGAAAACACCCCTCCTCTAGTACGTGCCTACTACCCATACCAAGGTGAGATTTAGTTCATCAATTTGGTTTTGTTTCAGTTTTCTAAGTTTTCTAAAATTTTGTAATTTATCAGATAGTGTGGTTTTCTAGATTTAAAAGGAACAATTTTGCACTAGGTTAAAAAGTTCATGTCTTCATGTTTTCTAGTGTTCCCAAAGGTCCAAGCTTTAAACCCTCACTTTGATACCAAATGTAACACTGTCTAAAACGATGTTCTAAAAACACACTAACTCCCAACACTTAACCTGAAATTTGTGACTAATTTTTTTTTTTGTGTTACAAGAACAAGGTAGAAGGATAAAACATGTTACAAGGATGTTAATCCCCAAGGTACAAAAACTAACTAACACCACTAACTCAACTTTTCGATTGAAGAACCCGGTCTAGAATGAAGGTTAACATATTCTCAAATTAATCTCTAGAGTCCATTAATCAATTATGCATTAGGAAGGTACCCTAGATTAATTTACTTAATTAAATGTTTTCTTCACTTAAGTTAATGTTCAACCCAAAATTGACTAACCTCATGATTAAATAATTTAGTTTCATTATCCTAATAGTATAAAGTCCTTTTATTAATTTACTAAAACATACTAAGGGCTAATAAGGACTTCACAATCCTAAGGCAATTAAATGGCCCCATTCCCCATTTACACATACTAAAGTTTTAAAACAACATTTATAAAAATTATTCTCACCTAGTAAAATTAGGGTGAAACCTCCACCCTTAGATCAAGTCATTCTTGGCCACTAGATCCTAGGGTTCCCATCTAGCCCTAAATTTCCTTATGAGTTTTTATTAAAACCTTTCCTTTGTTCATTTTCCTCATTTGGTCTATTTGTTTTGTTGAAAAATGCAGGTTGGAGAAGAGGAAGACATGGGAGCAAGGAGGAAGAACTATGGAGGATTCTACAAGGAGATCTAGTTAGATTAGTTTAGTTGCATTTTATTGTTGTTATAACTTCCATTCAAGGATTGGGAAGGTTATTCCTTTTACCAATCTGGTTTTGTTTCAAGTTTTTGTATTTGGGTTTTTTAATTTGGGGCAAACCCTACCCCCATGAATAAATGAGAAGAAATGTTTTAGATCCACCATTTGTATAATTTATTGCTCAAATCCATGGGATCACACATTGTTTACATGCTGGCAGTCTTAGATTAAATTTTACAACTTTAAGTTTTACATAAACCAGTTAAAAATTTTACACAGGCATGGATCCACGTAGTTCTGTCGTAAATGGCAAAACCACTACCAAGAGAAGATCGGCGATCACGGGACCGCTGCCCTACCTAGGTGACAAACCATGGACCACCACCCTACTAAGTAGTGGTTTTGAGACCGCCACCTTAGCCTGAGTGGTGGTTACGGGACCGCCTCTCGCATAAGGTGATAATCCTGTTTTAAAAAATAGAACCTTAATCTAAGATTTTCTCGAAATCTAAAAGTTACAAAAAGGTGTTAAAATGCATTCTAAGCCTATTTTGAGCTTCTAGAGTTTCCAATTTTGTGATTTCATTCCTATTGTTCTCTTCTTAGTTAAAATTTATTCATTTAAGAATTTTCCATTCCAAAATAGTAATATAACTACAAGGTCTATTCTATCTTGTTCAACTAAATTTTCTCCATTATCAAGAGTTAAAAGAAATTTACATCTACTTCTAACATTGTTATCACCATTTCTAAATAGAAAATACTTTCAATTTATTGTCTCTTCCATTCAATACAAATTATGGATTCAAATATACTACAATAACTTTCTTTTTCTATTAAAATGGCTCAAATCATTTAACACCAAGAATTACTTTTCCCACAATACAACCAAGATTTCAAATAAAATATTTACTTTCTTTTCTATTTCTCAAACAATCTCCACAATACAAATCTTTCTTCTTTTTCTTATACAATAATACAATGCCACAATGAAAGTAACTTTCCTCTTCTTTTTTTTTTCACATACAATTTCAACTAAACTCTTACATAAGATTTTCATTTTGATTCTTTCTCTTTCCCTATTACATTCTAATGAGAAGGAAATTTCTTTCTTTACAATCCTACAATGAACTACTACAAATATTAATACAACTTGCATTTCAACATTTCCATTCAAAACATGAACAAATGTACAATCTTCCACTTTGAGTGGGAAGCCAAAAAAGTTTCTCTCAAGGAGGAATTTCTTCAAGGACTCCAACAAAATTCCAAGCTCCTCAACACCACCAAGAAGGCTCCAACATGATTTATTTGATTCACAACAAAATGGGGGGAGAGGCAACGCTCTCCACCCAACCAAGATATCCAAAGAAGAGGAGAAGCCATCCTCTTCCTTGGCCCCCGAGCCCCAACCACATCACAATGGGAGATGATTTCAACACATGGAAAAACAAGCTTCCACACACAAACAATAGTTTCACAACCATTTCATCCACATTCAAACACATCAACAACATGAGAAAAAAAAAAAAAAAAAAAGGCTTAACATGAAAGACAAAAGAGCAAGACCTATGGGAGGCTAACGGAATGGGTGCCCACCGTAAAGCCTCATATGCATATCTAAAATCCCTACATACTTTTATACTTCTTCGTAAAGTACCCCTTATACCTCCCACATACTCTTATGCCTCCCTCAATCTCTTATGCCTCCCTCATAAAAGAAAAAGCAAGAAATGCAAGCATTCCTTATCCTAGGTGGGGCACCCAACCCAAACTCCCTCCAAGCAATAAATTAATCTCTTATGCCTCCCTACAAAAAAATCCATAATTAGGCAATCTACCCACACCCAACAAGCATTCCAAAGAAAACAACATTCAACACAAGCACAAAAACATAAAATAAAGCATAACATAAGCAAGGTGAAGCTCCTACCTTTCCATAGTAGAGCTTGTTCCCAAGAGTAAGTCCCCAAGCTCCTCAAAACCAAGAAAGCATCCACAAGCTCCAACAATCCACAAGCACTCCAAAAAAATCCTCTAACTCTCCAAAATACAAGAGCACAAAATGATCAAGTAACCCCAAACAAGCAAAAGAGCTTCTATAAATAGAAAAGGGAGAGAGGAGGATGAGGTGGCTCCATGTAGGATGCCACATCACTCATCCTCAACTCCACATAAGAAGTCAAACCTCAACCCCAATGCACCATAAATTTGTGGGTGAGAGGAATGACAAGATACTTACACACACAAACTAAGCCCACACCCCTCTAAGGACAAAATTAATTACTTGAAAGAAAATGCAATAAACATTTCACCTTTTTCTCTTCCCAAAACACCTAATGGGGTCTAATTTTGACCCCCCAACCCATAGGTAGGGTTGGTATGACAATTTAAGAGGTGTGGGACAAGTTTAACTTGTCCCACAAGCCTTCAAAATTGGCCCTTAAGGCCAAATTCGAGTTTCCCATGAAGGGTAGAGTGTACATCACTCAAAATCTCAAGCATTCAACACACAACACAAAATCCAAGAGTAAATCAAGTCTAATAAATGAAATTATTTTGGTCACATCTTTAATTAGTTTAGGACAAGATTTAATTACTTTAATAAGACACTTAGACCCACTAAGATAAAGGGGGAAACACATACATCAAAACTAAATAATTAAAACAAGTAAATTACATCACTCAAAGGAACACATACTAACATTAATAAAAGGGAAACTAAAACAAAAGCAACACATGACCCCTTGGTCACAATTTTCCCCTAACCAAATAATTCTAACACACACACAATTACATGTTGCCATGGTGACCCTAGTTGAATTCATCTAGAATTCCAATGTGGTTGGTCTCCAATCCCCCCGATGTTGTTGTGAATACACACACACACACACACACACACACACACACACACACACACACACCTGCAAAACACATAATACCTCCTTCGGCCTCATGGCGCATTAAAACATCCATGCCAAAATATGCAATATAATCTAAAATCATCTATATACGAATTAATATCATCTAGGCAATTATGAATCATTTACAAATTTCTAGTGACATTTCTAACCAACGTTTCATCTATGTAAAAAAAAAATCACAACATTAATTCAATTATCAAGCCTACTCATGGTGATGAAAGTATATTGCATGTCAGAAATATATATAAATAACCATGTCCACAACATATCAACATCAATATCAAATTTCTCTAATAATCCACATGCATCATATATGAAATGAAATTTGCAACACTCCAGTATCTATAACATCTAGTATCATGCTAAATCAAAAGGCTACAACAATGTCCATAAGTGTATTCGACAGTTTCAAAATCAAGCAAAAGGTGTCGAAGGGAAGTGGGCACTATAGAAAATAAGGGAGTGAATATGAATTAGGGTAATGATGGTAATTTAATTTTATTTAATTTGCATATTTAATTTGATTATAGTAATTAAATTAAATTTTCAACATGACCAAATAATTTTTTTCCATCTCAATACCTCCGATCTTTTATGTGATGTGTAAAAGTGAATAGCCAAGGAATCATCTTGATTGAGCCAAACTCTATATGGTGATATATTAGGGAGTTTTAAATCATGACTTATGAAGTTAGATATTGTTTGAATGAAATTTTATTTTTTGGTTAATCCTTTCACTCGTAGGCTAAAGGCTTTGGCTTGCCTTTGTCTACCTTTTTAAAATTTTCCTGAATCAATGCTTTAACAAGTAGAGGTTGCTTCATAGATTCAATTTTGGTAGCTAAACCCTTTTGTCTTCTTTATTAGTCACCAATTCAACCCGAAGATGGGCTAGCTCTACAAATTTTAAATCGACACGCAGTTTAGATATATCTTCAAACATTGGAAACTAACCAAAAATGCCCAACACGTAGGGTTAAACAATTGACAAACAACCCAAAATGTCCAAATCTCTACCAATACATGTTGGGAATGGCCAAGAAATCTACGAGAAATATGTTGGTAATGTTGGTATGGAGTGTAGAGCCTAGAATATCACCCAGCTAGTCGAGAGGGCCCCTGCCTACTCCGACAATAAGTCCAAACCCGTCAACCTCGTCAACTAGTGGCGTTCAAATTAATTTATTCAAGTCTACAATTGACCATTCACCATTACATTGGTAAACACCGTTTTTGTTTACAAATACGAGATGTATGTTGCTTTCTCATTAATATATTATCAATATTGTATTTACAACTCTTTTTATATTGTATCAATACATTATTCACTCATCCGACAACAATTATTTAACTCATAACAAATTTCAGATTCACTCAATTTATTTTTAAACTATCACAAATTTTGCACTTATAATTTGCCACATAAATTCTCTTATTTAAATTTTCCTTTCAAAATATTCAACTCATATGACCGAATCAATATTCAATTAATGCATTTTGTTTATCTAAACTTAGGCTATCCTTCAATACATGATTCTTAGATTATCTAAAATCTAAAATAGTCTTTCTTTGATAGAGTTTGCTAGTAAATTTGTTGTGCGAATGCAGACCCATTAGCCTTATAAGAAGAATATAGAAATAGATTATTCTTTGTATAAATAGACCTATTAACATGATTAGAGAGACCTTGTCGGATCCATCATGTTTGATTGTACTAATTTAAAAAGACCTATTAAACTATTTTTGTCTAAACAAACCTATTAACATGATTAGAGAGACCTTGATAGATCCATCATGTTTCCTTGTACTAATTAAATTTAATGTGCATGTGCCTCCTTTGCCCCTTCCTCTTCCCTATTTTTCTTGAGCAATTTCTCATGTCCGTGGCTTTATTTTTCTTCATCAAATTGGGATGTAACTAGAGCTGCCCTTAATGTATGCATCATTCAATCCTTCATCAAGATCATCAAATTTATTCACCACAAGCTTTAAAATCTATGCATGAATCATCTCGAGCCCTACACCCCATCTTCTCTTCTACAATAGGAAACATCGGATGATCTTCAATCTGCAAATAGGTGAATGTAAGAGATTTAAATTGGGGGAAAGTTCAAAATGAGAGGATGATGTGCATATCCATCCTTCCATATCGAGCAGTAAGGATCAAGCATTTCCTTATGGTTGGTCGTAAACCGTAAAGAATAACTTTTCTCCTGTTTTCATCTTCCTTACCTTGATAAGTCTTTGTTTGAGGATGCTTTGAAATCATCCTATCGTGAGATCAAGTGAGCAATCAATGTCCTCAATTATAATCACAAATTTCTCTTTGTTTTGGGTGAGAACCGCATGGAGCTCTGTGTTTCCATTCACCGAGTGAGTTCCGGATCGTACACATCATACTTCATGTAATTGGCAATGACAACAATGAGGCTCCATTTTATTGTTCCGGGAGGGCCGTGAAGAAGGTATTTGTACTTCCATGAAAGCCCATTTTGACTATAGAAATCTTTCCCCTACTTGAAATGATCAAGATCCATGAGAATCATGCGCTTGAGTGGAGGATCAAGAGAAAGAGAGGAAAAAGTGGAGGAATGCTTGAACAAAACTCTCATCATAGTCATAGCAAGCATCATCAACATTGATGTAAAGTGTGAGCTCTTTATTCACTTTAATGAATTCAGCTACGAATTTTGTAATGTGAGTGAAATAGGTGGAGAGAAGTACGTACGATAAAGTGGAGCACAATACCGAGATATTATTGAGCACACTTGTCGTAGGGGAAGCGGCTACCCTTCACTCATTTTGCACCTCTGTATGTGCATTTCCCATAAAATTAATCATCCAACATGCCATGCTCCTATCCACTACACATGACGTGTTCATTTTTTCCACTACAAAGTGTACTTCTATTCGGTGGTCCGTTCAATTTCTCTAGTCTTCCTACGTGGGATTCATTGGCGACGATAAAGGATGATTCGAGATCAATCACATCACTTTGGCGTTTGTTGTATGCAAAGCATTAACTACACTTAGGTGGAAGAACTTTACCACTAAAATTCATTTATTATGCTTAGGTGGAAGTGTTTTACCGCTAAAACACTAAATACTCCCTATTTTCACCCTTTTTTCCCTCGCAAAAGCTTTTTTAGTAAAAACGCAAATAGTTCTCGCAATTCGTAGAAGCCAAAGCCATAGCCAATTCTATAAGGGTAGTCGTCTGGGTCGCCAAGCTAAAGGTGTGGACGAATTTACAAAGTAGAAGGTAAGTGAGGACAATTTCAAGAATAACAGTGGCTCTCGGGTAAATATGTGCCCCATTATTTAATTGTTTAGTTTCCACTTAACACGGATTCATACCGTGTTAACAACATATATCTAATAATACTATAACATTAACATGTATATTAAATTTATGATGCATACCAATTTTTCTTCATGGAACCCTTGAAAAATTCCTTCAAATGATCAATTTCTAAGATCATATTTACATTCAAGAAACTATCAGAAGAATGCAAATGAATTTGTGATGCTTAATTAAGTTGTTGTTCATTTATAAATTGTGTTATCATTTCAATTATTTGGATTATATTGAAAATTGAAAGTTACCATTTAAATAGTTTGGCAACTGATCACTTTAATTGTTAAATGAGTCTAGATTACTACCCTAAGATTATACACAATGTATGTTTGAATAGTCTCTATAGCTCTCAAAATTTTCATTTATTTATACTGACAATATTTTTAGGGAGGATTTGTAATGTCAAGGGAGTGAATTCCTTCACATGATCGATGCATACCAATGTTTGTGGGGAATTCATTATACATCGCAGACTTATCCATATGGACAATATAAGTTGAGGCATAATCTGTAGTAGCAACTTGATTTGTGCATATGGGACTAGCAATCACTAACAAGGCTAAAACCAGGAAAGGAAGGTTGCTCATCTCCACTTCTAATCATTATTCTAAACTATTACTCCTCCACAATGAGGTATCACAGCCAGGAAGCATTTATAATACTTTATGTTCGTTAAATAACTCACACTAATTCAACAATAATAGATTATATTTATAATGTATAATTATTTATTTAATACATTTTTTATTGATTACATAAGTCAAAATGTGTGGAAAGTTTTAGTGTTTTAAAACATAGTTACAAAACACATTGTGTTTTTAATGTGTTGAAAAATACACCATGTTTTTCAACACATTGAGAAACACAATGGAACAAATTATAGAAAAACAATATATTCTTACATGGTTGTTCAAACATATAGTGCCAACAATTAAGTTATTTCACCAAATTGATGTAAATATAAATCATTCAAATGTTTGATAAAATTAAATTTATATAAATTCCAAGAGCTATGTAGATTATGGTAAAGGAATGAACCCTCAAATAAAGGAATGCACCTTCATGTAAATGAAGGAAACATATAGGCATTTTAAGGATAAAAAATTCTTTGTTTTCGGATTAGAAAAAATGTTAATTACAAGAGATTGTTCGATAGAGGATAGGGTATATAATATTATAGAATGTATAAATATGGGAAATAAAAATGTATATTCATTTGGTATAGATAAAAAAGTTAAAGGTATAAATGTCCTATAATAAATCATAGAAGAAGTGGAAACAAAGAGTAATTGATACATATTGAAAACATGGAAACAAATAGTTGCCACTTGATATTTGATACATATATGCATGTCATAGAGGACTATGGTCTTGACCCCTTTTTCCAACGACTGCATTTTCAATTTGATTATCTTATATGTGTCATTTAATCTTCTAAGGGGCATTCTTGAACTGGCATTTTACCTACGGAAGTCTACATAAGCTAGTCAATATCCCTTCATAACTCACATGGAGCTTTCATAAGATCTATTGTAAATATCAATACAAAATCCTCTTGCACTATGACTCTTACATTCTATCATAAGATGTAGTAAAATCTATGTTGAAATTGTGTATCGATCCCTAAAGCTATATTAGAGACCTTTAGAAACCCATATTTTTGCAGACATTCTGGATGTTTGCAGCAACTTAGGAAAATAAAATATATTTGGGACAAAAAAATCCAATGGTTTCACCCTCTGTTGGATGATTCCATCTAGATCAAAGATCTATGAATGGTTTTTATTTGTACATGTATGTCCCTATAACCTATTCTATTGTATTCTAAAGTTTGTAATCTTCATGTGTTCCTAAATTGCATTTCTATTCTTTGTGATAACCACATTAAATTCCCCCTTTTTTGAGGTGAGTGAGATATACTATAAATATCTCATCTCAAAATAATTGAGGTGTATTCATGTCATATATAACATATAATAATTGTAGAACACATCCACTCAAAATTCACACCTAATAGCAATACTAGAGCACATCCACAACCTTATACAAAAGGAACAATCAAGATACGTTGGAAACTTCATGAGTATGTACCTATACACAAGAACAACCTTGTGCATATAACCATGTGCAAGTAATAATAGAGAGAACCATAGCTTTCTATCACTTTCATATCCAAGGTATAATTATATGTAATATAGCATGTTAGGGTATTAAGAAGTAGAATTGAACCTCTTAATAGATCTCAAGAAAAGGGAAAAGGATGAACATTCTTAGATGAGTCCTTTATATACCTCCAAGGTGAGTGCATACTCCACTATAGGGGATTCCCTTTCTCGATCCATATATGAAACATTTAGAAATAGAAACTCCGAATCTGATTCTTATGCCATACTATAGTTCAAGAAAAAATCTATTTTATGAAGTCTCATAATTCTAATTACATGTATCTAAAATTAGATCCCAATGCGCATAGATATATGTTATATCAAACACTAGGGTTTGGACATGAATTTATATTCTCTATGTATGGATTTCATTAGATATTTCAAATCCATTTGCATTTTTAGAATTTACTAATAAATTTCAACAACCACGCAATAACCTCCTTGTATTCATGCTTCTAAAAATATATCCAAACGTTTGTTTTCATGTGCTCCAAATTCATGTAAGTACAAATTACTTGTGATAATGAAAAAGTAGTGGTTAAAACTTCTACAACTATGTAATGACTTCTACAACCATGTAACAACCAAGTAATTAATGTTTGGTGATTAACATGAGGTAATCACAATGTGTTCTTCATCTTGATGAAAACACAATGTGTTTTTCAACATGCTAAAAAATGTAGTGTGTTTTTAGCACGTTGAAAAACACGAAGTTTTTCCACATGTTTTCATTTACAAAATTAAATTTTATGAAGTCACACTAGTATGAACTTAATATTTGAATTCATATTTGTTAACAAGAACCTTAATAATAAATGTCTTGAAATCCGAACTCAAACATTATTATAGTTATAACTCAAAACTTATTATAGTTATAACTCAAACATTATTATAGTTATAACTCAAACATTAATACAATTATAGTTAAACAAATTGAACACATTTAATGTTATAATTGTTTGAGATGATTCTTAATATTATCTATAAGTATAAATAAGTTCTAGATTTGCATGTCGATCTGTTACTATCGTAAGAAAATATAAAATTTTCATTTAAATATGCATGTCATCTTCGAGTTCTTAGTTGTAATTTCATTTCTCTTAGCTATGTTAAATGGGATACATTAGAAATATTTTGATTTTTGGATTCATTATAGTTGTAAATATTTCTAATGTGTAGATCATTTGTATGTATAATTTTTTATTAGTTGTTAAATATTGGTAATTGCAAGGTTGTGAATGTTTGATGTAAGTTGAAGCTATAAAAATTATGTGTTTTCATACTCTCACTCTCAATTGGGCATATGGGGGTAAGTGCCTCTGCGAAGATAGGAATCAATGCATGCTGAAGGGGCTTTCCCCTTAGGATGCCAAATCGATATGCCCAACTATCGTTGCATGTTGAAGGGGCTTTACCCTTAGGATTATGCATCAATAGTGAGGTGATAGATTCTATACTACTGAGAGGTTTTTAAAGCAGCTTTTTATCTCTTGAAAGTGCACCCTGTAGAGAGATGGCTGCAAGTTTTCTAGTCTTGCAAAAATTGATCTCTCTTTCGTAGATACAATGGAAACACCTCAGGTCTGTGGGTATACCTATTTTGAGGTGAGTCTCTGGGATTAAAAGGCTGGTTCCTTATTGATGTATCCTAAATTGATTTTCTGGGATTAAGGGTAAAAGATGGCTATGAAATAATTGGATTGGGGTGATACACCAAATTTATATGAGGGCTTTGACTGAGTATATGCATGATTGCTATGAGAAGGATTCTTGATGCACGAGCCAAAAGTTTTATACAAAATGTTTAAGGGAAAATAGTATGTTGATCGAGGAAAATCACAACAAGATCTTGATAAGTTAACATGTACATTAAATTTAGTAGAAAATATCTTGAATTTTGTAGCAAGATGATTGGTCAGGGAATTTGAATTCACAAGACTAATAGAAACATACACAAGACTGCAAATAATTGGAAAGGAAGAAAATACTTCACACACAGAAGGCAAAATTGGTAATAATTGCTTCAATACTCATATATCCAAAATTCCTCCATAGAATCTTGTGCTTTGCAAAAGCACACAATATATCTAGCCAAAATAAATTTTCCCACCCTTCCTAAAAATATCCTAAGGCTGTACTCACAATGTATTCTAATTTTATCGTTTATTTAATATTAAATAAAGGGATAAAATAATACAAACTAGTATAAGAGGCATTAATAGCCATTGATTACATCTCATTCAACTGAAGTTGATTGTTCTATTTTTAATAATGTTGAGTGAATAATTTGCTAAAAATAGATTACTTGCTAGCAAATTCCTCTCCATGGCATGCAACTTGTCTCTTCTCTATTCTGTCTTCTTGTGAAGCATGCAAAAATCAATTCTCTGCTTGTGAGAAAAATAATTACATTAATTGCAATACTTTGCAAAATAATTCATCCAAATATCAATCTGACTTGGACTACCTTTGTCTTTGATGTTGACACTCATTTTGTTTTCTAGTGATCACATGGATAACACTTGTAACTCCTTGGTGTGGGGACCACCTTTGTCTTATACTTGGTTTGGCCACCTTGGTGGGCTTAGCAATATAAAAGGGATGACCATTTTCATGGCACATGCCACTATATTCTCCACCACATTTTGATAAATACACACATGTATACATGTGTTGGGCGTTGCATGTTTGGTAGTGTATAATTTGAAATTCACCTTTTCGATGATCATTTGGCATAATTTGGTCAAATTTTGATTTTTTGAAGGCATACACTATGGTTTAGACTTTGAAAATCTTTGGCAATGATTATTTCTTTGATGGACACGTGGGTTGTCCCCTTCTCCATGGTGACTCACCCCTCTATGAATTTTGTCGGTGGAAACCTAACTCAGGTTGATTTTGCTTTGATATATGGTGATGATCTTGGGTCATTGATTTATGTCCTTTTCATCATGGCCATTGATCGTGACCTCTAGTTGATTGGTCTCAACTTTGTATTGAATGTGGTCGGTGGGTTTTAACTGTATTTAGTTGCTTTGAGCTTAGAGCTCGATCCTTAGTCATTGATCTTTGTACTTGGCTGAAGCTTGATCATCGATCCCGACCCTCAGTTAGGGTTTTGTTGAATCTCTCTCGAGTTTGCATAGTAAATAGTGTATTCGACCCTCAAGCACATTTCATTTGTTTTTGGTTATGTGGGTGAAGCCCTGGAAAATTTTCTTGGATGCCATCAATTTGATCTCAAGCTCTAGTTTAACACTTTTTGGAGGATTTGCGTCGATATTTGTTTGGAACTTGAGCATCTTTGTTCAAGTTCTCCTTTGCAAATAGGTATACCTATATTCATTGGTAGTTTTTTATCGAATTGGGTTCTTTAACCTTCTATAGAGTTTTATGGACAACATCTTGGTTATTTCGAGCTCTGGATTGGATTTTCTTGCAAGATATGATCATTTTTATCGTTTTCATGGTCTTCGAGCTTGGATTTGCTTTGATATAAATATCTACATTTATGTGGAACTCTGCAAGGACATTATGTGAACCTCCATGATTTAGTCGTGAATGCTAAGTCTTTGAGCTTGATTTTGTTATCCGAATCTTGTAAATGTCTATATTTTGAGTATAGAGTTTGTCATTTCTCCTTTTTACTTAGAAGAACATTTGTCATTGATGACTTGTAGATCTGTATGGTAGATTTTGTGCCTCTCTCAAAGTAGATTCGGGGTATCTATATGAAGCTATAGCAAGAATTGTATTTTCCTTCCATTCGCATTTTTAGGACTTTGCATAAGTTTCACTTTGGCTTAATCTGGGTAATTGTAGATCTATGCGTATCACTTTTTTCTCTGTGTTTTGATTCTGCTACTCTGAAATCTTCACCTCGTAATAAGACTGCAAGTTTTCCTGAATTGTGCCTGAGAAAGGCCACTACGACTACTTGCTCATTGGATTTCTGTATCTCTATCCATTTACTTTTGAGCTTGAATTTGATAGATTTCCCATATATGAGTTTCGATTTTCTCAAATTACCATTTTCTATGATTACTGAGCTATATTATATGGCCATGATTTGAGTATTTTCTGGAGGATGAAGCTAAGTTAATACATTTCAAACCTTGTGTCTGGATGGTGTATTATCCTGAGTGACCATTATTGTACATTCAGAACTCTTTTATCTTTGTAGCTACAAATTATCTTCCTAGGAGGATTAAAGAATGGAATGGTGGCTTGGGCCACCATGATTTTGGTGTTGCTTCTCTTCTTATCTACCTCTACCTCCTCTCTGTATGATTTTTTATTGGCTATTTGACTGAGTGGAACAATAGAACCTAGATTCACTATTTATATTTTTAGAGATCTTCATCCTTTACTCTATTCTGAAGATAGTTATATCTTAAATCTGGGTTATTATCTCTTTCTAAAGCCCTTTATAACTGTAGATTTTACCTGAATCACTTCTCACTTCTAATGTCATCATGAGATAGCTCCTTTGTTTACCTATAATGGCTTCTGATCATGTCATAGATGAGTACTACTTGCTTGAATGAATATACTTCAATGACATTATAGTATCTTTGTGCTCTCATATTTGCTTCATTTCTAAAATACTTGACTGTGAAAGTATAATAGTGGTTGCATTGTTTCTATTATGTGAACTTGTAATCTATAAGTGCTTTTCGAAAAATAGAAGCAATACTTTAAATGTTTTAGACATTATTTTCAGGGCATATACCTTGATTCAAATGCTTTATTCCCTTTCTATAATTGTTTCTTACTTAGATGCTTGTTGGAAAATTCGAAATGTTGATTTTTTATGAAGAAGCCCTGGAAATTTTTTCCAGAATCATTTCTATAATGCCTTTTCTTGAAATAGTAGTTGTATTTTCTGATCCATAATAAAAAAGTAACACTTTTCTTCCTAAACTGATATAGCAATTTGACAACTAAAAATATGTTAGCTGTTTATCTTGATCATGTGATGCTTTTCTACTTTTTTATCACTTATTTGATTTGCATAGTTCCTTTAAAGAATGTAGTAATTGAAAACAACATGATGAAAAGTTGTAAATGTCCATTTTACATGGTGAAGCCCTGTCAAAATTTTCCCAGAATCTTCTCTCTCATCTTGTTTCAGTTGTAATCCCTTCTTTCCATTTAGCTTCAGCTTCTTGAAATATGATTCTCCCTCTTTTGCTGCAACTAAAACAAGTGTTTCTATCTTCCACTCTCTCTTTCATATTGTAACCTATTCCATTTCAAAATAGTTGTTGGAACTTTTAGTTACATTCTTCCTTTTATTTCATGCACTTATGACTTGTCTATTTTTCCTTTGGCTGCAAGATGTACCTGCACACTTAGGAAAATAGTTAGAAAATAATTAGGCTTTTGGCCTCTCTTATGTCCATGTTTTCTTCTTTCTTTTCACTTTCTTCCTTTTGAGTGAATAAAGCATGCATGCAGTTTTTCCTTTGAGTAGAATACATCTCATGCTAGGGGAAGATTCATATGCACAAAGTAGGATAGTGTAGGAATATGGTTTGATCCCGAGCTCGAATCGACAGTTTACCTCTTTTCTTTTAGGTACAATGGCTTCCATAATGAAGATGAAGGAGAAACAAAAGATGGAGATGAAGATGCTTCAATCGAAGAATAGAAACCCCAAGGCAATGATGGGTTCACTCATACTCCTTTTTTTCTCTTTCATGCATGTGTACCTTTCTTTTCAATAGTTGTACTTTACTTTTCAGTTACATCACACGGCTTGTTTGGGAAACATTTGACTCTCCTTGTGAATATAACATTGAATTCTATAAATGGGTTGTATATTTATTTCTGCATTTCTTCTTTCTGTATGGATTGTATAATGAACTAAAAAAATGAGTAACACAATTGAATGTCTTAACCATGAAGGAAAGAACATTGAAAAGATCTTGTAACATTCAGTAATGAACTCTGATTTTCTGTGATTTACACTTATGTTTGTTGTTCCAAAACTTTACACTTCACCTATTATGTAATTAGATGTCCTCATTAATACAACAAAACTTTCCTTCGGGGCTTGTGTTCTTTTGCTGAGGTTGGTCATGAAATTGCAGACTATGTGATCTGTTACATTTTGTAACAATGAGACATAGCTTCTACAAATTTCATGTAATATTTTAAATAAATCAGCAGTGAATGACATAATCTAATATAATTTACGCTAGCTTAGGTATACTTCACCAATGCTATCCATCATAACAAATTTTCAAGTTGCCCATTTTTTCACAAGTACAAAAATTGTCAACATTTTTGGTGATCCTGTGGGGAAATTTGCCTACTAGCTTATATACCAGTTCCTTGCTCTTGTGCATTAGGCATGTAGTCCAAACATGTAACAACAATTTTCCTTTTCATGAAAATTCCAACCTTTCCAAAACGAAACTAAAATTGTGAAATGATCAGTAAACTGGATCACGTGCATGAATGCACTTATTGAATTAAAAATGATGCAATGTGCAAAAACGCACTTATTGAAGGAAAATCTTACTCTAACAACCACTATAAGATATTCAATAACAAAGTGTTTGAGAAACATACCATTCAGATGAATGGGAAGTTCCTCTTCATTTAGATTCAAAAGTGAAAAGCATTGTGCTCCTTGCTAGTTGAAATCATGTAAGGACCACTCCAGAGTGCATCAAACTTTGAGTGTATTCCGGCTTTGCACGATCATCATCCCATTTTAACACAATATGTCCTTCATTGAAGACTTTGAATTTTAATTTCTTGTCAAAAGTTTTCTTAATTTGTTTTTTATTCTTTTCCATATTTAAATGAGCTTGATCCCTTAACTCTTGTAATTTATTAGCTCGCATAATGAACTGTAATGGTTCATTCTTAAGCAGCTCTATTTGGTGTAGCAAATTTAATGTGGGTAACTCAACTAAAATAGGCATTCTCACTCATTTTCCATTCACAAGTTTGTACGGTGAATTACCAATTGATCTTTTAGGAGTCACTCTGTCAGCCCAAAGTGCTTAATTCAACATTATATACAAAACTCTTTGATTATCCTTGAGTTTTCTTGATGATTCTTAACATATTCTTGTTAGTACTCTAAGCTAAACCATTACCTTGTGGGTAATAATTAAATGAAGAGCTTAAATAGACTCCATGGTGATGTACCCAATTTTTATCTTAGCACCAAGAAATGCTAGAGCATTATCTGATATGATAGTTGTTGGAACACCAAATTTGCAAACTATTCCTTCATAAAAGGATAGTATCAAAGATTCATTAGCATCTTTCAAGGCTATTACTTCAATCCATCATGTAAAATAATCTGTAGTAGTTAAGATCCACTTATGTCCTTATGATGAAGGTGGGTTTATCATGCCAATAAAATCAAGACCCCACTGCATAAAAGGTTGATCAGCTAAAATAGGTTATAAGGATAGTGAAGCTAAACATTCTTTTTAACAAAGAAAACACATTTCTTACACTTTCTAATCCATTCAAAATAGTCTTTGAATATGCTAGGCCAATAGTAACCTACTTTCATGATTTTTAAGGCTATAGTACGTGCTGAGAAGTGACCTCCTGCAGGTCCTTCATGGAATTCTAATAATATTTTCTGAATTTTATCGTAATCAACACATCGCAGCAAGATTCCATTTATATCCTTTTGAACAACACACCATCAATGAAAAGATAAGGAATTTCTTGTAATCTGAAATATCTTCTTTTATTCTTATCCATACCTTCTGGATAGATGCCATGCTGTAAGTAGTTAACCAAATCAGTCATCCACCTTGATTCTTAGATCTCTCGAGCAAGTTCAAGTTGCTGATTTTTGGTTAGACCATGATATTTGATTGTTGATACGTAATTTCAGCATGTTGTTCTAAATCTTTAGGTTTTGCAGCTTGCTATTTTTCCATATTAGCAATTAGATGCTCACATAGACCTTTACCTCAAATTGTCTTAGCAACCCAAATATCAACATCATATTCCATAACCTTTGTTATCCTAGCCTGCTCTTTTCTCATTTAACTCCTTATTTAGTAAGAATGCTTTCACACTTGGATGAGAAACAAGAACATGGATTTTATTGTTCGAAAGCATATACTTGAAATTATTTAGTCCTTTAACTACTGAAAGTACTTGCTTTTTGAGGAATGTGTACCTTGTTTCGTAATCATGCAAACTATGTCCAAGAAAGCAATTGGCTGCTCAATATCCTCATCATTAACCTGAGTTAAAATAGTTGAGATTGTTTCAGCTCTGTAAGTGCATAAATCATAAAATCTTTATCAAAATTTTGATTTGCAAGAGTAGGAGCCTAAGAGATAGTTGTTTTGATTGCTTCAAAACCTTCTCTCCCTTTGCTAGTCCAAGAGAAAGTTTTCTCTTTTTTTAGCATAGTTGTGAGTGGTTCAACCAATGCTATAAAATATGGGACAACTATTCTAACAAAGTTTATTTTTCCAAGAAAAATCTGCAATGCCTTCTTATGATGAGGCAATGATAGCTTTGATATGGCTTCAATTCTAAAAGGATCAATTGCTAAACCCGATTAAAAACAATATGACCAAGTAATTTACCTTGATGTACTGAAAAGATAGACTTCAGTGGGTTTAAGGATATTCCAAATTGCCTGCACAATGAAACATCTCGCCTTAAATGCATCAAATGTTCTTTTGGATTTTTGACAACATGGTAATGTCATCCAAATAAACAAGAATAAATTTATTTAACAACCTTTGGAAAGCCATGTCCATTGCACATTGAAAATTTGCACCGGCATTTGAAAGACCAAAAAGCATTATTTTGTAAGCATAGGTACCCCACTTGGTGGTAGAAGTTGTTTTGTATCTATCTTCTTCTCGAACTATAATATGATTATAGCCACTGTAACCATCGAGAAGAGATAATCTATCTGAACCTGAGACTGTTCTCAAAATTTGATCCATATTCGGGAGTGGGTAATGATCTTTTAATGAATCTTTATTAAGATCTCTGAAATCTACACATAGTTTGATTTCACCGTTCTTCTTCCTAACAAGAACCAGATTTGCTACCCAACTTGAATGCTTAACTGGAAAGATAATACCTGATTCAATCAATTTAGATAATTCTTTCCTCATCAGAGGTTCTATTTTTGGATTTACAGGCCTTTGTTTCTATCTAACAAGCTTAGCATTTGGATGTAACTCGATTGTATGTTGTGCTAGACTGGGATCAAATCCTTTCAGATCTTGGTATTTCCAAGAAAAAACATCCTTAAACTCTTTGCAAAGATTAATAAATGACTACTTTTCAGTTAAGGAACATACCTTTCCAAGAAATAGCTTTTTCCCTTCATCAACCAAGATCTCTTCGTAATTATCAGAGGGGGTTGACATTTTAGTCTTCACCTTTCTTAACTGATCGTCAATGTTGAAGATGTCTTCCAATGTGACCAAACCTTGAGGTAGTTTATTTGTCTTCAACTAAACAATTTGATCACCATATAAATGTTGTAACTTATCCTGATTAACTACAGAAAATTCAGCTTCTTGCTGCAAAAACCTACAGATTTGATCATCACTTTCAAAAACTTTCCAATTTGATTCATTATCAGGTATAGAAGGCCTGACAATTAGCTTAATATGAGGCTGAATTTTGTTGTTTTCCATCTGTTCCAACACTTCAAAACTAGCACCAACTGCTACAAGTCTATCTACATGCTTGTTTTCAGCTCTAGGAATAGACTGAATATTAATAGCGTCAAAATATTCCATTAAGTTTGAAACTCTATGTCTGTAAGAATTCATTAGTGGATTCTTACAAACATTGAAAGTTTTTACTTGATTGATAACTAACTCAGAATCACCAAAGATTTGTAATGTGTTGATACCTTTCTTTCTAGCCCAAAGTAAGCCATGAATTAATGCTTCGTATTCAACTACATTACAAGTAAATGGAAATTGGAGACTCAAAGCTAAGAAATATCTTTATTTTTTTGGGGAAGTGAGCATCAAACCTACTCCTTTTCATTTTTGTTCTTAGGTCCATCAAAATGAAGCTTCCAAATCCCTTCTGCTGAATTATCTATTTTGGACAGCAAGGGAAGTGGTGTATTTTCTTCATGCATACAATACACACCAAAAATATGTTCTTCAACTTATTTAAAAGGATCATGGGCATGTTATTCAACTATCTTTTCATCCATAAACATGTTAGAAACACCATCTAATGCTGAAACCTGAGCTACATCATCAAAATCAGATTGCTCTAAAGCTGAGTAATTAGCTACTGCATTTGGAGAATGAGGCTCAATATGGAATCTGGCCAATGGTTCTGAATTGATAGTAACCTTAGTTCCATAACATGTAGTAAAAAATAAGAAGGACCAATCCGAAGAGAGATAACCTCCTATTTTCGCTGTGAAATCTCTAGATAAGCACAAGGCAAAATATGGAGGTAGATCCACAACAGTAACATCTTGCAGAATAGAAACATTTGGGCAAGCATGTAATGTCACTTCTAAATTTTTATTATACCAACCGTATTAGTTGTAGTTCCATCAAGTTGTAAGACACTCCTTTCTGTAGGCTCATACTGCAACCCTAATTTTTCTGCAATTACTTTTGGCATAACTGTGCTACTTGCACCACTATCCACCATGCAATTATGAACTAGATTTTCACCAATAATCAGCGATAAATAAAATGGTGGTGGTTTCTTGATGTCATGAGCATTTAGAAATTTTTGAACCATCCACTTAACTTCTTTAATACGGTCTTGCTCAAACGTTCCAAGGACCATGTCTGCTTTCTGAACTTCCTTTTCTGTTGTATTTGAAGAAATCTATAGCTTAGCTAGTTCATGAGAAAGTAAATCTTGTTGTCCAAGAATACTTAGAGTGTCCCACATTGAGATGTTAACATTATGATTTTTCATTACATCAACAATGTTAAAAGAAGCAACTGTCTTAGAGACAAAATCAACTATTTTAGAGTAGGCCTTAGCAAAAACTAATTGCTTCAGTTGCCTTGGATATCTGAGGTATAAACAATCTTCTTGGATTAGGTTATAGTTGTCTTTGATGATCTTTATCAATTGGGACACTTGCTAATTTTTAGGAACAAAAGGGTTGTTAGTTGACTTTAGAGCTATAGATGTTGTTTTTTCAGTTACAGTAGGTAGGATAGGCCTATTTTGTTGCTTTTGATTTTCAGCAGCCCTCCCTTGAGCCCTAGTAGTGACTGCAATGAAATCCTCCTCATTAAAACTGACTAAGTTTTGTTCAGGTGTTTTCTGAACATGAGTCTCTTGCTGCCCACCCTCTATTTGAGGCATAAAAAATGTTTCAGATTGAGGTTGTGTAACAAGATTCAGATTCAGAAAATAATTTGGGAAAGTTGTAGATGAATGAGGTTGATTGCAAGGTTGACACCACTCTTATATAGCCATATTAACGAGGAATAAAGCGTTAGATGAACTAGGATCCTTTGTGTCAAACTGCCTTTGCTAGTAAGGCTGCCTATAATTTTGATTCTATTGGTAGGGTTACTGTTTTGTTGATTGTGTTGGTAGGGCTGATAAGGAGCCTGGTAGGTTCTACTAGGTAATGCAATCTTGTTGTCAATTGAATTCAATTTATTTCCCACAGTGTGCAAGGCTTTAAATAAATCATATGATGAAGCTACAATAATGGGCTCTATGATTGTAATAGGCTAAGGAATACACACTAAATCTACCAGAAAAGGCATTGATGGCCTTGGCACAAATTTTTCATCTTGATTAAGGATATTTTCAGCTCAGATAGCAATATCGTAAGCTTCTGGGAGTGTCTCTCCACCCATTGACTAAATCATATTTGAGATGTCATTGTTTAATACTCTAATATAATAAAGGAAAGCATGATAAGCTTGAGGCTTGACACTCTGCTGGAATTCTCTCCCAAGTTCGACAAAGAGATATTGAAAGCTGGACATAAATTCATTTAGATCTCTTTTAATAGTAGACAACTATTCGATGAGAGACAAATGATCTCGAATTATCCTTGAACTGTTTCAACAATTTTTCACCTAAGTCATCCCAAGTTTTTATGATGCTAATTTCTACATTTCTATATCATTGCAAGGCTTGCCCTTTAAAAGATGCAAGCTAAAAATATTAGAGCCACATCTTCATGAGTGATATTATGGACTGCACATAGGGCTACAACATCTTTGATATGTTCAGCTGGTGTAACCTAATTTTCACCCATGAATGATGGTAGAATTTTCATGGAAGCATTAGGAATGTCATGGTAAACTGGGATTACTAATGGGCTGCCATTAGTAAAGGTCACAAAATTCCTAGGAGGTTGAATAGCCATTTGAAAAACTAGGATATTAATTGAGAAATTGATACGTGGTGAAGGAATATTAGGAGGGTTACCAAAACCAGGTCTATTATAAGGTAAAGTATTACCAAATCTTCTCCTTCTAACAGAATTCAAAGGTAAAGAAACAAACTCATAAGGAATTCCTCTTACCGATGATCTTGTAGTCACTTTAGGCATGGAACATGTTACACTATTGATATGAAATCAACTCGTGGAGTCACCAAAATATCATAAAATTTGTAGAATAAATTGTTGCAGCTTGCTCCCGAAAGTAAACTTTAATCTGCTATAAATATATTGTATGCATGCAAATTTGATTCGTTGTTCCACCGGGTGTGCCAAAAACTGTTATCTCTCGAAAGTGCACCCTGTAGAGAGATGGCTACAAGTTTTCTAGTCTTGTAAAAATTGATCTCTCTCTTTCGTAGATACAATGGAAACACCTAAGGTCTGTGGGTATACCTATTTTGAGGTGAGTCTCTAGGATTAAAAGGTCGGTTCCTTATTGATGTATCCTAAATTGATTTTATGGGATTAAGGGTAAAAGATGGCTGTGAAATAACTAGATTGGGGTGATACACAAAATTTATATGAGGGCTTTGACTGAGTATATGCATGATTGCTATGAGAAGGATTCTTGATGCATGAGCCAACAATTTTTCAGTAATGTTTAATGGCAAATACTTGGTTATCGAGGGAAAATCACAACAAGATGATAAGTTAACATGCATATTAAAATTTAGTAGAAAATACTGAATTTTCCAAAGAGAGTAAGATGATTGGTCGGGAATTTGCATTCACAAGACTAATAGAAACATACACAAGACTCGCTATGAAATAATTATAAAGGAAGAAAATACTTCACACAAAGAAGGAAAAACTTGCAAAAATTACTTTCAAGTACTCCTATATCAAAAGCCCTCCAGAATCTTGTGCTTTGCAAAAGCAAACAATATATAGTCAAAATAAATTTTCCCACCCTTCCTAAAAATAGCCTCAGGCTATACTTGCCCATGTATTATAATTTTATCCTTTATTTAATAATAAATAAAGGGATAAAATAATACAACCTAGTACAAGAGGCATTAATAGCCATTGATTACATCTAAGTCAACTGAAGTTGATTGTTCTATTTTTAATAAGGCTGAGTGAATAATTTGCTAAAAAATAGATTACTTGCTAGGCAAGTTTTCTCTGCATGGCATGCAACTTGTCTCTCTTCTATGTTATGTCTTCTTGTGAAGCATGTGAAAATCAATTATCTACCCGTGAGCAGAATAATTACTTTAATTGCAATACTTTGCAAAATAATTCATCCAAATATCAATCTGACTTGGACTACCTTTGTCTCTGATGTTGACACTCATTTTGTTTTCTAGTGATCACATGGATAACACTTGCAACTCCACCTCAACTCCTTGGTGTGGGGACCACCTTTGTCTTATACTTGGTTTGGCCACCTTGGTGGGCTTAGCAATATAAAAGGGTCAACCATTTTTCATGGCACATGCCACTATATTCCCACCACCTTTTGATAAATACACACATGTATATATGTGTTGGTCATTGCATGTTTGGTAGTGTATAATTTGAAATTCACCTTTTTGGTGATCATTTGGCATAATTTGGTCACTTTTGATTATTTGAAGGCATACACTATGGTTTAGACTTTGAAAGTATTTGGCAATGATTATTTGTTTGATGGACACGTGGGCTATCCCCTTCTCCATGGTGACTCACCCCTCATGCATTTTATCGGGAGAAACCTAACTCAGGTTGATTTTGCTTTGATATCTAGTGATGATCTTGGGTCATTGATTTCTATCCTTTTCATCGTGGCCATTGATTTGTGACTTGTGGTTAATTGATCTCGGCCTACATTCAATGTGGTCGGTGGGTTTTAACTGTAGTTAGTTACTTTGAGCTTAGAGCTTGATCCTTAGCCGTTGATCTTTGTACTTGGATGAATCTATATCATCGATCCCTGATCCTCGGTTAGGGTTTTGTTGACTCTCTCTCGATTTTGCATAGTAAATAGTGTATTCGACCCTCGAGTACATTTCATTTGTTTTTTGGTTGTGCGGGTGAAAACAAATTTTTCTTGGACGCCATCAATTTGATCTCAAGCTCTTGTTTAACTCTTTTTTGGAGGATTTGCATTGATATTTGTTTGGAACTTGAGCATCTCTGTTCGGGTTCTCCTTTGTAGATAGGTATACCTGTATTCATTGGTAGTTTCTTTGTCGAGCTGGGTTCTTTAACCTTCTGTAGAGTTTTATGGCCAACATCTTGGTTGTTTGAGCTCTGGATTGGATTTTCTTACAAGATCTGATCATTTTTATCGGTTGTCATGGTCTTCGAGCTTGGCTTTGCTTTGAGATAAATCTCTGCATTTATGTGGAACTCTGCGAGGACTTTGCGGGTCTCGATTTCTTTCGGTAAGTGAAATATTTAGAGTTTGAAGACCCATTTTATCTGGGTATTTCTCTTTGTTTGAGCTATGATTTCGTATTGTTCCTTTGTGGTGAACCTCCAAGCTTTAGTCATGAATGTTGAGTCTTTGAGCTCGATTTTGTTATCTGAATCTTGTAAATCTCTATTTTCTGAGTATAGAGTTTGTCGTTTTTTTTTTTACTTAGAACAATGGCCGCCATTGATGACTTGTAGATATGTATGGTAGATTTTGTGCCTCTCTCAGAGTAGATCTGGGGTATCTATCTGAAGCTATAGCCACCTGTATTTTTCCTTCCATTGTACGCATTTTTAGGACTTTGCATAAGTTTCACTTTGGCTTAATCTGGGTAATTGTAGATCTATGTGTATCAGCTTTTTCTCGTGTTTTAATTCTCATACTCTCGAAAACTTCGCCCGAAATAAGACTGTAAATTCACCTAAATTGTGCCTGAGAAAGGCCACTACGACTACTTGCTCATTGGATTTCGTATCTCTATCCATTTACTTTCGAGCTCAAATTTGATAGATTGCCCATATATGAGTTTCGATTTTCTCAAATTACCATTTTCTGTGATTACTGAGCTATATTCTATGGCCATGATTTGAGTATTTTTTGGAGGATGAAGCTAAGTCAATACATTTCAAACCTTGTGTCTGGATGGTGTATTATCCTGAGTGACCATTATTGTACATTCAGAACTCTTTTATCTTTGTAGCTGCAAATTATCTTCCCTGGAGGCTTAAAGAATGGAAGGGTGGCTTGGGCCACCATGATTTTGGTGTTGCTTCTCTTCTTATCTACCTCTACCTCCTCTCTGTATGAGTTTCTATTGACTGTTTGACTGAGTGGAACAATAGAACCTGGATTCACTGTTTATCTTTTTAGAGATCTTCATCCTTTACTCTGATCTTAAATTGATACACCTATTCTAAAGATAGTTATATCTTAAATCTGGGTTATTATCTCTTTCTGAATCCCTTTATAACTGTAGATTTTACCTGAATTACTTCTCACTTCTAATGTCATCATGAGATAGCTCCTTTGTTTACCTATAATGGCTTCTGATCATGTCATAGATGAGTACTACTTGCTTGAATGAATATACTTCAATGACATTATAGTATCTTTGTGCTCTCATATTTGCTTCATTTCTAAAATACTTGACTGTGAAAGTATAATAGTGGTTGCATTGTTTCTATTCTGTGAACTTGTAATCTGTAAGTGCTTTTCTGAAAAATAGAAGCAATACTTTTTATGTTTTAGATATTATTTTCAGGGCATATACCTTGATTCAGATGCTTTATTTCCTTTCTATAATTGTTTCTTACTTAGATGCTTGCTAGAAAATTTGAAATGTTGATTTTTATGGCAAACCCTTGGAAATTTTTTTCAGAATCATTTCTATAATGCCTTTTCTAGAAATAGTAGTTGTATTTTCTAATCCAGAATATAGAAAGTAACACTTTTCTTGCTGAACTGATATAGCAATTTGAGAACTAAAAATATGTTAGTTGTTTATCTTGATCATGTGATGTTTTTCTACTTTCTGTATCACTTATTTGATTTGCATAGTTCCTTTAAAGCACGTAGTAATTGAAAAAAACATGATGAAAAGTTGTAAATGTCCATTTTACATGGCGAAGCCCTATCAAAATTTTCCCAGAATCTTCTCTCTCATCCTGTTTCAGCTGTAATCCCTTCTTTCCATTTAGCTTCAACTTCTTGAAATTTGATTCTCCCTCTTCTACTACAACTAAAACAAGTGTTTCTATCTTCCACTCTCTCTTTTGTACTGTAACCTATTCCATTTCAGAACAGTTGTTGGAAATTTTAGTTACATTCTTCCTTTTATTGCATGCTTTATGCTCTTGTCTATTTTTCCTTTGGCTGCAAGATGTACCGCACACTTAGGAAAATAGTTAGAAAATAATTAGGCTTTTTGGCCTCTCTTATGTCCATGTTTTCTTCTTTCTTTTCACTTTCTTCCTTCTGAGTGAATAAATCATGCATGCAGTTTGTCCTTCAAGTAGAATACATCTCCCTTAGGGAAGATTTATATGCACGAAGTAGGATAGTGTAAGAATATGGTTTGATTCCTAAGCTCGTAACTGACAGTTAACCTCTTTTCTTTTAGGTACAGTGCCTTCCATAATGAAGATGAAGGAGAAACAATAGATGGAGATGAAGATGCTTCAATTTAAGAAGAGAAACCCAAAGGCAATGATGGGTTCACTCGTACTCCTTTTCTTTCTCTTTCATGCATGTGTAACTTTCTTTTCAGTAGTTGTACTTTACTTTTCAGTTACATCCCATGGCTTGTGTGGGAAACATTTGACTCTCCTTGTGAATATAACATTGAATTCTGTAAATGGGTTGTATATTTCTTTCTCGCATTTTCGCTTTCTACGTATGGATTGTATAATGAATCGAACAACTCAAGTAACATAATTTAATGTCTTAATCATGAAGGAAAGAACATTGAATAGAACTTATAACATTCAAGAAGTAACAAACTCGGTTTCGGTGATCGCACTTATGTTTGTTGTTCCAAAACTTTACACTTCACCTATTTTGCAATTGAATGTCTTCATCAAGACAACACAACTGTCCTTCGAGGCTTGTGTTCTTTTACTAAGGATGGTCATGAAATTGTAGACTATGTGATCTATTATGTTTTGTAACAGCACACATAGCTACAAATTTCATGTAATCTTTTAAATAAATCAGTAGTAACGACATAATTTGATATAATCTCCCCTATCTTAGGTATACTTCACCAATGCTATCCATCGTAACAAAGTTTCGAGTTGCCCATTTTTGCACAAGTGTAAAAATTGTCAACACCGCCACCGAAAAGAATTTAATCATACCGAATTTGTCATGGATATTAGCGTTCTAAAATTGTGATTATTTTATCATATTGGATGATGTATATTAGATTTGGCATGTAACATACTAACATTAATTATATGCTTCTTTTGTGTACTAGTTACTCTTTTGTGTAGTGAATATGAATACCATGAGCCTAATTTATCCCCTGATCCTATTTGTAAAATGAAGACATACAGAAATACGAGCCTCCACGTAAACTGAAGATGAAGGGAGTTCGCATAGAAAGTTTGAAAACTGTAAGAGTTCCTAAAAATAGTCCTTAATTTATAAATTATATGTATATTATAGACAATTTAGTATGTCATTGAATACTAGTTGTTTAGAATGTATAGTAGATAATGTTTATCATGATTCAAAATTTTAGCACCATTTCTACATTTCAAATAAAGTGTGAAAATTATACACATTATAATATTGATTTTGTATTATCCACAAAATTTTAAATACATGCATTGTGGGAATTTTAATATGCTAGTGATTTCTATTTTTTAATAATATACACTAACATAATATAAGTAAAACTATAGATGTAGATAGTCTACACTATTATAATTTACCCACGAATGGTAAATCCTTAAACAAGGTAAAAAATTTCAATCATGAATAATATTCATAATTTCATACAAGACAAAATAAACTTTTTGTAATATCCATATTTTATAAATTTCGTTGTGGAGAAATAACTTTTTCAATTTATTTTATTTTGAAATATCTATATTCCTCAATTTTAGTTTGTAAGTTTGATTTTTCAAATAGTAGAGTAGATGGGTGTTCAAAGATTATTATTTTATTTTTGTTTAATTATTATATTTTGGCATGGATAAATGTGTGTGTGTGTGTGTGTATTAAAGATGTTATTAATATTTTAATTTTCTAATTTGTAACTTATGTTTTAAATAAACATGTTTTTGTTTTGTTAATTTTATTGTTTTTAGCTAAATGTAATAATTTCTATTTTATATACATCATTTTTAAAAATATTATTCTATAAATAAAATTATAAGCACCATAAAATATATTATCATACAATGTGAACTATATTTATAAGATTAATCATAATATTTTCTATGGAAGTTTTTCTAAACATTGAATAAATGTATTTGAAATAATATTACTTTTGTAACAGTCTTTGTCACATTATATTTATTATGTCACATTCTTTGTCACATTATAGATGACCATATTGTGATATGCTTGTGCACTGGAAGCAATAGACAATCCTATAAATTATTGTTTTCCTTGCATTTCAATACTATCTTTTATACAGGTAGCTTTTGAATTAGACAAAAATTCAAATGCTTCCAATGTTTTAAGATGGTATTCATATTGATGATGATCAATCACAACTCAAAATTTATTTTGGAAAGTATGAAATAATTGATTCATTAACGATGCAAAACTGCATGTAATAATTTTTAGGATGGGAAGGAGACCCAAATGGTGGAGTATGATCGATTTTCTTGTCCTAGAGATAACATAGGAAAAGAGTCATTTTTCGTATGAAGACCTACAATGGACACCAATTGGGGTTGATTAGCTGAACATCGACATTTGTGCTGCCATACCACTCACAATACTAGAGGCATTTGTAAAGGGGGAAGGTTCTATCAAAAGTTTTGAGACTACATTCACCTGCGCAAAAATCACAAGTCAAAAAATATAGCCAACCCTAAACCTCATACAATGAAGTCATATACTAGGTTCCAACCTTTTCTAACAATTCTTTTTTGTACATTATTTTCGTAAACATTTGTATAGCATTTGATGTTACCATTTTTAATTGTAACTACTAGTTTTCATATGGTTTAAATGACAATAGAAATTAGACGGAAATAGGTGGAAAAGTGAGTACTAATCTAAAACCTAATGAGGGTGACACCAAAATGTAAGTTTCCCTCATAGTAATATAATGGTTGATGAGTCACATGATGAGTTTTTTTCATCCTCACCATTCCCATATCCTCATTTGTGGCTTCATAATCTAGAAATTTTCCAATTCAATTACCTCTAAATGCATGCCTTACCACCCCAAGTTGGATATACATCTTTGGTACACCTTGTAATTTCCTATTCAACCTTATCTCCTCATATATAGCTTCATTATCCCAAAAAAATAAATTCACTTTCCTATAAATACCTGTCTCGCTACCCAAGTTAGATATATGTTTCTTTAGTGCATCTTGGAATTACGTGTAAGACTCTAAAAACCTCATTTACTCAAAAAATTAATCCCACATTGGTTGGTAGATTTTGTTTGTTACAATATTTAAACCCAAATATACAATGATTGTTATTCGAATGGGGAGTTTCCATAATGAAATTATCCCTCCTATTAACACAATGGTTGATTGGTTTTGGGATGCATATGTTTTCTTATTTGGCATTCCCCTCTCTCCTCCTTTTTGGTTTCATAATTCCAAGAACATATTGTTCAATTCCCTTTGAATACATACCTTACTACCCCCAAGTTGGATATGCCTCTTCAATGCATCTTAGAATTGTTTCTACGACTCTAAAAAAAAGCATTCCATCAAAAACAATCCCATAGTAGAACTTGATAAGGTTTGAATGTGAAAATATACAAACCCAAATATAACATGATCATTATACCAATGGAGGTGATGCCACAATGGATGTGAATCTCCTACTAAGATAATGATTGATTAGTTATGGATTGAGTATGTTTTTCTAATTGGGAAGGCATTATCATTCCGATACATTATGACGTTTGCAAATGTTGCAAGGTTGGCCCCATTTTTTGTTAATCCTCCATATGTTAACAAGAGTTATTTCCATCAATGTATATATTACATTAGGTTTTAAAAATGATTGTTGCAATATTTAAACCCAAAAATACAATGATTGTTATTCTAATGGGGGCAATTCCACAATCGAATCGGACCTCCTACTAACAAAATTTAATTAATTTTTTTGGGATGCATATATTTGTTGGTTATACTAACTCCAAACTTTAGTGCAAGAGGAGACTTTACGTGAGGTGAATTTTAGATACTGTTGCACTATATTTAATTCTATTTTTTCTTTCTCACTTTCTATATTCATATATACAATTGTAATTTTTAACACTAAACTAATATGAGTAACACTCTTATTACTTTCTTATTTTGTAGATCGATTCAAAGTGGAAGTTTTTGTTATCTTCCAAGGAACTTGATTGGAGTGAGGTGGAGAACAATTTGTGTAATGAGAAAGATGTTGTTGCATGGACACAGTATATATCATATAAACAATTTCGTATTGGGTGAATGTAAGAGATAGAGGTATCCTACCATCTTTCACATCTATAAAAATACATAAAATCATGAACCATGATACCTCCAAAACATTACCTAGGATTGATAAATCTCTTCAATACATAATGTAAGTACGATGTTTATAATTTTTAGACTGAAAAACTATTTTAGAAGTATATAATACTTTGTTTTTCTAAAAATAAAAATGAATTTTCAATCTTGTTGACTATAAAAGAATTAATCTTTATGTTGAAGATTGTATATTCAACTAATATTTTTATGATGAAAGGTTATAAGAAATAGTTGTACGTCAATTGAAAAGAGTAAAGTAGGGTAGCAGGATATCCATCAAACCATTCACACTCACAGGTCAATTCCTAGATTCCCCTAACTACGTTGTTGTGTCACTCAACATTTCTAATCAATATGAGGTTTAGATACATTTACTTCAGAAAACAACTTGTCTGATTTATCACACTAGCATATACTAAGTGGCTTTAGTATTCTTTCCGCATCAACAAGATTCTCCATTATTGTAAAATGTCTCAAACAATAATGGTGTCATGAAGATCAATTATTCTAAATAAGTAGGAGATTTTGTGTTGAAGGTCTCTTAGATGAACTCATCAAACAAAACTTAGAAAATAATTCTTTTAAAAGTGGAGTACTGCATGAAATAAATGATTCTTTTTAAATTATTTATGAGACATTCTAAGGCACATTAGTGCATTATATGGGTTTTCATGTTGTCTCCACTTCTCATCCTCCCATTTTTATTCTCTCACAATTTCTAAATGTCTAGATTTGTCTTGACTATAACATCTAAATTTCCCTATTCACTCTCTAAAGTGTTTGTATATTCCCAATGATGTGAGGAATGTCCCTATGCTCATGGGGATTTTTGGTGGCCAAATTTGGTCAGCGTGTACACGTCTATTAGGCTCATATTTATTTGTTGTTTGGTCATTTATTTATCATTTTACGTGTCATTAAGTGTCATAAATTGATTATCAACATTCTATAAGTACCCAAGCATTGTCTTGCATTTGTACGAAGAAATATAGAGAATTCATTATTCACATGAATCTATTCACCAATTATAAGAATTTCAAACATTCATTCATGTTTGAGCACTCATTGAATAGGAAAACGTTATACACTACATATTACTAGTTTTCCTAGCTTAGGAATAATGAAATTATTTATTTGATGATTATGATATTATATACCAATGACATACTGATATTGTATCTCATTGATTTGTCCCAACTCTACCATATAGCCATTCTTCCAAAGTTTCATATATCGACACCAAATTCAACTATGATAAGTTTATTTACAAAAATTGATGAGAGATACAATCGTAGACATTATTTGAAGTTTAAAATAATATATTTCATTTATTTCAAAAACATTCCCATGCCAAAAGTAGCTTTCAAGCATTCAAAGAATAGTAAATTATAGTTTGTTGCATTCATTGAAAGTGATAAGGGTAGGAACACTTTCATCACAACAAACTTATACATTTGATAAAACTTTAGTATTATCCAAAAAAAGTAATACTACGTGAAAATTGAAATATTTATTTTCAGTGATATAGATTTAAAGAACTAGCAACTTGGAAGACTGGTATGGAAAAACCATTTGTTTTTTATTTAAATTTGAACATATTGCACAAAAATTTCCTCCAAATCCTTTCTAGTATGATTTATTTACAATTTATAAGGCACTCAAAAGTTATATATGAATACTTTGTTCATAAATTATAGATTTTCTAAAAACCGGTATAATCATTACTTCCTACAAGAAACATGAAAACATATATCATGGTAAAAAAAAAAAAACTATTAATAGCAAGTGGCGGTCATTTGCGGATTCATCTTAGATAAGTAGCCTTATATTACCCAAGTATTAATTATTTGAAACAACATATCCCAATGATTGGTAGCCCAAAACTTACTTTTATATATTTTCATTGAATCGAGAGGGTTTTATTTTTCGATATGGTATGAAAATACTACATGACAAAAAAACAACTCATCATATCATATTATTGCTCAAATTATCAAAGAAGATGTTTTCTTGAATAATTTAGATGGATACTTATAAAAGATTAAAATATTTTTATAAGAAAAGAATGCAAATTTTAATACCTTTCAAATTTACTTACGATAAAAAATTAGTTTCCCCCTCCATAATATACACATTTCATATAACCTTTTGATACGACACAATAACATATACATAATGTATATGTAATATAAGAATCCAATTCGAATAAACATGTATACAAAATGTTTAATGTTTTCACGTGGGTTTCAATAGGAACTAAAAACATTATTATGAAAAATTATTCTTGCTCATAGAAGTAAATTACAATGCTATTGAAACTAATTGCTAGTGAAAATAGTAGGTACCTTTGATAAAACTAGTAATTACATGGAAGAAATGTAATGGAGATGTCAAAGGTGATACATAGAAGAATATAAAGTTTAAGGAGTGAAACGATGTATGAGGAAGAAGGACGATGAAGAAAGGGATTTAGGGAGAAGAATTTCAAGGGTGGGAAAAGTGATAAGGATCAAGTTTTGTTTTACATAAAAATAGTAAATTTTATCGATTGATAATATAGTTCAATTAATATTCAAGTTAAAATTAGTTATACATGTAACATACATCAGATGTGAAGATTGAGGAATTCAATGTAGCTCATGAAGTGAAAATGAAGGAAATTCCATATTCTACTAAACAAACACATGCCAACGTGGTTGCATTTGTATGTGCGGAACTTTGGTGTGTATGATCATGTTTTTGTTCTCTACATGGATGAACGTGACACACCAATACATTTTTGTATCAAATTTATAAACACCATTGTTACTTGTATTTGTTTACCCACCTGATTTCAATTTGGAACATGCATATTGGTGTAATGCTAGGGTTTTTTATTATCACATAAAAAGTGTAAAGTCCTACTCATTTCTAATGAACACAACTTCCAATTATTCTTGAGTCGCTTTACGGACTCCTAATAGGGATGTAAATGCACTCACTCTATCTCCTTTGTGTCCAAAATCACCCTTCAAATGATCTCAATTCTATAAAATATGACCCATAAATAATTTTGAAAGACTCGATGCTTGTGGAGGTTGTGGGTGATTATTACCATGTAGGCGAGATAATTAGAGTTTGAAGTGTGATTTACACATCATACCTGCACTATAAAAAGGAAACTCACATTTATTGAACAGTTAATGTCCAACCTAGCATTAACATGTTAAATCTCATTATGTTGTGGGATAATAGGACTCTCTTGAAATTCAATGATGGGATAAGAAATGATACATGTTTACAAATCCACAATGGAAAACAAAATTGAATAATCAAGACATATCAATAATGACATGGAAAATATTTTTGAAAGGACCTAGGCTCCACATAGATAAATACTATTACACGATACGAAGAGATGACAACAAACCAAAATTACTTATGCTACTACATGATATAGCCAATCTCAATCATATCAAACAAGAACAAGTCTTGAAGGGCATCTTGGAGTGGTGATAATGAGATGGTAGTGGAGGAGTCTTATCACGTTACCACATATGAGAAGATTTTGATTAGAACAATAAATATAAACATGTCATTAAAAATTGACTACCGAATACACAATATAGGTTTGTAAAACAACCATAAAATGTGGTTTTGCAACTGTAACCATTGATGCATATGCACATAATTGCCTTGTTGAAAATACCTTTGATATTTTTAAGGAAATGAAAAGTTAACCATTATAGATCCAAACTCAACAACCTTTAATAGGTGTAAAGTTATAGACAAATGAATTTAATAGGTGTAAAGTGCAAATCTCCTATTTTTCAACCATAGTCTCAACTTGTACCAAAATGGGAGCTTTGGAATAGGGGATGGAGAATGATAGAATAGTAATAATATATTTTTTTTTCTTGAATGTCGTTGGAAACAAATTTATAGAAATGTATTTTAAAATATGGAAGCATACAAAAGGCATGAGAATTGTTTTTAGAAATAGACATTGGACTTGCTTGCCAATACATTCCTATTTTGAGTTCAATGTAAGTATAAAAATAGATTTTAGTGCTTTAGTGCATTTATAAGGACATAACTATTTATGTCAATTAATTCAAACATTTAGAATAGGAACAAATGTGAAGCATTTATTTCTGCATCGAACATTCATTCAACATAATACTTCATATAGAGAAGATATGTTTGCATTACATTGGATTTCCTTGTGGAATTGTATTAGATTACTTCTAGTTTAATGTATTTAATATTTGACATTGTTGAGGTGACTAATCAATAACAAGGAAGTTCTACTATTATAGGTTTAAGAAAAGACCATGACACAAATCCTTCCTTATTTATTAGCCTTTATAAAAAGAAACATATATCATTGGTGCAATAAGGTGGCCTTACATGATCTATAAGTGAAACATTTTAAAAAAATTGTTTTTATCAAAAAAATAGTTCATCTCCTCAAGTTAAATGCTAAGGAGGGAAGTAATTACTCATTGTACATATTTTATGGAATTACTGGATATCACTAGCAAGCGAGAATGCTTTTAAGATTGAAAGACAGATTTCAGGATTCGATTTTTCCCTCTTCTCTCTCTCTTATTCTTTCTATATATTGTAACACTTCTCATTTTGAGAAGGAGAGACATTTTGGGCATAGAGAAACTCTGACAAATTTGTTTCTCGACGCCATTTTTGAGCAGCGAACCTTCTCCCACGCCTGAAAAATGTATTTGTGCCTCTATTCCAAAAATGTAATGGTCTGTGCACCTTCTAGAGCAATAAAAACATGTTATTGTGGTGTTCTTCAACTCTTTGAATCATTTTGTTGTTTCCTCATGCCTCTCCCTTCCCAGATTTGTTTTAATGTGCATGTATTTCATATTTGCAGGTGCAAGATGTTGTGTTTCATGGAGTTTAATGGATGATTTGTAGATCTAGGTCGTGTCACTTCTGTTTGACCTCCCTCATCTCCATTTTCTCTATTTCTTTCTCCCTCAACAGAATATCTTGCTCCCTTCTCTAGTGTAACACCGTTTTAGTGTAGGCTCTGTTTTCCTCGCTTTCTTTCTCTCCTTGTCTCCTTGGAAGTTAAATTAGGATTAGATTAGCTTGCCTGCACTGGAATAGCTTGTGGCAGGTAGATTAGGAGGAGGAACCAACCTTCTCTGGAGAGCTTTCCCATTTGCAAGGTCCCACACCTTGGGGAAGTTCAATGTTATGCAATCACACCGAATGAGTCCGCCTTACAAAAGTAGATCGACGACTCATTTGGGGGTGTCTTTGTGATTTTCCATTAACAAGACTATAAAGGGAAAAGCTCTGTCTAAAACACCGCTCTAAGAATATAAATATACAAAGAGTTGGGATACATTTTATGGGTTTGATGTTGTATATGGATTTATATTAAGTGTTGTCCCAACTTCACCCTTGTGATACAAGTTTGCGCCGCCTTATTTCCAATTTTGTATGCACCTTTGGGAATTACAAGGACGATACTTATTTCCAAGTCTAGTCTAAGTCATGAGTTGAGAGAGGACGTAGCGGGGTGGTCGTGTCTGACCACCTTATTTCCAACTTTGTACGTGCTAGAGATTATGAGGATGCAAATTATTTCCATGTCTCGATCTAATTTACAACTTAAGAGAAGACACATAAAAATAATACAAATGTGAACCGCCTTATTTCAAACTTTGTGTGCTACTATAAAATTGAATTATTACAAATATAAACATTAACAAATGCAGATAGAGAACTTTAGTATGGTAGTTATCAACTTCAATGTCTCCCAATATAAACAATAAAATAATGGGACACCTACTTCTAATTTGAAACCCTACAAGAAATTCCTGGGTGAACAAGAAGTAAATATTACAAAAAGATTTTCTTGTACGACGGATTTGAATTCCTTGAAAGTGCTTGAAGGCCCCCGCATATGAGCCAGAATGCACAGTGCTGAAGGGCGACCTTTGCTGACGCGGGAGGGCTAAAAATCTGGTTTCCCGCACATAACAAATTAGTAATTGCAGTGCCGCGTATACGGTCTCTTAATATTTAATGTTGTCCTTTCTGACAGACTTGTCGGCGCCCCTCCCTGCAGCCTCCGCAGCAGCAAGTACTGCTGCAATAGCTCGCATTCTCAGCAGGAGGGCGCCCTTGAGCGCGCATTTTGCACTATTTTTGGTGCATGTGCGCGGGCCATGAGACTACTTTTTGGCGTCAGCGAACATTTTAATCCCGTTCCCACACATTTCATAAAACTGGTTGCTGCGTGTATTATTTTTCTACGTATGCCAGAAAATTGTGAGAAACTTCCAGTCCAGAAAATTGTTAAAAAGAAAGTCATATGCAATCATTACAGACACACGAGGTCGCATTGTGTTGTCTTTTCTTTTGGAGGTACGTTAGTATTTTCACACCCAGAAGTCATGGCTCATCATACCTAAGTATTCTCAAATCAATCCAGACTCCACTTAATGGACTGGAGCAACCCGTGACTCGTGACTCGTACATGTTTTGCGATGGCGGTTTAGACGGAAAGCCATTCTGTACAACTCTGCACCGCTCTTTCCAACTTTATACACAATGTCTCGGGCGTTACCTATTAAAATTCTTTTTACCCATTATACACGGGGATTCGGCCGTACCGCTTAATTGTATGTTGTTTTGAACTTTTATATGTTAATAACCTAGGATAACAATACATGGACACAAGTAATACTCAATAATTTGAGTGTTTTAATGGTGAAAGTGTACTTGTATAGAAAAAGATTGGGTGCACTCATTAGATGCGAGGTCACATTATTATGTATTTGCACATTGTAATGATATGGAAGTCTAGTCTTGAATAGTTCATCAGATGCGCACATGGGAAGGTAGCTAGGTATTTTCCTGCTAAAAGTAATGAATACTACATCTATAGGACCACCCCACCACTTTAAATGAGTTTAACTTTTAACTGTATAGAATTTTAAAGAATCTCGTCCCAGACCTATAAACTTTAACATGTGTGTAGAATAAACTAGCAATCACACATGAAGTTTGCAATGGGAATGCCAATAGGCGGTTAAAGCAAGTTGAGTGGAAATTTTTGTTGTTGCCACTCATGCAAGGTAACAAATGTGTTTTGAATAATGTTTCAAAATAGTGTTATAAGGAAGTGAACATATGCCTTTAAAATACAGTTATGAAATAGTTTTGACATTCGAGAACACAAAAAGGAATAATAAAAGCTTATTTTAATACATAACAATTTCGGTTAACTATTTCCATTAGATTTGTAGTCTAACAAACATCTTTCTTGGAAGAAGTGATAATATTACGTAGATGTCATTCACTTTTAGAAGATTGCGACAACAAGCAAATACAAAATTGCAAACCATGGATATTATATGTACAAGATTGTTATTTTCGACAATAAAATATAAGGTGGAATTTCAATGAGGCGATGTATATAACACATTACAACTACTTCCACCATAACCAATTTTGTGAATATGATTTTTTCCTTTATTTTCTATTAAAAAAATCATGTCAAGATGTGGTCAAATGGGTCTCCATTTGCTTGACTATGTCCTCCTCTATTGGTTGCACCTTCATAGCACCACATAGACAAATAAAAGAAGTCAGTAAAACTATGAAATATGAGCATCTACAACAAGACACAGATGACACCTAATTCAATTACTTAAAATTCCATTCTATTCACCACAAGCAAAAGGTCTTTGTTTTGGTACTTTAACTTGAAGTAAAAACAAAAAATGATAAGATCTAGGGTCGGCCACTGGTGCACATGGATGAAAAGGGCTTAGAATGGTGAATAGACATGGTCACATGTGCACTTCTTATCCTTGTCGCGTATATCTATCAACTAGTGCATGGCATGATACTTTGTTTTTTCATGCATTTCGCCAAACAACTAGGATGTTTCTGGACACCTGTCACATCAAAAACAAATCAACTAGTAATCACATGTGAAATGTGCAATGGAAATGCCGAAGGAGATGCATCAAATAATTTAAATTGGAAAGAGTGAAAAATTGAGGGAGGAAGAGGGGTGATGAAGAAGGGTTTTAAGGGAGGAGAAGTCAAAGGGTGGGGAAAATGTTAGGGGGTAGCAAAGAAAAATTCTTCTTTCTTACAACCATACATATATGAATCATGTTTCATTTATGTCAATAGTTTAAATGAGAAAGGAGTGTAGGTCGTCGAGGCAACGTTGTTTTGACATATCTCAAATAGAAATACGTGGTCTATGAATACTTTGAAGGGAAAGCTGCAGACAAAATCGTGCACTTGGGTTCATTTCTAGGTCTAATCACGTACCACTATTCATATGATTCCTAAGGGATGATACTAACAATTGACAACTATCTTTGGCCATTTTGTCTATGTTTCTTATTTTCTATTTGGCCTTCTACACCCTATAGCCCAGTCGGTACTTCACTATTTTATTTTTTATGACATTGGATGCCACCTCGTCCACGCAGGTGCCCCCGACCTCTTTGTATCTTACTCACCTCTTTTATATTTTGGAATCTTGTTTTCTTATGGGTCGACCTTCTAGTTGTTGATTGTGAAATTCAACCAAGGGAATTATATAAATTCATAGCTATGTAACCATATTAAAGAACCAAACACTAAGCATCTATTATCATCACCTAAGGTTGCATCCATCTAGCGCTCACTCAAGGGACAAGGGACTACATTTTTGCATACACGCATAGGAGGGGAAGTTCATTTTACCATCTATACATCTATTTACATTGGTACATCTATTTATCACTCGTCATCAAGTGCATCTTACACAAGAGCTACCTAGGGCACGATTTCTACACATGTACACACAAGAACTACATGGAGTCCAAATGTAGTGCAACACTTGATTGTAAGCTTACTTAGTCGGATGACCGCCGAGGTCATTATGAATCCTCATTTGCATATTTTTTTTAGGATTTGATGTGTTTTGCAAGATATCATTTGTTTTGTAGGTTACATGAAAACATGACGATCATCCAACGACATACATGTGATCAAAAGCGAAGGTTAGAAAAATGTGTGCGACATAGTGAATACTAGATTCTAAGATCTTGTGCGGTCACAAGCACCCATAAGAGGTCTCTCAAAGCACCTAGGCACCCTAGTCATGTTCCAAGTACCCTAGTCCCGGCTCATCCGGCAATTACATTATTTTTTGGGTGTGGTTGCCACAATCTCCTCTTCATGTTCATCAATTTTCCAGTCCGAACACTTAGGGATTTATTATGAAATAAGCTAAGTCTTATATTCCCTCTTTTACCTTTAGGGTTTTAATTTTCATTAGATCATTGCTTGCATCAAATGTGTCTATAGCGTTTATTTATCATATGTGACTCTACAACTAGTGTTTATACAAAAATATTATTTTTGTTAAATCATTGGTGGACTCGCATTCGAATGCTCTTGGATCATCATTTTTCTTCTCTCATGGATCATAAGGTATGTCAATTCTCTTTGCTTCAATTTCTTCAAATGCACCCACATTGGAAATATGCTCTCCAAGAAACCCTAGATACTATGTATCTTCCTATCAACATGCCACCTTTACAAGTCAGTGCCATCTTCGATCGTCTTTTTGAAGAATCTATTAGTTCTAATGTCAATCAATCTATTTGTAAATTAATTCAAGATTTACATTCTTTATTCCAAAAAAAAATTAAAGCTATGGAAACCAAAATCACATCTCTTAAAGTTGAAATCCAAAGCATCTTAAGGCCACTTCTCAAGCCAATACTAACCCTTCTTCTAATCATCATCCTAATTCTAAGTCTTCTACATGTGCTCATATAAGTGAACCTCAAGTCTTACCACTATCGACACCTATCAAGCCAATACTAGCCCTTCTTCTAATCCTCATCCTAATTCTAAGTCTTCTACATGTGGTCATATAAGTGAACCTCAAATCTTACCACTATCAAAACCTATCAAGTTTTATTTCAATGCTAAGAAACATGACATTCTACGAGCTCTTTAATCATCAATTGACCAATTCTCAAACTACTCAATGTTATCCTCCTTATTGGCTTACCAACTATCAAGGTATCTTATTTTACAAGTATCATTGAATCAATGAACATAATGACAATGATAGATATATTTTACAACGAAGAATCAAACACCTTGAGAGTCAGGGTTTTATCTCATTCATTGCAAAACATTCTAATACATGCCCATATCCAATTACTCAATCTCATTAGGTTCCTAAATATGATTCACCTATGTCTAATGAGCATCATGCCATCACTTATAATGTTACTTTTTCTGTCACTCAAGCACTGCCTATACAACCCACTCCAACTAAACAACCACCTCTCAAAATCAGTTTAACTCCTCCTAATTTTTTTGGAACATCATCAATCCCACATAAGCTACCATCGATTCATTTTTTCAAACAAACTACTCCTTATACTAATGGCCAAGACACATTTCAAACTCCACCACCATGGCATGGTCCTACTGTTTCTTCTGCCTACCATTGTGCTAACTCTCTCTCTCTCTCTCTCTCTCTCTCTCTCTCTCTCTCTCTTCTTCTTGACAGATAATGCTCTCCCACAATGGCATGGTATCTCTTGCATCACCACATAGATTTCCATAATTGGGACACTTAAGGGCATCATGCTTACTTCTCCTCCCCATAACATCACTAGTTGTCTATATGTCTATGATTTCCACTCTTACACTTTGGGCTTCACATTTCATTTTTATGAGCATCATTACACAACTTGATACACTTTGTATCGTCATTTCCCTATGATGCAATCTAGTTCTACAGTTCATACTCGACTGTTGAGGTTCTAAATTTAAAATTAACCTCACCTCACTCACACTCTTTATTCTTTATGCTTCATTGATCTATATTTCTAGTACAAAATTCCAAACCATTTCTCGATGACACACTCTTTTCCATGGTTCATTATTGATTGCTAAGGGGTATTTTAAAAATGAACCTCATCTCATACTAATTCACATTCACTCGGGAGGCATGATTCTCTTATTACATTCATATTGCAGTCCATTCCAATCACACTCAAATCATGTTGCATACCTTGGTTGTGATTATTCTTGTTTGTTTATACTCACATGTTACACTTTGCTTACTATGTTGAATGATATCCATTATATCATTATCTTTTACACATGTGCATTCAATTGTTCTCTAGTTGTGAATACAAAATTCTTACAAATTTTTCCACGTAATAATGATGATTGGCCTTTGTATCTCTTACCAATCCCATCGAGGCTCTTGGGGGCATCTACTTTCTTACACACTACAGGTGTTATTGTTTCATTTTATACTACTTCCTATTCTTATTAGCACACTACTCTATCGATATATACATGTCTTGACATAATTTTTTTATCTTTATAACATGATAACGGGTGCTTCATGTGTAGCATTTTCTTTGCAAGAACTATTTTCCACCATGGTTATCTGATACTTTACTTGCCACATTTTTTTATTGTTTTCCATTATATGTCATTATTTGTGGGCTATGACCTATGTCTTGCTTTCTCATTGCTTGTATGTTTTTGGTTACTTTGTCCTTAATTGTCTTGTGACATTGTGAGCGATGTCCCATGTTTGAAACCCACTTTTCACGGTCTACTTTATCTACACTATTGCTTGTTTACAATTTTTACTATTATAGGCTTGTCACTTTTTCTACTAACACATGTTTCATGCCATATTTTTTATAGGTGCCTTGGTTTCTACCATGTACATTACCCCTGTGAGGGTATTAGTTTTAGATCAACATCAAGTCCTTTCCTTTGTACCGCATCCTCGCTAGAGATTTCGCATGCACCCCAAATGAGGGGGCATACATTGGGTAAACCAGTCACCCAATACAAAAAATTAGAGCTTGGTATAGTCCTTCACATTATAGGAACATAATAGAGTTACGGACATAAAATGATCCAAATTCTAAAATGGGTTTTGAGTTGAGAACAAACACTAGCACCCGACTATAGACACTAGCGCCTCGACGCTCCCGACCTTTCCTGGGCACCTATCACCGCAGGGGGTTAATTCTATCATTGTAGACATCTAAAATTTTGACATGGTTAAGTAAGATAAACCCGCCCCACAAATATCCCATCACCATTCATATAATAATTAATCACAATATTAACTATTATTATTTAATCCATTTTATCATATTCCCCCTTTATCATTATTTATCATTTTATCCTAACATTCCATTATTAATCCTTTTAAATCATTATTATGTAATGTCCCCTTTCCTACGCCAAAGGCCTAAGGGCTGAGTCGAGTCCCAAACCCTTGTCATACCCAAAGGACTATGGAGGTGGGAGCTATTGGGAAGGGGCCATATGGTTATAATATCCAAGTTTTGCATTTGGGGGTCACTTTTGGACCATGGCGACTTAAAAGGGAAAAATTAACTTTAGTTACTTTTATTTTATCAGCCCCTCCATGGAATGAAATGCATCTAGGGTTATTGGGGCTCTTTTTCCGTGGAGAAGTATATAAGGAGATGGGAGAGAAAGGAAAAGGAATTTTGCATACATTTTATTTTCCTTCATGTGCAACTGTTGTTTGCAAATCTACAACTTGTGGAGTGAAATCCCATAGGGACCCTAGCTTTGGTGGTGAGAGATCCATCCCTAGCTAGCAGGCATTCTTTGGTAGTGAGAGATCTACCCTAGTCATTTTGGAGCCGCTTTCTGGGTTGTGTTACAAAGATATTATCAGAGGTTTTAGAGGAAGGGTTTTGAGGATTTTGGGGGCATTTGGGGAAGATAACCAGAGGGATTTTTAGATCAGATTTATGGCAGCCATTTGGGCAGGGCTTAGCATCACTTTGCGGGTATCTTCATCAATTTCCAACCCCTTTTCCAAGCTAGCCAACTTGTAGCCTTTATTTGGAGGGTTTCAGTTGGCCATTTTTAGATCTCGAAGGTTGAAATTTCATTTCCTATATTTGTTGTTTTTATTTCCAAAGTCTCATAATTTTTGCTCATGTATTTAGAGAGTTGTGAAATTTAGAACTTTCTATTTATCTATGGCATGTTGTAATTTTTCGGCAGCATTTTAATTCTGCGAAATCCCAAGAATAGTTTTCTAATGTCCTTTACAATAATATCAAGCTCTCTTTTAGTTTTCTAGTAATTTGGGTGGATATTTTGGGAGATATTTAGTTTCTTTAGTTCACCGCCCTAATCAGTAATAATATGCAAAAATTAGTATTTTATATGGCTGCAAATTTTCAATATTTTGGTGCATTTTTAAGTGGTATCCCACAAGGGATATTTCAGTGGAATCAGAGCAGTTGTTTCTCCAGCCTATTGGGATTGAAAGTTGGGATACAAAGACAGTGAGGATATAGGTGTAGATCTGATGAAACAATTGTTCACCAACATGGTAAAGTAGCAGGAGACTACCAATCTCTATTTGAGCCAGCTCAATGAGATATTAGCATAGGACAGTTTTGATACTCATGCGAGTAAAGAGGAGAAAATATCAATAAGGGACAACATGGTCAAAGAGGTGAGGGTGGACATTAAGGCGGTGGTCCCCCATTCTTCTACCAGGCCTTTGGGGTTTCACAAACCTTCTTTCTTGAAGGATCCGAAAGTTTCACAGGTACGACAACTAGGGGATATTGTAGATGAGGAGTCTTGTTGGGAAGGGTACCAAACCTTAAGTGATGGATTTCATGACAACATGCCATTCCATGAATATTGTAAAATGAAGATGGGTAACAGGCCTAGGAGAGATTACTAGGTACATGTACCAGAGATGCAAAGGAGGTTGTGAAAGATTTATGTTCCACACTTTGATGGTTATAAGAAGTGTACTACACATTCTTGGGTTCAGAAGTTGAAGACGTACTTCGACTTGAATCCTATGCGTGAGGAAGATGCAATTAAATTTACAATCTTACATCTAGAGGGAGATGCTCATGATTGGTGGCATCATGGGTTGATTACATAGGGACACATACACATCACGACTTATGCAGAGTTCACAAAGAGGCTAGTGAGCAGATTTGATAAGAGGGAGCCCGATAGGTATTTTAGAGAGTTAACTCATTTGAGGCAGACTGGTTCCTTGGATCAGTATATCACACATTTTCAGAGACTATTGGTCATGGTACTTGATGTTACAGAGATGAGGTTGATTTCCCTATTCACAATAGGTTTGTGAGACACTCTCCTTTGTATTTTTGAAGGCATTTGAGCTTTCTTCTTTGCAAAAGGCTATTAGGAGAGCTTGTGACTTGGATTTATCCACTCCTAAGTTGAGGTTTCCACCTTGAATGCAGCCTAATGGTTTCCCTTCTAGAACCGAGGATTCATAGTGAAGGTACCTCCACTGGAAAGATACAACCGGAGACCATTCGGATCTAGATAGGACAAGGAGGAATTGAGGCAAAAGAAACTATGTTTCAATTTCCACACACCTTGGATTCTAGGACACAATTGCAAAGGTAGAGGGAGGGCCCAATTCATAGTTGTTTTTAGGAGAGTGGTGGTGATGAGGAGTTAGACATACGGGGATTAGAGGATGATGATGACGAGACATTAGATAGTGTGGGTGTTGAGAAGGATAGTGAGACTTTTCCCGGGAGACTATCACCACCTTGTCTAGTACCCCGAGGTACAAGGCATTCAAAGTTAGGGGAGTTTTGTAGGGATAAGAAGTGGGGGTACTCATTGATAGTGAGAAAAGCCACAACTTTATTGATGCCTCACTTGGTTTTGAGGTGAGGGTTACATACGAGAGGAATTTTAGGGCATCAACGTGGTTGTAGCCAATGGAGATTCTATGAGATGCACGTGACGGGTTCCCTAATTGAGCATCACGATGGGTAACTATCAAGATTACCAATGATTTCTATATTATTGGTATTGGTGAGACCAACAATGTGCTTGGGGTACAAAGTGGCTCCATTCCCTTGGTGAGTTTCGGACTAAATTCCAGATGATGGAGCTGAAGTTTAAGTTCGAAGGGACGAATGTGATCTTGAGGGGCTTATCTTCAGACACACCCCGAGTTGTTACGACCAAGAGGATAAAGAGGATCTATAGGCACAACGAGGTGGATTAGGTAATACATTGTTTGGTTTCGACCAAGAAATCAGAGGATGGACAACATGAGTATCATGTGGATATACAGGGCTTATTGGACAGACATAGTGTAGTTTTTGGTGACATACCTCCAGGCATACCTCCAGATAGGGGATTTGAGCATGCGATTGAGCTCAAGGATGCTATACCGGTGGTTACTTATCTTTACCGTCACCCTAAAAGGTTTAAGGATGAGATTGAGAAGACTATACAAGAGCTCATTGATATGGGACATATTATACTGAGTTCAAGCCCTTTTGCTTCTTCAATGGTATTGGTGAAGAAAAAGGATGGGACCCTGTGGATGTGTATGGACTACCGTGCCTTGAATAAGAAGACAAAAAAGAACAAGTATCCCATACTATGTATTGATGAGTTGTTGGACAAGCTAGATAGAGCAATCTATTATTCAAAAATAGATTTGCGTTCTGGATATCATCATATATAAGTCGGGGGAGTAGGATCTGAATAAGATAACTTTCAGATTCCATTACAGTCACTTTGAGTTCTTGGTGATGCCTTTCAGATTGTCTAATGCTCCAACTACATCAGGTCTTACATGAATCATGTGTTCAACCACCACTTTCGGAAGTTTGTATTGGTTTTATTTGATGATATTTTAGTCTAGATTAGGACTTGGGAGGACCATATCGAGGCACTTGGGTGAGATATTAGGGATATTAGAAGCTTATTCTTTATATGTGAAATCCTCTAAGTCTGATCTCAACATAACCTAACTTCTATACTTGGGATATGTAATTGGTGGGGGTACAGTGAAGGTGGATAGAGAGGGAAATCTTGGATTGGCCACCACCTAGGACATTGACACATTTGAGAGGATTCGTGGGGTTGTGCACATACTACCGGAGGTTCGTGAAGAATTTCTCTCGGTTGACTACTCCATTGATTGATTTGACCAAGAAGGGGGATTTTTCTTGGTCAGACGCAACACAACAGGTTTTTGATCACCTCAAGGAGGTGATGAGTTCGTGTCCCATCCTCGCATTACCATATTTCTCCCGCCCATTCATTCTAGAGTGTGATGCATTAGGAGAGGGTGTTGGGGTAGTTCTCATGTAGGATAGGCATCCCATCACCTATGAGAGTCAAAAATTGAAACCCGTGGAGAGAGGGTATTCAATTTACGACAAGGAGATGTTTTCCATTATGCATGCTTTGGCCAAATTCAGACAGTACCTTGTGGGCAACAAATTTGTGGTTCGTATGGATCACAATAGTTTGAGGTTCTTCTTATGATAGAAGGAGCTTAACAATCGCTAGCAAAGATGGGTGAACCAGTGCAAACATATGACTTTGACATAAAGTACACTAGAGGTAGGAATAATATTGTTGTTGATGCTTTATCTAGGAGACCTTACCTCACTTGTGTGCTTAGTTCTATGTCCGAGATTTTAGCAGATTGGAAGGCTCATATAATTGTTGAGTATTCCAAAAATAAATTTGCATGTGAGATCATGGATGGTATTATATAGGATGACCAATATAGAGTAGTGGATGATCTCATTTTCTACAAGGATAGGATTTTCCTTGTACCAGGATCCAAAATGAAGGAGAAGATCCTTCAAGTAGTACATGATACACCACTAGCTGGACATCCTGGGTATTTCAAAACATACAGGTTCATTAGGGAGAGATTTGCATGGAACGGGATGAAGGATGATGTCCTTAATCATGTTAGAGAGTGTATGGTTTGCCAACAAACCAAATCCGATCATTCTTTTCCAGCAAGTTTACTTCATCCTCTCCCCATTCTTGAACCAAAATGGGAAATCATATCTATGGAATTTATCACAGGGCTTCCCTTGGTGCATGGGCATCACTGCATTTATGTTGTAGTTGATTGGTTAACTAAGTATGCTCATTTATTTTCCCTACCCAAGGGGCACGAGGTAGTGGATGTGGCCCAGATCTTCTATACCGGTATTTTTAGGCTACATGGGTTACCTAAAAATATTGTCAGTGATAGGGACAAGATCTTCATGAGCACCATTTGACAGGAGATCTTCAGACTAGTAGGTACAAAGTTGACTCCTAGCACTAGCTACCACCCACAGACAAATGGGCAGATGGAGATTGTCAATAAGTGGATAGAGGGCTACTTACGAAGTTATGTGATAGGATGTCAACGAGCATGGATTAAATGGTTACACATGCGTGAGTATTGCTACAATATAACCTACCGAGATGAGTATAGGTATGACTCTTTTCTCGAGCCTTGTATGGGTACGATGCCACGACATTTTTGGATTTGGTATTACTAGATAGATGAGCTCCCAAAGCTCGATATTGATTACATGAGAACCAAGGTATTATGAAGGCTCTCAGAGAGAATCTTGAAGGCACAAAATAAATAAAAGGTATATGTAGATCAACATAAGATAGAGAGGTCTTTTGAGGTTGGCAATTTAGTATTCCTATGTTTACTGACCATATAGTCGAGTCCTCATTGAAGCATAAGGGTGCGAGAGAAATTGAAACCACGGCTTTATGGTCCATACCGGTAGTTCGTCATGTTGGGGCGATTTGATATGAGATAGAGCTACGAGCACAAAGTAAGATACATAATATCTTCCATGTTTCATGCCTTTAGAAGGCACTCAAACAACATATTGTACCATCTACAGAGTTATCTGCACTAGATGAGGAGGGGAAGTTGGTGTTGGAACCAGAATCCATTATTGAATAGAGATAGAGGGGGCTTAGGAGTAGATTAATCATCAAGTATTTGGTGCGATGGAAGGGACTACCACTTGAGGATGCTACTTGGGAGGGAGAGAAGATTTTGTAGCATCCTAATTTGCATTTTCTTGAGGACAAGAAAAATTTGGGAAGGGAGGACTGTAATGTCCCCTTTCCTATGCCAAATGCCTAAGGACTAAGTCAAGTCCCAAATTGTGGTCATACCCAAGGGGTTGTGGATGTTGGGAGCTATTGGGAAGGGGCCACATGGTTCTAATATCTAAGTTTTGCGTTTAGGGGTCACTTTTGGACCATGACGACTTAAAAAGGAAAAATTAACTTTAGTTACTTTTATTTTATCGGCCCCTCCATGGAATGAAATGCATCTAGGGTTATTGGGGATCTTTTGTCGTGGAGAAGTATATAAGGAGTTGGAAAAGAAAGAAAAAGGACTTTTGCATACATTTTATTTTCCTTCACGTGCAACTGTGTTTGCAAATCTACAACTTATGGAGTGAAATGCCACGGGGGCCCTAGCTTGGTGGTGAGAGATACATCCCTAGCTAGTAGGACATTCTTCGGTAGTGAGAGATCTACCTATTTGTCATTTTGGAGCTGCTTTCGGAATGTGTTATAGAGATATTATCAACGGTTTTAGAGGAAGAGTTTTGAGTGTTTTGGGAACATTTGGGGAAGATAACTAGAGGGATTTTTAGATCATATTTACAGCAACCATTTGGGTAGGGCTTAGCATCACTTTGAAGGCATCTTCATCAATTTCAAACCCCTTCTCGAATCTAGGTGACTTGCTGACCTTTATTGAGAGGGTTTCCAGTTGGCCATTTTCAGATCTGAAGGTTGAAATATCATTTCCTATATTTTTTATTGTTATTTCCAAAGTCTCATAATTTTTTCTCATGTATTTGGAGAGTTGCGAATTTTAGAAGTTTTCTAAGCTGTCTAGGTACACTTGTAATTTTAAGCAAAGCATTTTAATTTCTGCAAAATCCCCAAAAAAGTTTTCTAATGTCCTTTATAATAATATCAAGCTCTCTTTAAATTTTCTAGTAATTTGGGTGGATATTTTGGGATATATTAAATTTCTTTAGTTCATCGCCTAATTGTAAAAATTTGCAAAAATCAAAGTATTTTATGTAGCTGCAAATTTTCAATATTTCGGTGCATTTTTAAGTGGTATCCCACAAGGGATATTTCATATTATATCTCATTTCATCATTTTAATTCATTAATCCATTATTATATCATATTATCCTATTTGAAATCCTTCATTAACATTTATAGGAATTTAATATTCCTACATCTCACCTACCACCTATCCTACACATCCCTACACCTAGCCTTTCCAAAAATATCATCATTAATTATCCTAATCACATCATTTAATCTAATATAATCCTAATCATGTGCACATCCTCACCTCTAAATCTAGAAGCTTCTCCATCTTTCCGTCTCATTTTTAAATATTCTACACTCTTCTATTAAATTAAAAATTCAATAAAATATCCACACAAAATCTAGAACCCTCCACATCTAGAAATCTCTACACAAATCCAATCTTCTCATCAAATTTCAACCATTGGATTCAATCCAACATGGATTAATCCTCACCATCCAATTTTCCACTTCTCAACTATAAATTGAGCTCTCCTCCTCCATGAGAGCTAGCTAGTAAGAAAGTTAGCAAATCTTTGTCATTTTATCACTCAATCAATTTATCTTTCATCTACAATCTATTATCCTTCATCAATCATCAAGAAATCTTCATCAATCATCAAAGGGGAGGTGTTGTCCAAGTGCATCCACATCCAAATCTGAAAGCGACCAATCATCTTCCAAGTACATCCACCATCGGAAGGAGAGAATTACATGTTAGATAGTAAGTGCAGGTATTGTTCCTCTTCCTTTCATCTTTTCTTGATCCGAGGTATTTGATTTGTTGAGTTTACTTGTTGCATTTGAATTAGTTTCATATTAATTTTCTTTGTGCATCTATATTTTGGCACTCACTATGTGGCTTAACCCCCAAATATTGTTAATTTCTTGTTTGTTATCATCTAATCACTAACTTTGTCCAAATTTGGTTTCATAAAAATTTTATTTAACCTCATTTTTTTTTAATTTTGGATTTTCTTCCATATTAGTGCATTCGTGACCTATTTCAATGCGTTTAGAACACTTCAGCACTTATTCTCAACCTTTAAAACCTCAAAATTTCTTCTTTTACAAAGAAGCACGTTTTTGATTTGTTTCAAAGACATATATGACCTATAACAAAGTGCATATGTGACATGTTTTGGCACTTTTGTTTTACATTTTTTTTCCTATCTTCTGAGAGCCATAACTTTTGACCCCAAACTCAAAACAACTCCATTTGTTTTTTCTCGGAAAGTTATTGAAGGGATCTATGAAATGAAAATGTTGATTTAGATTTTATTGTATAATTTATTCATAGTTTTGATTTTCGTAAACATTTTCTTTTTAACTACACATTAAGTTATCTTTTCTTGTTACAAATTGCTAACACTTTGTGTGCATCTTCCTACGCTTACCAATGATTAAAAAACAATATAAAACTACTAATCCTTTTTGTTTTGTAGTTCGTTTGGTCCAAGGTGGGGATATTTTCCAAACTAATAATCCACTTTTTTGTAGGGCCTCCTCTTGAAGACCCCTTTTGCATTTTTAATCATCTTTTAATCATTTAAAAATTAAAAAAATTAAAAAATCTTTCTATCTTGCATCTTTGATCTTTTGCATGTTGTTTTTGTTAAACCCAAAGGTTGGATTTTGTCTATGGTATCCTCTTGCATCCTTGGATGATCTTGAGGATAAAAAGTGGTTCACCTTCTTCCATTTTTCATTTCAGGGTCAAGGTGACGTGGATTTCATCACCACGCACTTGTCATAGTCCTCGGGGTCTCGTGACCAGTGGGCTTCACCTCTCTGCGATGTAGACACACTCCGTTCTTCGGCGGGGTATATAAATTCTTGGAGAGTTGTCATTATTGGCTAAGTAATTTCTTTTTTAAGAGCACAATGAAGTTAGGGGCTTCCATGTCTCAACACCCAATCCTTAGAAAACATCCTTGTAACATAGACTTGGTACCCACGTGCGAAAGGTATATAGGGGATGCCCTTAGCAAGCCCTGTTTATCAAGCATAGGCAGCCCTAGGCCGCAATTAAGCTATAGTGCGGGGAAAGAACCACCAAAGATTACTCAGTAGTCGATCACACATCAACGTAAAGGTGAGCCAACTCAGTGAGTTCCACTATCGTGTGTAGTATTAAAAGAGGGTTATAGCTTGTGTTACACACCCACTTGACTAGCTAAGGTGTGTAATGCATGTTTATTGCTTGTTTGTGAACACCCTCAACCATCCCATCACATTAAAATTTTAATCAATCAAACATTATAATAAGTAAACATCCTTAAGCACACAATCAAAATTTTACACCACCAATGTCACACCGGTGACTGCATTTTGAAACAATGCTAAGAACTCTCTCCATCTTCCAGGACAATTGAAATAAGAGTCATTTTATATTGATCTCGAGACTCGTTGCAACATTGAATGCCCAGTGGAAGTCCTAGATGAGAAACAATATGTCTAAGAAAATATTTGATCTATGTGATATGATGTGTCCATGCATTGAAGATTTAATCACAACATGGTATTGATGTTAGCCTCCTCTTTCACCAACTATACTAACACATTCAAGTTAATGCAAAAATAGTTAATGTTATATTATTTGTAAAATTATTATTCAATGTCTATTTGATATAATCGCGGGTTAGGATTAAAGCGTAATATGCAAGGAAATGGTAAACATCATTAAAATCACACATAACTATTATATGAAACAATTGATATTGACCATGTCATTCAAAACAAACAACCCCCAAACAATAAAGTGGACAATCTATGTTATGACATTGACAAGTCCATTATACGTTGAAAATACCGATGTCTTATTGAAATCCACCCCATTGTCATTGCAATCAATATACACAACGTCCTCCATTGAAGTCACCAATCTTTTGGTCAAGGGGTAAAAATTCCCATTCTAATGAGGGTCTTTGTAAAATATGTTCAAAATAAAAATGCAAGAAGGTGAGGCAAATAGTTTTGATAGACTCGGCCAATACAAACCACCCCACACTTTTAAAGCAAGTGTTATGATTAAAAGAATCTACAAAATTTTCTTTAAATTTTTTTAATTATCTTTATGTGAGACTAAATAAATATTATATTTAAAAATTAAAATACAATTGAATAAATAACTGAAACTAAAATTGTTAATATGAACACCGTTTTACGACTCTTTTCTATATTTCACAATATCTCATTATTGGGAGGAGTTGTTGTTAGCTTAATTAATACATCCTACGCTGCATACGGTTACTCCTTAACCATCCCTACCTTGTGTAACCATTACGTGGCTTTATATTCTTCTTGTCCACTGTTTTGAATACATTGCATAAATCTATTTGATTTCCTGCTATCATTGGTATCAGAGAGTGGAAGTGGGAGCATGGGAGTGAGAAAGTTTGCATTTGGTGCTACAGGTGATTCATTGGCATGGAAAGAAGTAGTATGGAGGTGTCTGAGTGGTATCCTTGACACCATGTGTGGGAAGGTGCCCAAGATACAATATTTTCTTTCAAGTGCTTGGCGTCATTACCTATTTAACGAATGGAGCACAAAGCCCATTTCAGTGTGTGGTGTCTTGGCATGTGGATGATTTCATAGTGACCTGATTCAACCACGTGTGTGTGAGCACCGACTAGTGAGCATTTGAAATCCCAAACATTGGTGTGGTGGTGACTGTTGAAGTGCATGTCATACATACTAGACAACGCAAGTAGTGGTGCGAGAAATCCACGAGAGCTCGTAAAGATCCTATGTGCATGGAGGTTTGTGTGAGCCATGTGGGTAGAATCTGGCGTGCCAAGTACAAACCCTTCTAGCGTGATTTCCCAATAGAGTGCCAAGAGAGCACGTACATGTCACACATTTCCAATGCCGAGAGTGTTACGAGCAACCCTTCCACTGGGTCACCTCTGAGAACCCAAGAGGACACCACCGACATCTATTTTGCCTTGCTCAATGAATTACTGAATACCAGCAACATATTATTTTATGAATTGTTGCATAAAGGATTGTTTGAATATTTCGGTTCAACGTGTGTTGTCAAGCGCACCAAATACATGAAGAATTGGAGCGCGGCTATGATGCAGATGATGAACGTGAAGTAGAATGCCCACAGAAGTGTCCGCGTCTCACTGCATGAGCTTATAGAGCCCATCTTCATGATAGGTTCCTTCAGTAAGCATTTGTAACCATTTTTGAAAAATCAATAAATAAAATACAATTTTGAGTTTTTGGAAATGTCTGCACCTCGCATTTTGTTGTCGGATGCCTAGTTGCTAAAAGGGCCAAATTTCACCACATGGAAAACCAAGATGCGGATGATTCTTCAGTTTGAAGATCTTTGGGGGATCATTTCTGGCATGGACGCCCCTCCCACAAATGCTAATCTGTTGGCTAAGTATGAAAAGGCCGATGCAAAAGCATTAATGCTTATCACTCTGAGCCTTTCTGATGAGGTTCAACCTCACATTCAGAAGCAACCACTTCCTCTATGGCATGGGCCGCGTTGTGTACCATCTATGAAGCCAATAATCTGATGACGATGTTGCATCTTTAGAAAAAGCTTCACACAATGAGTATGCATGATGGCGAATCATTCAAAGCCTTCTTGCGGCGTGTGGCCGAGTTACGTGAAAACTTTTGCTCTCGGTGAACCGGTGGATGACAAGTTGCTCCGCTTACCTCATGCGAGCTCTTCCTTCCCATTTTGGAAACCGATCACCATGTTCACCATCACTCAACAGGAGGTGATTTTTGTCAAACTAGTGAATTATCTCCAGCAGGAAGAATCCATTCAGAATTTTTAAGAATCCTTCAAAGACAAGGCTATCATCATGAGGAAAAAGCATAGCAAAAAGCCTTGGAAAGGGCAGTCACCACCCAGAATTAGAAGCAACATCCACAGCAACAACCTTCTCAGTGGCCACCATAGTGGCCACCCCAGAAGCAACAAAACAACAAGGTGGATCGATGGTGCCACATTTTCTCCACGAATACACACACAAATGTGAACTGTTATTACAACGGTCACAAGCATGGCAACTCTGGCGAAGAGAGCACTTCTAGCCAAGGATATTCCAAGAAATCCCAATGGTGTGCTCATAATCAGAGGCAGAAGGGTCATATTGCTGCTCAAGTAGGATGCCTCCTTCGATGAAGAGGTTCCAGACATAACTCATCTAGACATTGTCCTAGTCTCAGAATTCATAGCCATCAAAAGTGTCTGGTTGATTGATTCAGGTGCCAACAAACACATGACTGGCAATAAGAAGTTGTTCCATACCCTGAGTGACCGGCCCACTAGAGATTAGATCACCATCGTAGATAATCAGGAGTATATTATGGCGGGATTGGTGATGTCATCATTCCTCTTGGGACACAAAGATGTACACTCACAAAGGTGCTATATGTTCCAAGTTTGACCTCAAATCTCTTGTCTGTGAGTCAACTTCTTAATCATCGAATGCAGGTTGAATTCTTTTTTCGAAAGGGTCAAGTCCTACATCATTTCCCAGGGAGACTTAGTTATTGCTCGAGCATTTATGAAGGGCCATCTATTTGCACTAGATGCGGTCACTTCATCTAACATTGCTCTCTCTGCTTCAATGGTGGAGTCCACTGCACTATGGCACTTTCGATATGGTCATCTTTCTACTAGGGGCTCTGCATCAGCTCAGTGCCAAGGAAATGGTAAGAGGGCTTCCTCCACTCTCCCATTCCTTACCTATTTTCTCAGGATGTCTTACGGGAAAACAACATAGAGGTCCGTTCAAACAGAGCTCTTATCATTCTACGGAGCATCTTCAAGTTGTACACCGATCTATGTAGACCCCTGCCAGCTAGCTTCCAAGGTTTTGAATACTTCCAGCTCATCATTGATGATTACTCACAGAAAATGTGGGTATATTTCCTCCTGGAAGAAGAGTGAGGTGTTTGCCAATTTCCAAACCTTTTACCAAAGCAAGACATCAGGAAGTTTGGGAAGCCTCTCCTTCTCCTCCACTCAAATCGAGGGGGAATTTGTATCGAAGAATTTCTTAGCATACCGAAGCAAAGATGGCATTTAGCAACATCTGACTGCACCCTACATACCCCAACAGAATGGGATTTTTGAGCGACACAACAGGATTGTCATGGAGATGGCTCGTTGTATGCTCTCCACCGCCAAGTTGGAGGATTAGTTTTGGGTAGAAGCACCTAGACAACAATGTATCTACTCAACTAGGCACCCATGAAGATCTTGTAGAATAGGACACCGGAAGAGGTATGGACTGGTCATAAACCTTCTATCTATCATTTGAGAGTTTTTGGTTGTACTGCATATATGCATGTTCTAGATAAGAAAAGGAAGAAGATCGATCCAAAGACACTGCCATGTCTTTTCTTGGGGTATAGTACTACCTCAAAGGCATATCGTCTCATGGATCCTGAGACAAAGAAAATCTACAAGAGTCAAGATGTGGTGTGTGATGAGTCATCCTTTGACTCCCTACCACACAATGGAGATCTAGTACCGACCTCGTCACATAGATTGCTCACACATCTAGATGATGGGAAAGATGATTCTTCTCAGAGAGAAGAAGAGCTAATTGGGTACTTATTTGTTGATCTAGGCACACTGGAAAACACATGTTCACATTAGCAACAACAACACCAACATCTGAAATGGGTCCAGAATACTATTGGGGATGTACACCTGAACTCACTTCTAGATAATTCTACGGGAGGTAGAACACGAAGTCAAGCCAGACATGAGGTAAATTTTTCACTCATGAGTTCAATTGCACATAGCACCGAACCCGACACTATTTATGAGGCATTAGACCAGCCACAAAGTGGAAACAAGCTATGAATGTTGAATATGATTCCCTACTGAGAATCGACGTAGAACTTGTCGATCTACCTCTAGGTAAGAAATCCATTGGCTGCAAATGGATTTTCAAAAAAAAATATAAGCGCGATGGTTCAATTGAAAAACACAAAGCACGACTTGTTGTAAAGGGTTATGCTCAACATGAAGGAATTGAATATGACGAGACCTTTGCACCCACCGCGAAGATCCAAACCATTAGATTTGTTTGTGCCTTTGGTAGCACAAAATGGATGGAAAATTTAGTAGATAGATGTCAAGAGTGCTTTTTCGAATGGTGATCTCAAAGAATTATACATGGCCCAACCTGAAGGGTTTGTAGATGAGCATCAACCACACAAGGTATGTCGTCTGATAAAGTCACTTTATGGACTCAAAAAAGCACCTAGGGCATGGTATATAAAAATTGATGATCACCTATTACAGCATGGATTCACTCGTAGCCCCTCAGATACAAATTTGTATATCAAGAAGGTAGGAACAAAGATTGTTATTATGGTTTTGTACGTAGATGATCTTGTGATCACAGGAAGTTCTGACAATCTTGTGGATGATGTAAAGAATGATATGAAGAAATCCTTCGACATGACCGATTTAGGGCTACTTCACTACTATCTTGGCTTAGAGATATGGTAGAAGAAGAATCATATCTTTGTCTCCCAGATGAAATATGCCAAGACTCTCCTGGAGAAGTATGGAATGTTAGATTGTAAACCAATGTCCACACCTATGGAAAAAGGTTTGCAATTATCTAGATTCCAGGATTCACCATAGGTAGATGGCACTCACTATAGGCAGCTTGTGGGGAGTCTCATTTACTTGACTTATACCAGGCCAGATCTTTGCTTTGCAGTGAGCTATCTCGCCAGATTTATGCAGAGCCGAAGAAATGTCATTGGATAGCAAAGAAAGCATGTGTTGAGATACATCGAGGTATAATTTACTTTGGTCTGGAGTATCGAAGAACAATCAGTTCATCTTATCGGGATATAAAAACTCGGACTATATAGGATCCATTGATGACAAGAAATCCTCTTCAGGGTATGTTTTTCATCTTGGACATGGACCTATCTTGTGGATTAGCAAGAAGCAAACTATTTTTTCTCTCTCATCCACTGAGGCTAAATACCATGCCACATGAGGAGATGTGTGTGAAGTGATTTGGTTACATTGCATTCTTGCAGATATAGGGATTCCTGAAGAGAAACCTCCCATCATTCATTGCGACAATCAAGGTGTGTTGAATCTTGTGAAGAATCTTGTTTTTCATGAATGAACAAAGCATATTGAGGTCGAATGTCACTACATTCATGAACAGGTCTTGAACCACCAAATTCAGCTCCAATACTACCCTACTGATTTTCAGGTTGCAGATATTCTCACCAAGCCTCTCAGACAAGGTGAAGTTTGATTTGTTTAGGGGTACATATGTAGGAACAATGTATTAAGGGGGGGAATGTTAGCTTAATTTAATACATCCTATGTTGCATACGGTTACTCCTTAACCGTCCCTACCTTGTGTAACCATTATGTGGCTTTATATTCTTCTTGTCCACTATTTTGAATACATTGAATAAATCTATTTTATCTCATCGCTATCGATTGCTGAGATGCCAAACTTAATAGACATGTATGAGTCTGTGGTATAAAATTGAAAGCATATGTCATAAACAATGGGGGTTCATAGTTTTATAAGCATGTAGGTCCAACTCACATTTTTATAAAATGAATATTGTTTACAATCAAATGCCTCCTCGAAGGGGTGTATATGCGTCTTATTCTCTTGCATTCAATTGATTAAAGTTACAAAGTGAACATGATACATGAAGGGTTATTGTGCATTTGGCACTAGAGTCATACGAATATTTAACCTATCAAACAATACAATTAGAGGAGTTGTGTGAGCATTTCAAGGTGGTCACAGAGGACATCTATGGGGTTTAATTTAATGGCCACCTATGCATGTCAAACAATTTTTCCATGATGGTAATTTTGTAATACTACCTTTCAAAATACAAATATATTATTTATATCATATTAGAAAAATATATAGAAGACTATTCTATATATTTATTTAACTATATGGATTATAGATTAATATAATTTACATATAAATATATATTAAAAGTGACGGTTGTATTTTAAATATGGAAGTCACGCGTGACGATTATTTCAAAAATCTACAAGTTTTTATGGCTATAATCACTAACTATATATATATATATATATATATATATATATATATATATATATATATATATATATATCGAATGGGTTGTGGTCCAACAATGTGTATGATGGTGTAAAAGGTGTTGCCTAGCCATCCACCAAGGTTCTAGTCCTAGTCAATACCAAGTAATAAGGCATGAGGCCCGGATTGTGCCCCGAGTGACTTTGGTGAAATAGAACCCCCTCAATCCTTGGTAACTAATCCCGAGAATTCTATGTGACTAATCCCTGAAATTTTGGATTCAAACAAAATAATGTTTAAACAACCATCAAATTTAACCCCTAGGAATCTACACTCTCCCCACCCATCTTCTCGTAACTCATTTAATTTGCTTCAGACATTTAAGGGAAATATTTCATATAGACAACATTTCAATGCAATAATGATGTTACAGAAGAATGATGTGACATCTAATGTAAATGTGAAGATGGGATAGAGAACCCGTGAAGATGGGATAAGAAACCTGTACTGTGTTGCAGCTGTGGTGGAATACATGTTGATGCACCAGCTAAACTATACATTTTCTATAGTAAATTCACGTTCAAGTAGAAATTCACTTAAATTGGTCAAAACAAAGGAATGCACATCCTAACCAAACAGTTTGCACATTGTACTTCAATAATGCAAATATATTTCTATTAAAAAAGATCTAACCATAGATCAATATTTCCATCATTTATATGTTCCCATACAAGCTTACCTTATGATTAGACAATCCTTTTCGTTTCATCTTTATTAAGATTAACAATGTGCAAGTTAATTGATCTCTCATATAGTATCATGTGTTAATGATAAAATTAATTGTACAGGATGTTCAAGGAAATAATGATGAAATATCTCTCAAAATTTGGGTTGACTAACCTTGAATCTTTAGAAATGATCTACTTGATGAGATCATGCCTTGCGTGACTTTGACAACATGAATGCTTGACTAAAGATGATCACTAATTTAGTTATACACTTACTCATAATTATATAATCGTTATATGTTTTCTCCTAAAATATAAACTGAAATAGCGACAATCTATAGAAACTTGTGTCCAATTTTATGTACTACACATCAAAATAATAATAATTAGAAGAAGAAGAAAAGCATTCCAATAAAAATATTTGGAGTTCCCTTTGCAAGAATGAGAGATGTATCCCTCAATTCACATGTATGTGCGCGTATAGAATAACATAATATAAAAAAGTATGCTCATCAAGCCTCTTCCCCATCGAGAGCTACTTCATGGAAACACTTCCTAAAAACAGCTTGGACTCGCCTCCAAATAAATATTGGGGTGCAGGCACTGGATGTGCATTTCCTAGTAGTGTGTTAGTAATCCTTCTTCAACATGAAAATGGATACCAATGCCATGATTGCCAAAATATGGTCTTTCATCGACCTCTTCACTCTGCTGCAAAACTTTCTTCCTCCCCAATTACATCAAATTTTTATGCAATGGTATTCATTCTTGTTGGAGTATTTCAATCCTCCTCATTATCATTATGAGGTAAACATTCCGAATTCAAATAAAATCATGGAATGAGTGGAAATGATCTTTATGACAACGTACAACACTATGTGTAAAGTCTGCAAGCCATTTCCCCAAGAATGAATACGTTTCGTGTGAGGAATTCCCTTAATGTAGGCATCTCTCTAGTTGATGAGGAGGAAGTGGAGGAATCATTCAAAGGGGTTAGGGTATGGTGGTCTCACAAAACCCAGTGGGAAAATGGTGACAATGAGAGGTGAGCTATTCTCTCAAACTCCCAAGGCAGATAAAATTTTCTCTCCGCTTATTTCAATCACGTTACAAGACGCAAGCAAATTAGTAATTCATTACATTGAATAATAGTTAGTTCTGTAATAATCGAAGACAAATGCAAGTGAGACATGTAATTTTGCTAAAACTCACTCTCAAGAATGTAGTAAATGTGAAATGTTGTTGTCAAAGTAGATTGAAAGAATGACTAAGTGCTTTAACATATTAGCTCTCCATGAAACGAAAATGAGACAAAATATGGAAGCATATATAAACAAAGCTTAAATGGTTATGGTACATTCCAAATTAATTTATTACCTCAAAGAGTTTGAGAGCATTATTGTCAGAGCTATTTTGTGCATATCTTACAATCATAGCATTCCATGAGACCACATCTCTTTGAGGCATTTTGCAAACAAAAATAAACTTTCTATTTTACTTTGATGGATGTTCATGGCTTGTGATAAGGCTCCAATATCACTATCTAGCTATAATGAAATTAAGAAACCAATTGAGTGGACATATCTCTAAATGGAGGGGGTTGTCAAAGGGGAACTAATATTCATGTTGGCTACCTATTGGTTGCATTTGGTGAAACAAAGTCAATGCTTCATGAGGATGTTCATGTCTTTTGTAAGTTGCAATTATAATACTCCATGAGAAGGGGTTACAAATAATGAACCAAAAATATATATTTAGAAAAGCCACTTCTACAATATTCCAAATGTAACATTGTATCTTCCATAACAAAATAGTACCATATTTTAGAATATCTCTATAAATACAAGGGTATGAGCATAAACTGACAATGATCTGAAAGTAAGTTTTGAATAAGTGCCCACCTTCCATTATAAATGTATTCTTTGGGTATAAAGAAATTCTCATATCAAAAGCGCAAAGATGAAGTTCCTTTTGAATCACTTGTATCATATTGTGAATGTTGTTTTAATCTATTGAAGAAATCAGCTAATTGTTTGACAAAATGCTAGAATTTAGTCTTGATATTGTCTAACATGTATGGGGACTCTAACAATGTTTTAATGTTGTTTTATTCATTGATAGGCTAATGGGAAAACCTTTAAAGCACCTGTATTTCTCATGAGTATTTGATCTTGGTTGAATTTGTGTCCTAATTAGTTTAAATGGTCCTATGTAAGAGTGTTTTCATGCTTATGGTAGGATTGTCTTTAGTGCTCTCTAATCTTGACTGCACCAAAACATGTGTTACATTAACCCTACATGCATTTCTAATTAATCTCAGTCCACATAGGTGAAAGAAAATTATCCCTAGCTCGAATAAGAAGTTCTGACTGGGCTGCTTCAACATTTGTTGAAAGACCCTTCTAGGTCTTGCAAAGCTTGCGAGCATAAGAAAAGAAGACATGTCATGGGTTTGGACTTTGGTTCATTGCAATCAAATTGTTAGGAATTAGCTTGTTATTGTGAACATTAGATATTTATATATTTGTGTGTGCAAATATATATTATATATTATGTGAGTAAATAATGTAAGTGAGTTGTAACTCACGTAGATAAGAGTTGTTGAGATATGTTGAGTGATTAGAGGATCATGAGATATTCTAGGAATTGTTTGAGATTGAAGTTGACTCCTTGTATTAAGGAGATCAATCTTCTATATATTGTAATCTCCCTTGTCTAATAAAATATCCCGAGATGAATTTATCTTAATAATATTAAAATATATATATATATATATATATATTCAGTGTTTATTATCATTTATTTCATGAAGGAATAGATCTGTGTATATTGAGAAAAAAAAACATCATTCCAATGTTCCATTTCCAAAGTATGTCAATTTTTTTCTATGTATGTATGAGCAATGAGATGTCGCGAGAATTTCCTATGTTATTCCCTGTAGTGAGATGTGATGAGGGATGAGAATAGTACTTGGCATATCATGATGTGGTTGTAGGTAAACCACTTGAAAACCTTCATTTGTGGTTTGTGGTAAACCAATAGCAAAACCACCATTCTTGGTTGTTGGTAATCCATTTGCAAAACCATCACATGTGGTTTGTGGTAAACCAATTGCAAAACCACCATTCTCGGTTTATGGTAAACCATTTGTAAAACCATGCTTGAGGTTTGTGATCATCCTGTGAAAATCACCAAATCATGAGCAAGTGTAAGTATAAGGTAGATTCTCCCCATGTTCATACTAAGGGGGTGAATGTTAGGAATTAGCTTGTTATTGTGAACATTAGATATTTATATATTTGTGTGTGCAAATATATATTATATATTGTGTGAGTAAATAATGTAAGTGAGTTGTAACTCACGTAGATAAGAGTTGTTGAGATATGTTGAGTGATTAGTGGATCATGAGATATTCTAGGGAATTGTTTGAGATTGAAGTTGACTCCTTGTATTAAGGAGATCAATCTTCTATATATTGTAATCTCCCTTGTCTAATAAAATATCCCGGATGAATTTATCTTGGTAAAAAAAATAAAGTAGAAGGGGAATTCTTCTACTACAAGAAAAAGGGACATACATCTTCATTTTTTCGAATTCGAGCCCAAGATATACTTAATGGGAAACTCAAGAAAAATGAGGCCAATATAACCATGGAAGAAGAAGAAAATTGTGAAGAAGAAGAAAAACAAGATGAATGTGGATACGTGTCGATGAATTCTTATTCTAAATAACTTTAGCCACTCACTAGAGGCCGAGGCATCGGAGGTTCAAGGTCATTCGGTGACCTCTCGTTAGGTGCCAACGACGGGCCGCATATCGGCTTTCGTGACATGTGTGTGTGCGGTTTGATTTTAGTGCTTCCAAGATGATGTGCCTCATTTGCAATGATCTTGTTTTCAATAAGTGGAAATTTCACATTGAGGGGGGGAACATCATTCCAATGTTCCATTTCCAGTATGTCAATTTTTTCTATGTATGTATGAGCAACAGATGTCAGCAGAATTTCCTATGTTATTCCCTGCGGTGAGATGTGACGAGGGCTGAGAATAGTACTTGGCATATCATGATGTGGTTGTAGGTAAACCACTTGAAAAACTTCATTTGTGGTTTGTGGTAAACCAATAGCAAAACCACCATTCTTGGTTGTTGGTAATCCATTTACAAAACCATCACTTTGTGGTTTGTGGTAAACCAATTGCAAAACCACCATTCTCGGTTTGTGGTAAACCGTTTGTAAAACCATACTTGAGGTTTGTGATCATCCTGTGAAAATCACCAAATCATGAGCAAGTGCAAGTATAAGGCAGATTCTCCCCATGTTCACACTAAGGGGGTGAATGTTAGGAATTAGCTTGTTATTGTGAACATTAGATATTTATATATTTTTGTGTGCAAATATATATTGTATATTGTGTGAGTAAATAATGTAAGTGAGTTGTAACTCACGTAGATAAGAGTTGTTGAGATATGTTGAGTGATTAGTGGATCATGAGATATTCTAGGAATTGACAATTGAAGTTGAATCCTTGTATTAAGGAGATCAATCTTCTATATATTGTAATCTCCCTGCCTCAATAAAATATCCCGGATGAATTTATCTTAATAAAAAAATAAAGTAGAAGGGGAATGCTTCTACTACAAGAAAAGGGGACATATATCTTCCTTTTGTCGAATTCGAGCCCAAGATATACTTAATGGGAAACTCAAGAAAAATGAGGCCAATATAACCATGGAAGAAGAAGAAAATAGTGAAGAAGAAGCAAAACAAGATGAATGTGGATACGTGTCTCGATGACTTCTTATTCTAAATAACTTTAGCCACTCACTTTGGAGGTAGGAGGCATCAGAGGTTGGAGGTCATTCAATGACCTCTCGTCGCTGCAATGACGGGGCCGCATATCAGCTTTGGTGACATGTGTGTGTGCAGTTTGATTTTAGTGCTTCCAGTGTGGTGTGCCTCAGTTTGCAATGATCTTGTTTTCAATAAGTGGAAATTTCACATTGAGGGGGGGAACATCATTCCAATGTTCCATTTCCAGTATGTCAGTTTTTTCTATGTATGTATGAGCAACATATGTCAGCAGAATTTCCAATGTTATTCCCTACAGTGAGATGTGATGAGGGCTAAGAATAGTACTTGGCATATCATGATGTGGTTGTAGGTAAACCACTTGAAAACCTTCATTTGTGGTTTGTGGTAAACCAATAGAAAAACCACCATTCTTGGTTGTTGGTAATCCATTTGCAAAACCATCACTTTGTGGTTTATGGTAAACCAATTGCAAAACCACCATTCTCGGTTTGTGGTAAACTATTTGTAAAACCATACTTGAGGTTTGTGATCATCATGTGAAAATCACCAAATCATGAGCAAGTGCAAGTATAAGGAAGATTCTCCCCATGTTCACACTAAGGGGGCGAATGTTAGGAATTAGCTTGTTATTGTGAACATTAGATATTTATATATTTGTGTGTGCAAATATATATTATATATTGTGTGAGTAAATAATGTAAGTGAGTTGTAACTCACGTAGATAAGAGTTGTTGAGATATGTTGAGTGATTAGTGGATCATGAGATATTCTAGGGAATTGTTTGAGATTGAAGTTGACTCCTTGTATTAAGGAGATCAATCTTCTATATATTATAATCTCCTTGTCTAATAAAATATCCCGGATGAATTTATGTTAATAATATAATATATATATATATATATATATATATATATATATATATTCAGTGTTTATTATCATTTCTTTATGTGCAACTCTCATCCAAATTTCTAGACAAATTCAAGGTTTCCTCTATCTCATATTGTCCTCTTGACAAGAGTTATGTCCCATGCAAAACTTTGAATCCAAATGCAAACACAAACAAAAAGGATCATGATATCCTACAAGGTATAAAGTTTTAAGTGATCACACCAAAATGAAAACTCTTAAATTACTTACCATTATTTCAAGTAATAATTGGTGGCACTCTTCTCTTAAGCATATAAAGAGTGTAATCTACAACCTTCTGCAGGTCGTTTTCTCCTTATATTCAAAGACTAGGAGTCACCACACCGGGGTTTAACAAAATACCATCAAACAACACATTGTTCGAAATGAGTAGAAGAAAATATATACCCATAATTTCTCTTCTACTTGAAGGGTTTTGTCAATGGAGTGATCACCATCTAGAAAAATCTCCGGCTCAAGAATGGGAATGAGGCCATTGTCATGTTACAGGGAAAAAACATAGATCTCGTGACACTAAAAAAATCCTATAGCTATGGAGCATGCACTACTTAGTATAAGAAATTAGATAAAAACTATTGTAAATGACACATATTCTTCCAAGGCTAGGACGCAGTGAGAGACTAGAGCCCTTGAAATATAGGAGCTTTCTAGACTTTCCTGTTCCCTTCTCACCCATGCATAGTGCCCTGAAGTTCTCAAGTGTCTTTGGCATCACGTTGGAAAAAAACTCCATATGATTCTTCCACCAACGGGTTTCCCACGACATGTCGAAGAAAACCGTTGGATTTACCATTTCCAAAGTATCCGAAAACAACCATAAACCAAGAAAATCAATTCCAACAAGGAATAAACGAGACAATATTTCAACTTGTGCTCACGATTTACCCTAAGCAACGATGAACGTTTTCTCTCGCCTTGTCTTAAGCTTTGCTTGTAATACAAGTCTTGAAATCAATCCCACCCCAAATATGTGAGTCACTCTATCCAAAATTGACACACAATGATGTACCCTGGATAGATGATTCAGTCCTTTATACGCTTTGGTTTCCCAAATTACACAAATTGCTCCTTAAAAGAGGGCATGTAATTGGAGTTTAGTCTACTAGAAACAACTTAAGACGTCAAATCACTCATCTAAACGATCAAAAACGGCATCAAATTTTATCGCACAAAAATTATCCCAAAACAACCATTATTATGTTCTAAAAGCATAAATCAAGGAAAATCGATTCCAACTAGGAAGAAACGAGACAAGGTTTTAACATGTGCTCATGATTCACCCTCAACAATGATGAATGTTTTCTCTCTACCCTATCTTAAGCTTTGCTTGTTATATGAATCTTGAAATCAATCTCACTCCAGATATATGAGTTAATCTATACAAAATTGACACACAACACACCGTGGATAGATAAGTCAATCCTTTACTTCTACTTATGTTTCCCAAATTACACAAATCACCCTCAAAAGAGAGTATATGCAATCGAGTTCGATCTACTAGAAAGAACAAAAATAACTTAAAACATCAAAGTGCTTGTCTAAACAATCAAAATAGCCATAAAATTTCACATAGTCATGTGAATGTCCACAAATCCCTTTCCCATGAGGGGATGCCTTCGACGTAATAAGAGAATTTATGTGATAAATTGTAAGTGCAAAAATTGTGATAGTTAACAATTAAATTGAGAGAATTTCAAATTTGTTATGAATTAAATAAGAAAATAATGTATTAATATAATGGAACAAGAGTTGTAAATATAATATTGATAATATTTTAATGATAAAGTGACATACATTTCGTATTTGTAAATAAAAATGGTGTGTACCAATGCAATGGTGAATGGTTGATTGCACTAGACTTGAACAAATAAGGCTTGGCGATGAGGTCGATGTATTTAGACCGATTTGTTGGTGTACGTGAGGGCCCTCTTGATTGACTTGGTCATACTCAAGGCTCTACACTCCATACATGGTGTGCCGAAAATTTTGCACACTAATATTTCAAAAAAATTGAAACTTTTTTCGTTAACATGCTTTGTTAGATCGTCTTTCTACATCATTCCAAGATATTGTTTGTCTTTCATCACATAACCCATTTTTCAATTTTTGTATTGTTGTGTTGTCGCACTTCCATCTTTGTTATTGTCCCGTTGCGCTTTACACATCCTTTGACCTCGAGAAAATGGTTTATAGTACTTAATTAGTGATTTTAATTTAATTATTTAAATTTATTTAATTAGTAATGTTGATTTATCTCAAGTTATTAATTAATTAATGTTGAATAATTAAATTATTGTCATTAATTTTACTAAACAAAAACATTAATTAATTAACGTTTTTAATTATTTATTTTAAATAAATTGTTTTTGTTAATTTAATTAATTAAATTCGATTTTAATTATTAAATTAATGATATCAAATTTATAAAAACATGTTAATTAATTATCAAAATGGCAAAGTAGAACAAGAGTTCTAGTGGGGTTTTACTCCCATGTCTTATCTAGTTAGAGCATTCCCGATCGAATAAAAATTAAATGACTTTCCACAAAACATTTTGTTGAGATATTTTTTGGGAAGCTCATGGGGAAGTTTGTCAAATGCATAATTTGGCATTTAGTAAAATTTTACCCTTTTCCATTATTTTCCACCCACTCTTTCATTCTCAAATTTAATTTCCCCATCATGCAAATGGAGATCACTTTTACAAAGGTGATTAACTAATCGATTTCTTCTCTCATTTCTCACGTGTCGAGGATGTACGTATGTACACAAGCAGAAAAATTAGAAGACATTCATTGTGTTGATCCAATCAAATTCTCGCGAACAAGAACATGTCTATAAAATAGGTTGTTGGCAAATTAAATACAATTGTTGTCCTAGTTTGGAGGCTATCATACATGTGGAAACTAAAAATGTTCTCAATAAGATGCTAGTTACAAGGGAAAGGTCAAAAATTGTGCACGTTTCAAATCTAGTCGCAACTGCGCAAATGAAGATAAAGAAATTAGTAAAGGTCTGCATAACAAAATCTCATATAGAAATAAGTAAGAGCCAAAATGTATGCACAATTTCCACTTTGGAAGATAAATGACATAACAAATCGCTTAAAATTCAAACCTAATAAAGAGAATTTCAATTGTATTGACAATGCAAAATCCACTGTGCAAATGTGTGAAATCCTTAACAAGAAATAATGTGCCTAATGGTCCATTTGGACACCCATGCACACAAATGTCCATCCGTCCACCAGCATTTCAAATAAAAGAGATAATGAAGTCATAATATCGATGATCTCAAAACCTACGTCATAAGAGACAAAGAGATCACAAAGATGATTATGCGGAGAGGAATATACATTTACATATATGGTGTGAAAGTCTCGATGTTGTGCACATGTCTTGAAATAAAAACAAAAGTTAGAGAAAAGAAATAATTACTACGTTGGCAGCAGGGATGAGGAAGTTTATAATGCAGTTTGTGGTAAAGTCCTCAGCGCCTATATTTGGCATCAATAATAACATTCACAAAGGCACAATATTATATTTCGCAATGGTAACATCCACACTTTATTTGATATCTCCAAGTCATTAACCATGCTGCAATCAAAGTTGACATGTAAAGTTAGTAGTAATTGGATAAATACAATAATTGTGGAAATCAGAGAGCTCTCGTACTCTCACAAGTAAATAAACAGAAGGCCATGAAAACTCGAGGTAAATAGATCTCTCGTTAATAGTCATCCTAAAATCACACCATTATGTGTTATATCGACCCAACACATTGAAATAACTTGTAACCGTGATATCTTTGTAAGAAAAAAGGTAGAGCCAAAAAAAAATTAATTAATATAATAATGTTGTCCTATTAATTTAGATGTCTTTGGTTATTATAAGGTATTTTTGCAAGAACCATCATCATGGAAAGGATTATATAATCTTATTATCTTGAGGTTTTATATGAAAACACTCCTAAATATAATTTTGATGTGTTTATATTGAATTTGTTTCATTGTTTATGGAAGAATTTCATATGTATTTTGTTCTTTGGATTTATTTTATAAATATGTTGGATTTAAAATATTTTTTGGTAGTGACATGGTGGTGGAGTATAATAATGTGAAATTTTAATTGCTTTCTCATAGTGCAAGTCCATGCCCAAAGGTATATCTTAACACTTTTTTTTTTTGTGTGGCAATTTATGTGATGAAAGATGGTATCTGTTGAAAGGTGAGTATGATGTAACTCTATTCAAGATCTTATCTCTGCTATGGCACTTGAATGAATGCCATTTTTAAGATTGACCATTTTATGACATCTCACCCTATCGCAATCCGTCATAACCCCTCAACTGCTCATCATTGTAGGTTACTCCTATTATTGAAAATCGAGAAAATGTGAGAGGAAAGAATTTTTCTTATTCGATGCTCTAGACCATCGTTGAGTACTAACACCAAAAAAATTAATAGGTTATTATCACGGTTATTCTTACACGATATCCAAAAATATTAAATTTTATGAATTAAATGTGTACGACACCAACAAAATTATTTTTTAAATAAATAAGTGTATGAAATGACATGTAGGTCAAAATTGGGTTTTTACAACATCTCTGCGAACATGGGAATCTCTATTTAGGTCCGGCATTCGGTGTGTGATGATCCATAGATTGATAAATATATTTCTATATGACTCCTTATATAAATATTATATGTATTTGGAGGAGATTCAATTTTTATTAATATTGGCGCGTGGATCACCTCCTAGTTTTCCCCATTGCCATAACGAATATCATTCTATATTAGAGTTTATATGTTTCAAATAAATATCCTACCAATTAATGTGGGATTGGGTTATTGAATGATTGAGGATTTTATAGTCATAGAACAAGACTAAATATACCAACAAATATGGGATTATGTTTTTTAATGAACAAAGCTTTTAGAGACGTGGAAGAAATTCTAAGATACACTAAAAATGTATATCCAACTTGCGAAGTTTATTGGAATATTAAGACACAAAGAAGGAGAGTAGAAGGTCTAATAAGGAGCCATACCCATCCCACAATCAATGAGCTATGCTAATGTATTGATCATGTTTTATTCATTATTAAGAGAGAGCAATATGTAGTAGAATAATAATAACTTTTATAACCATAAACCAAATGCATTCACCGGATCATATAGAGTTAAACGTTTTGAAAGGAAAATATAAATAAGAGAGTTTATGTGATAAATTGTGATAGTTAAAAAATAAATTGAGTGAATTTCAAATTTGTTATGAATTAAATAAGTGAACAATGTATTAATATAATGGAACAAGAGTTCTAAATATAATATTGATAATATTTTAATGAGAAAGCGACATACATTTCATATTTGTAAATAAAAATGGCATGTACCAATGCAATGGTGAATGGTTGATTGCACTAGACTCGAAAAATTAGGTTCACCGACGAGGTCGATGTATTTAGAATGATTTTTGGTGTATGCGAGGGCCCTCTCAATTGATTTGGTCATACTCTAGGATCTACACTCCATACATGGTATCCCGAAAATTTTGCACACTAGTATTTCAAAAATTTCAATTTTTTTCATTTACATGCTTGCTAGATCATCTTTCTACATCATTTGAAGATATTGTTTATCTGTCATCATTTCCATAACCCATTTGTCAAATTATTGTAATGTTATGTTGTCACACTTCCATATTCTTTATTACTTGTCCCATTGCGCTTCACACATCTTTTGACTTCGGAAAATGGTTTATAATACTTAATTAGTGATTTTAATTTCATTATTTAAAATTATTTAATTAGTATTGATTTATCTCAAGTTATTAATTAATTAATGTTAAATAATTAAATTATTGTACTCATTACTTTTACTAAATGAAAAAATTAATTAATTAATGTTTTTAATTATTTATTTTAATTAAATTGATGTTGTTAATTTAATTAATTAAATTCCAATTTTAATTATTAAATTAATGATATCAAATTTATACAAAAATGTTAATTAATTATTGAAATGGCGATAGAATGTAAGTTCAAGTGGGGTTTTAATCCCACTTATCGGTTGGAGCACTCCCCGATCGGATACAAATTAAATGACTTTCCACAAAACATTTTGTTGAGATATTTCTTTGGGAAGTTCGCAGGGAAGTTTGTCAAATGTATAATTTGGCATTTAGTAAAATTTGACCATTTTCCCCATGTTTCCCCAACTCTTTCGTTCTCAAATTTCATTTCCCCATCCTACAAATGTAGATAACGGTTTACATAGGCACATAACTCATCGATTTCTTCTCTCATTTCTCACGTGTTGAAGATGCACGCATGTACACTAGTAGGAAAAATCAGTAGATATTCATTGTGTTGATCCAATCGAATTCTCGCGAACAAGAACAAGTCTATAATAGAGGTTGTTGAAAAATTAAAGACAATTTTCATCCTAGTTTGGAGGCTATAGTACATGTGGAAACTAATGATGTTTTCAATAAGATACTAGTTACAAGGAAAGATAAAAACTTGTGCATGTTTCAAATCTAGCTCCCAACCTACACAAATGAAGATAAAGAAATTAGTAAAGGTCTGCATAACATAATCTCATATAGAAATAAGTAAGAGCCAAAATCCATGCACAACCGCCACATTGGAAGATAAACGGCATAGAAAATCAATTAAAATCCACACCTAAGAAAGACAAGTTCAATTGTATTGGACAAAGCAAAGTCCACTATGCAAAGGTGTGAAAGCCTTAACAAGAAATAATGTGCCTAATGGTCCATTTGGAGACCATGTACACAAATGTCCATCCGTCCACCAGCTCAAATAAAAGAGATAAAGAAGTCATAATATGGATGATCTCAAAACCTACATCCGAGACACGAAGTTCACAAAGATAATTATGTAGAGAGGCATATTTATTTACATATATGGTGTGAAAGTGTTTGATGTTGTGTATTAGGGAAAAGAAATAATTACTATAAGTTACTAGCAGGGATGAGGAAGTTTATAACTGTAGTTCTTCGTAACGTCCGCAACTACTATATTTGGCATCAATAATAACGTTCACAGTGCACGTTATTATATTTCGCAATGGTAACATCCACACTTTATTTGAGATATCCAAATCGTTAACCATGCTGCAATCAAAGTGAATGTGTAAATTTAGCAGTACAATTAGATAGTTACATGGATTGTAGAAATCAGAGAGCTCTTTACTCTCATAAGTAAATAAACAGAAGGCCACAAAAATTCACAAAAATTGAGGTAAATGGAGCTCTCGCTAATAACCGTCCTAAAATCGCACCATTAAATTGACCCAACACACTGAAATAATCTGTAATCGTGGTATCTCCTCATTTTGCTATATAGAAAATGATTGATTTTGTTCTATATCTGAAGCAGGTTGTTTGTCTCTGAGAGGACCTACGGCCTGCCACTTTTTGTTTGTTGTTTGTATGCAGAGGACCAGGAGATTGAGGATTTGGAGGCGCTTCATTGGGGTGAAATGCCTAGTTGTATTGATTTGGTCATACGCTAGTTGTGAAACGCCTAGGGCTTAATTCCCCCTGGCCTTGTAACCTTTGCAACATCATTCTCACAGTAGACGAGGACACCACTTAGTTTTTTTCTTCTTTTCCTTCTATTTTGGGTACTAGTTGTAGTAATTAAGACATTAAAGTGCCACAACAATTTAGGGTATGCATATGCAGCAATATTTGAGGCCATTTTGTGTGGAGAAACATATAATAATGTTGTCCTATTATTTTAAAAGTGTTTGGTTATTATAGGGTATTTTTGCTTGAACCATCATGGAAAGGATTATATAATTTTATTATCTTGAGGTTTTATATGAAAACACTCTCAAATATAATTTTGTTGTGTTTATTTTGAATTTGTTTCATCATTTTGTTTATATCAGGATTTTATATATATTTTGTTTGCTTTGGATTTATTTTATAAATATGTTGGATTTAAAAATACAATTGGTAGTGAAGTGGTGGTGGAGCATAATAATGTGAAATTTAAATTACTTCTCATAGTGAAAGTCCATGCCCAAAGGTATATCTTAACACTTTTTTTTGCGTGGCAATTTATGTGATGAAAGATGGTATCTCGTTGGAAGGTGAGTATGATGTAACTCGGTTCAAGATCTTATCTGCTATGGCACTTGAATGGATGTTATTTTTAAGATTGACAATTTTATTGACATCTCACCCTATCGCAATCCATCATAATCCCTCAACTTTCATTGTAGGTTACTCATATTATTGAAAATCGGAGAAAATGTGAGCAGTAAAGAATTTTTCTTATTCGATGTTGTAGATCATTGTTGAGTACTAACACCAAAAAAATTAATAGGTTCTCATTATGGTCATTCCTACACGTATAAAAAAATTAAACCTTATGAATTAAATGAGTACCGACACCAACAAAATTATATTTTAATTAAATGAGTGCATGAAATGACATGTAGGTCAAAAGTGGGTTTTTACAAGATCCGCAAAACATGGGAATCTCAATTTAAGTTTGGCATTCAAGTGCGATTGATAAATATATTGCTACATAAATCCCTTATATAAATATATGTACTTGCAGGAGATTCAATTTTTATTATTATTGGAAGGATCACCTTATATTTTTCCTCATTGGCATAACGAATATCATTCTAAATTAGAGTTTATATGTGTCCTATAAAAATCCTACCAAGAAAAGTGGAATTGGGTTATTGAATGAATGAGGATTTTATTGTCGTAGAATAAGATTAAATATACCAACTAATGTGGGATTATGTTTTTTAATGAACAAAGATTTTAGAGACATAGAAGAAATTCTAAGGTACACTAAAAATTTATATCCAACTTTGCAAAGTTTATTGGAATACTAAGGCAAAAAGAAGGAGTGTAGAAGGTATAATAAGGAACCATACCCATCCCACAATCAATGAGTGTGAAAAATCTTAGAGGGCCACTTCCATTGTAGCATCACCCCATTTGCACAAGGATAAAGATAGAATAGGGTTTATATGTTCCCAAACACAAAACCTACCAACTAATGTGGGATGCCCAAAAGAGTCATATCTAAAATATTTACTTTAACTTAAATATTGAATATTTATTTGTGTTTTTAGAAAATAATCATAACATATGATAACGACCATGACCATGAAGATGATGATTACAATGAAAATGGTTATATTACGATTAATATTAATTAAATTCTAAAAATTAATATACATGATGATGATGGTGATGGTGTTGATGGTGGTGATAATGATGATGAGGATGATAATGACAATGAAGAAAATACAATTCATAAACCTTAAGCCATAAAAATGTACAAGACTGACTATGAAAATGATGATGATGGAAGATAAAAATGACCATGACCAAAAACATGGGGATCGTGATTATGATGATAACGATGATGATGATGTTAACTATGACGATGATTATATCAATCATGACAACAATCTAACAATGACTATGACGATGAAAACAAAATCGACAATCAAGATGATGATGCTTTTGATGAATAAGATGAGGATAACAATGACGATGATGACATGATGATAAGGATAACATTGATGTTTTCATTGGTGGTGATTTATGTTTACTATTTAATATAGGTAAGCACTCATTATCATCATTGATGATGATCGTGTCAATGATGGTGAGTACTAATGATCATGATGATGATGATGATGATGATGACAAACACAACAATGATGACGATCACAACAATGATAAAGATGACGATGATAATGGAAATCATGACGATGACAATGATCATGATAATGATGATGATGACGATGATGATTGTGATGAGGATGAAGACCATAATGATGACAATAATTACAATGACGATGATGATCATGAGGAGGATGAACACCATCTGGCACAATCGTCATTGTCTTAAGTGTTGTTGTTGTTTTCATCATCATCATAATCATTGTCATCATTTTAATGATTGATATAATCATTTTCATCATCACTATATTCATCTTTGTCATCATCATTATTATCACTATTTACTATTTAATATTCAATTTTTAATACCTAATATAAAATTAACTATAATTATGTTTCAGTTATTGTGGTCATCGTCATCATCATCATCCTCACTATCATCATCATTATTCCCCCTTCATTGTTGTCATCATAACCATTTTTGTTATCATCGTCAAATCATCATCATCATCATCATCATGACAATGACAATGATGATGATCGTGTCAATGATGGTGAGTACTGATGATCATGATGATGATGAAAAACAAAATGATGATGACAATCACAACAATGATAAATATGACATGGATAATGATGAACATGATGATGATGATGATAGTGACAATGATAATGATGACGATGATGATGACAATGCTCGTGGTGAGGATAAAGATCATAATGATGAAGATTACACTAATTACAATGATAATGATGATGGTGATTATGAAAAAAATATAAATATTAATAATAATAATAATTATTATTATTATAATTTATTTACAATATTAATATTAAAACTAATAATAATCTATATTTTGGTTTGCAAGGAAAAGGTGCATTACTTCACCGATGGCATTGCTCGCTCCTACATCCCCGGTGTTTGGAAGGGGTTTTCATTCACATTATGAAGTATTTAACTTTGGAAGGAGAGTATCGTAATATTTACACTCATCACTTATCTTACGATGGTGACGATCACAATGATGATAAATTTGACAATGATAATGACGAACATGATGATGATGATGACCGTGACAATGACGACATTTACTTTACGATGACCGTGGTGAGGATAAAGATCATAACGATGATGATTACAATAGTTACAATGATAATGATGTTGAAAATGATGATGGTGATTATGAAAAATATAAATAATAATAATATTTTCTTTACAATATTAATATTAATACCGATAATAATCTATATTTTCATTGGCAAAAAAAAGGTGTATTACTTCACCGATGGCATTTCTTTTCGTACATCCCTAGTGTGTGGAGGGAGGTTTTCCTTCACATTATGAAGTATCTAACTTCAGAAGGCAAGTATCGTAAGATTTACACTCATCACTTATTTCTCCTAAATATGTTCAGGCACAAGAAAATGTTAAGTATCCCTTTCTTTTTGTTCATGTCTTTGACTACCTCTGTGAAATATTTTCAGCGGGGTAAGGTGGATACCCCTATTCATGAGGGGATCATTCTCCTTCTATTTCAAAATGGTAAGCTTGTGCTAGATAAAACCATGCCTCAAACCGAGGTAGAGGAAGATATCACTCGGATGAATGTATTACTAAGATGCGCGAGGGAAAATTGGGCCATAATAGAGGTGAGGAGGGAAAAGCGTGATGGGCTCAGAGAGTCAAGAAGCGGGGTCCTTGAAAGGTAAAGGATCTCGAAGTTGAGCAAAGCCATGAGGACTTGAAGAAAAAGTTCAACACTTGGAGACCGTGGTTCATATCATGGAGGAGGTGAATTTTATGGTTAGGATGATCAACAACATCGAAGCCACCTAACAAATCTGCATGACCTAGAAGAATATTAGGGGGAAACCAATGGCTTGGATAAACTTGTTTGAGATATGAGGGTTCGTTTGGAAGCGGTTGAAGAGGGGAAAAGGAAAATAAAATATTCCAAGGTCACCATGTTTGATGAAGAAGAGAAGGGCAAGGATGAGATAGAGGAGGATGTTGTGGGAGAAGAAGAGGAAGAGCCACCTTAAAAGAAGCTACAACTCGATCATAGCAAGGAGTCTGAGACCATGGAGGCCAAACCCTCCAAGAATCAAAAGAAAAATTAATGGTGTTGTTCCTAAACTTTAGGAGGTTTTCTGATGAATTGTCTTTATTTTTGGTTTAGTTATGTAGTTTCTGTTTCTCTTGTTGGTTGGGTTTCTGGACCTTGTTGTTTTGGGGTTAATCTTGTTTAACCCTTTTGGTCTTGTTCCTCTTTTGTTTCTTTCTGTGAGCTTTCACGATGTTATCTTTCATGTACTGGCCTCTGGGAGCCGATCCCTGTTTTTACCCTATCTAATAAAAAAATAAGAATATAAATTTTTAACAATATTATTATTAATAATTTATGTTTATATTATAAAATACAAAAATCCAATTGAAAAACCTAATTTGTGAACATGTACAACAATTTCAATGGCAATGATGTGATAATGATGATGAAAATGATGGCGAAAATGATGGCAAAAATGATGGTTGTGGTAGCGATAGTTTTGATGATGATGATGAAGACGATGACAATGATGATGAAAATGATAATATCGATCATTAATTTGAATACAATGATTATTATGATGATGAAAATGACAACATCAAAGATGATGATGATTGTGAGGATGATGATCATTAAGATGATGATAACCATGATATTACTAATACTATTAATAAAATTATTACAATATTAATATTTTTAATAATAATAACTACATTAATATTAATAACAATAATAATCATCATCCTAATATTTTTATTTCTTATAAATTGTAATAATAATATCAATATTAATAGTAATATTAGTATTGGTGATGATGACGATGATGACAATGATGATGATGGTTTTATTGATGGTGGTGATAATGGTGATGATGACAATTATGACAATGATCAATGATGACAACGATGATCATGACAATGAACACCAATGAACTATGTGGCGGTGGATCCTTATTATTAATACTTATTGTTGAAAAATCATAAAGCACCCACGGAATCAAGTAACTTGATGGGTTAAGATCCTTAGTGTGACTACACAACATGGAGCATCTCTCAAAGTGTGGGAATTTGTGAGTCAAGAGAGCTCTCTGGATGAAGGCCGGATCCTATTCCTTTGTTCAGGTGCACACATTCAGATTGCAGAGGGTCTATCCTAAATCCTATTCTAATTTTCCAAGGAGACAAAGTTAAAGGGATGCAAGAATTAAAACCTAATCTAATAGAGGTTGTGTTCAAAGAAAAGTTGTGAAAGCCATGAATTTTGTTGTAAGAATTCCTAAAGAATCCCCAAAGACTTCAAATAACAAATCGTGGACCATCCGATAAGAAATGAGAAATATTTTCTAGCTAGCGTACATTATGATGTAAACACTCAAATTTAAGCTAATTAAAACTACCTCTATTCTTTGAAAGCTTAAAATAATGAGAGCCTAGTAAGCCCTAAGAAATCAGTTTTAATGATTAAGAGAAAGAGATCTCCCCATTATAGGTTTTTGAGCCAATGGTTTTTCCTTTTACCCTATAAATTGGATTAGCAATACAAAAATGAAGTAAATAGCTCAATATCTAAACTAGAAATGAAATCTAGAACCTAGATGCAAAATTCTATAATCTATGCTTAGGAAGAAGGAGGAATTCTTGAAAATGAGAGAGGGGGTCTAGCCCTATATATAGTTTTCCATTTGGGAAAATGGGAAACTTGAGTGCATGTGGGACAAACACTAAATTCCAAAAAACACTTTTAGCAAGTCAAAGCTTACTTTGACTAGGTTTAGGGAGTGACAAACCATGTTTAAGCTTAGTTAAACATGTTTAGGAGGTGATTAGGGTTTGGAGAGAGTTTTGAAGGGTCAAATCAATCCAATGGAATGGATTGATAGGCCAGGAAGGTGGTAGAAGTGGACTGGAAGAAAGTAAGAAGATAATGTAGTTAGAACGAAGCTATTATAGCTTGTTTAAATGGTTTACAAGAGGAAAAATGATAAAAAGGATGTCGTAGGAAGAAAGTTAGATAGGTTGAATTGGCAGTGTATTGTCGGTTTGCAGGGAGAAGCACAACTAGCACAATATTAGTCATAATAGTGCATTGGCCAAGCTATAGGTGTCTACATTTTCCCCTCTTTGAGGTGATGTAAGTTACATCACTTTGAAGAAAGTAGACAAATATAAAAGAGAAGAATTTTTTGAAGGGATAGAAGAAAAATTAATAGGATGAAGGATGCCCCCTCGAGTGTCGATGGGGTGATGAAAGAAGTCGATCGACGCTCGAAAAAGGTGAGATATAGATAGAAGAATGGGGAAGGGGTAGGATGCCCCGATGAGAGGGAAGATTAGGGGTAAAAGGAAAGTGCGAAGAGAAGAGGATGAGAAACAAGAAAAGAGATATTGAGCTATCCACAAATCAATTATATCCACTATTTAAATCATCATTTTGCTTAGAGACCTCCTCATCGGTCCTTATTAAAAATGTGAGCATACAACAGAAGCATATAGTGACATGAAAATCCAAGATACAAAACAACTATCTATTGCTAAAATGCCAACTCCGTGCAACATACAAACATGTAACATAATACGAGAAGTAAACAAACTCATGTAACAGGAAATAAGTACAATCACACACACTTAAACCAACAACGTTCAAGAAGGTTACACAAATATTTTGTTATCAAGCTGAAGTCCCAAATGTTCTGATAAATGACAAGGGTAAGAACGATGCCCCAAGCAATATGCACATGCAAGGGAAATGACGGAGGACACTTGGGTCCGATGAAAAAGCAACGTGCATGACGAAATAGTACCAGGCAACTAATAGTGCCCTAGAGTACAAATGAAGTAAGTAGCGGTCTTTTGTAAATGATTGTAGATCAGGGTGATTCACAAGTTGTTGTTTCAAAACATGTGAAAATGCCAACAGGATACAAGATGAGCACCATGCAAAAGACATAGATTTCAGCTGAAAAATGAGTTGGTTACCGATTTTAGGTCGTTTTCAAAGTTTTATACTATTTTTGATATTTATAAATCAATTTTACAATTTTCAAAATTTTTTTGACCAGTCAGAAGAATTCAAAAGATTAAAGATCTTCTAAAAAGTACGTGCAGAGGTGAACGGGGGAAGGCAAGGCATGAAAAGAGAGCAACAGGTATCCCATGGAAAGAAAGACAGGGTGATAATAATTATTGTAGAGAATTATTGTTCACGACAGGAGGTAGATAGATGAAAAAGAGGAATCAAAACAGAGGAAAGTGCTTGTAAGGTTCATAAACAATGCCAAGGTCAAGAGGAAGTGTTCGCAGGGTAGCACAAAGTGCCCCAGTGTGTGAAAATTAATAAAAATAATTATTTTAATAATAAAATAATTATCACGGCGGGTAGAAGAATATTAGAATGATCACAATGGAGAAAACATGCCCTAGGGGCATTGCGATGAGTTAATATACCCACCCAAGGGGGTAAAAATAATCACGACCAATTCATTTATACCAGAGCCCTTGCAAATTTTTATGGTGAGGTGTCAGCGAGAGAGCTTGGAGTGTGATGGAGAGGTTACCGATGAGGTGGAGGCGAGTAGACCGGATCCGAGAGTACCAACGAGACCCCGCAGATGGACCCTTTGTGAGTGGTTTATCCTTTCTCTTTTAAATTACGCATTTAATGCTTTGTAGATCATTTATATGGTACGTAGGTGGGAAAAAGAAACACACGCGCAGTGTCAAAATGTGGGCATGTGTATGCGTACATGTCGAAAAGTGGGTACGGATGGGCATATTCATTGAAAATGGGTACGTGCATGCGTGTCACCGCTGTGGGGGAAACAGGACGCATGCGCATCAAACCAAGCATGTAGGCATTAGGGGAAAGTTTGACTTTTAGTGGGAATGCATGCGTGTATGTATGCGTCTTTGGGAGGGACACGTAGGTGTCACACACTGGGTGCATTGGTGTCCTATATGGCATATACGAGAAAAATGGAAAAGGTATGTGGCACGTAGGCGTCGAGGAGGATGCACGTGCGTCGAAAGGGCGTGCATGTGTCCGGAAGAAAATGGAACACACTTATAGCAATAAAATAGCAAAGTGTAGAGGAGAATAATTAGAAGAACTTTAGAAGAAAAAGGGGAGTTAGTAAGCTCAAGGACTCTATTGACTATGTTTCCTTAGAAAGATAGCTAGAGATTAGATAAGTTCCTAACACTTGTTTTGATCTTGTAGTGCAGATTACCTGCACTTTAGACGCGGGAGAGATACGGTCGTCTTGATATGATAGAGGCGCAGTTTGCGGATGGGGATAGGAGTATATTAGACATCCTCCTTTATGTCACAGGGTTAGCCTATGTGGCTGATATGCCCCAGATTACATTGGACCATGGCCTTCTTACGGCCATAGTAGAGAGATGGCACAGTGAGAGCCAGTGCTTTGATTGCCTACAAGGGATATCACCATTACTTTGGAGGATGTCTGGCGCATGATGCGTGTTCCCATTATTGGCCAGTTGATCCAGTACGTTAGCAATATGGTGGTCCTAGAGGGATGTATTGCACACCTGTTCGGAGTCTCGATGATACCTCATCACGGGATGATGGTGTGATTTTTGCACTGCATCGAGGATCCTGAGTTAGATCGGGTCGTAGTCTACATGATGGCCTTTGTCAGTGGAGTTTTACTCCCTGACAAGACCGGTTCCTCATTTCCACTTGGACTACTCGGGGTGATTCTTGGATTGATACAGGGAGAGACTTATTGTTGGGGCTAGTGCATTCTGGCGCATCTTTACTGGGATCTGCATCTTATCACCTACTACTGTCAGAAGATGATAGGCCCAACTAGGATCCTTATGATATGGGCATGGGATCACATTGCTAGTGGGCACCCCTTAGGCGTTCTGAGAGTTCGGGCTCTAGAGGAGCCATCTACCATGGGTTGGGTCCCAGTCGGGGATGATGTTCAGCCCTACAGGGGCGATCCTATCCCTATCATCGAGAGCTCGATGACCTACAGTAGGTGGCCATGGTATGGAGGCCGTACCGACATTTCTAGTGGCCAGAGGATTCCCGAGAGCTATCCATAGCCAAAGTATAGCACTTTATCATGGGTAGCCACGAGTTATATGCAAGATTTTTACAGGTTTGATAGATTTCAGTGAAAGTTTGGCATCACACACGATGTTCTGGGGCCCAATATGTGGTATACGTGGAGGGTTCGTGAGTATTTTGACATGGGGCCACAAATAGCCTTTGCAAGAGCCTGGGCCAGTTTTACACATGTGATATCTATTGCATGGGTACCTTTAAGGCAGGTGTGAGATCCAGGGTGCACAACAAAGTACGCAACCTGTTATCACAACGTGATTCCACACAAAGCAACTATTTTGAGAGCAACATATGAGGCGGGCATGAGGCCTCCCAAGTGGGACCGCCTAGTGATGATGATGGTGACATATGTGATACTAATGATGATGATTCAGATGACAAGGGTGGCCCCAATATGTAGCATCAAGTTAGAGGCAGGTCCCACAGTCGTAGGCATAGGTTCTTAGGCCTATACCTGGACAGCACACTAGGACCTAGCTGGTCCGCTACCTCCGAGTAGTCATTCCAATGGGCATATATGTCCCATTATAGCAGGTTCTACCATGGCGAGGTCCACCTCCTCGTGCCATAGGGGTGGTGATGATGGACAACTTGCTGCACTACAAATGTGAGGTTACAGGCCATGATAGTGGTACAACTTCAGGTGGCCGTAGAGAGAGATCGAGGCGAGCACAAGTTTAGGTGTTGGTGTCAAGAGAGATCGAGCGGTATAGTTATAGGACAAAGTGGTAGGACTGTATGGTAGAGTCGAGATTGCCTGATTAACAACATAGGGCGCTTAGTTAGCGGGTGCCTTAGGCAGTGCATGAGCCGGTTATATAGCCATGGTTCAAGCATGATCGTGTGTAGGCAAGGACAGACCTATCTGATGGAGAGAGACCAAGCCCATGTCGAGTTACAGAGTGTTACACTAGAGAGGGATCGAGAGGCCGCTGCTGCTAGGTAGGATGATGTTGATAGAGGTCGATTGATAGGTGAGCGCGATGCTGCCCTACAGGCATCCTTAGCCATAGGAGATGATGATTTGATACGTGACACTATCAGGGCCACAAGTGAGGCTCTTTATTATAGGACAACCTACTTCCGGGTAGTTCCATCAAAGCAGAGCGAGTGACACCTTTTCTCACTTGATGTGAGCCACACAAGCTCTAGATCATGGAGGTCGTCAGTCGGTCAAGATGGCTACACACAACCGAGTACATAGCAGAGGGTACACAGGTCTTCCCTCATAGTTGGTAGGTTCTTTAGGGGTAGGCCCATCATAGCCTCCATTATTCCATCCTCCAGGACATGGTCCCAGTAGCCCCGGTGAGGGTGAGAGTTGTGGCTGAGTCTCCTACTCATGCCATGATATATATGTATGTATTGGATGTATATGCCTCTTATGAAGGTGGGTTTTGACTATGTATAGATTCTTTAGATTCTTTTGCAGATGCCTCTAGATGAAGGCTTGATTTTGATCGATGTAGGTACTTTTGATGTACCACCGTGCCTCTGTATGCAGGCTTAGTATCTAATCCCTGCCCCTTTTATATGGTAGATGGACAGAGCATTTTGTATATACAAGACTATGAAACAGAGATTTTTATCATACATGTACCATATGGACACTTTCTTACATATCTTGTCATGCATTGATATGTTGTCATGGTCATAATGCTTCATCGATGTTCATGTTTTATCTTTTTTTCTTTCATGTATGTCACATACGTTCAGATTTAGAGATGTACATCTGAAGTGAGATGTACATCTCAAGGTGACGTGTTAGCAAGAGATCCTGGAGTGTGATGGAGAGGTTATCGATGAGGCAGATGCAAGTAGATCGAATCCGAGAGTACTAACGAGACCCCACGGATGAACCCTTCATGATTGGTCTATCCTTTCTCTTTTAAATTATGCATTTAATGCTTTATAGGTCAGTTTTAGGGTAGGTAGGTGGGAAAAAGACACATGTGTGTGCGCAGTGTCAAAAATGTAGGGACACATACACATACGCATCAAAAAAATTGGGTACGCATGGGAGTATTAATTGAAAATGGGTACGCACACGCGTGCCTGTCAAAAGGGGGAAGAAGGGATGCGCACATGCACGCATTGAACCAAGTGCATAGGCACTAGGGGGAAAAAGTTTGACTTTAAGAGGGAACACATGCGTTCACACGTGCGCACTAGGAGGGATGTATTGGAATTACATTGGGTGCATTGGGGTCTCCGCGTGGCATATACGAGAAAAATGGAAAAGGTATGCGGTTTGTTCGTGTTGGTTAGGGCATGAAAGGCGTCGAGGAGGATGCGCGTGCATCAAAGGGGCGCGTGCGTCCAAAATAAAATGGAACACACTCATAGCAATAAAATAGAAAATTGTAGAGGAGGATAATTAGAAGAACTTTAGAAGAAAAAGGGGAGTTAGTAAGCTCAAGGACTCTACAGGACTATGTTTCCTTAGAAAGATAGCTAGAGATTAGATAAGTGCCTAACACTTGTTTTGATCTTGCAGCAGATTACCCGCACTTCAGACGTGGGAGAGATACGGTGGTATTGATATGATAGAGGTACAATTTGTAGATGGGGATAGGAGTATATTAGACATCCTCCTTTATGTCACAAGGTTAGCCTATATGGCTTATATGCCCCAGATTACACTAGACCACAGCCTTCTTACGACCATTATAGAGAGATGGCACATCGAGAGCCGTGCTTCACCGCCTACATGGGAGATCACCATTACTTTGTAGGATGTCTGGCGCATCATGCGCATTCCCATTATTGTCCAGCTGATCCATTACGTCAGTGATATGGCGGTGCTGGAGGGATGTATTGCAAAGCTATTCAGAGTCCTGAAAATACCTCGTCATGGGATGCCAGTGAGATTGTTGTGCTACATCAAGGATCTTGAGTTAGATCAGGTCGTAGTCTACATGATGGCCTTTGTTAGTGGAGTTTTACTCCCTGACAAGACCGGTTCCTCATTTCCACTTGGACTACTCGAGGTGATTCTTGGATTGATACAGGGAGAGACTTATTGTTGGGGCCAGTGCATTCTAGTGCATCTTTACTCGGATTTACATCTTATCACATACTACCATCAGAAGATGGTAGGTCTAGCCAAGCTCCTTATGATATGAGCCTGGGATCACATTGCTATTGGGTGCCCCTTAGGTGTTCTTAGAGTTTAGGCTCAAAAGGATCCATCTACCATGGGTTGTGTCCCAGTTTGGGATGATGCTCAGCCCTACAGGGGCGATCCCTATCACTATCATTGAGAGCTTGACAATCTATAGTAGGTGGCCGTGGTATGGAGGCCATACCGACATTTTGAGTGGCCATAGGATGCTCGAGAGCTATCCATAGCCAGATTAGATCACTTTATAATTGGTAGCCTCAACTATATGCAAGAGTTTTATAGGGTTGACAGATGTCAGCGATAGTTTGGCATCACACAGAATGTTTCGGGGCCCGATATGTGGTATACACGGAGGGATTGTGATTATTTTGACATGGGGCCATAGATAGCCTTTAACAAAGCCTAAACCAATTTTACACATGTGATATCTATTGCATGGGTACCTTTGAGGTAGGTGCGAGATCCAGGGTGCACAAAGAAAGTACACGCCCTGGTATCACGGCGTGATTCCACATAGGCTGACTATTCCGAGGGTAGTATATGAGGTAGGCATGAGGCCTCCCCCAGTGGGGCCACCTAGCGATGATGATGGCGCTAGAGGTGATATTGATGATGATGATTCAGATGACGAGGGTGGCCCCGATGCGCAGCATCGAGTTAGAGGCAGGGCCCCATAGCCATAGGCACAGGGTCCTAGGCCTATACCTAGATAGGCACACTAGGCCCCACTGGTCTATTACCTCCAGTAGGCATTCCAGTGGGCATATATGTCCCATTACAGTAGGTTCTACCACGGTAGGGTCCACCTCCTCAGGCCCGTGGGGTGGTGATGATGGATAGCTTGCTACACTACAAAGACGCTTATAGGCCGTGATATAAGACAAATTTAGGTGGCCACAGAGAGAGATCATGCTAGAGCACAGGTTTAGGTGTTGATTACCGAGAGAGACCAGCCAGTCTCGATCAAGACAACAGTAGGGCCATATGGTAGGGTCGGCTTGCAAAGTTGGCAGCAGCAGGGCACTCTGGGTTAGTGGGTGCCTTAGGCTAGGCAAGAGCTGGAGCGATTACACAACATCATGGTTCAAAGATGATTAGATGTAGGCCGAGGATAGACCTATCTGATGGAGAGAGACCAGGCTCGTGTTGAGTTACAAACTGTCACACTAGAGAGGGATCGAGAGGCCGCTGTTGCTAGGTAGGCTGATGCTGATAGAGGTCGATTGATAGGTGACCACGATGCTGCCCTATAGGAAGCCTTAGCCATAGGAGATGATTATTTTATATGCGACACTATCAGGGCCACAGGCGAGGCTCTTTATTATAGGACAACCTACTTTTGGGTAGTTCCATCAGCAGAGTGAGTGACACCTTTTCCTAGCTTGATGTGAGCCACACAGGCTCTAGATCACGAAGGTCGGCCAGTCAAGACAACAAATGATTGGCTACACAGCCAAGTACATAGGAAAGGGGTACACAGGGTCTTCCCTAATAGTTGGTAGGTTCTTTAGGGGTTGGACCATCACAACCTCCATTATTCCATCCTCCAGGACATGGTCCCAAAGAGCCCTAGTGAGGGAGAGAGTTGCGTTGAGTATCCTACTCATGCCATGATATATACTTATGTACATTGGATGTATATACCTCTTATGAAGGTGGGTTTTGACTATGTATAGATTCTTTTACGGATGCCTCTAGATGAAGGGCTTTTTTTTTATCGATGTAGGTACTTTTTGATGTACCACCGTCCCTCTTTATGTAGGCTTAGATCGATCCTGCCCCTTTTATATGGCGAGATGGACGAGCATTTTGTATATATCGACTTTGACATGATTTTTAATATACATGTACCATATGGACACTTTCTTATATATCTTGTCATGCATTGATATGTTGTCATGGTCATAATGCTTCACCGATGTTCATGTTGTATATTTTTTCTTTTTATGTATGTGACATATGTTCAGATGTAGAGATGTACATGTTTTTCTTTCATAGTGATGATATACTCATGTATTTGATATCATGTGTTTTCACTTTATGAGATGTTTGATTCCATATGGCTAGTATTTTGGGATGATACTAGATGATATTGGTGCGGGGGGATAGATTAGTGATCATGCACACCCCTCTTACCCCCATTGATGATATGATATGTGATGATTAACTTAGCATACATGCATGATGTAATACTTAGCATTTTTGTATATATGATGTAGTAAATGATGTGATAAATGTGATGAAATGATATATGATAGATGTGATAACAAACAACTATGCTAAACAAACACACAAGCAAAAGTTAACAAAACTAAACCAACACACACATGCAACACAATGCAAAAATAGAAGATTAATCTAACACTTTAATCCAAGCAAGTAAAAATGAGTTCCAACAGATGCACATAGCAATCAAAGAAATATACAACAATTACTTTACAAGCATAACAGTCCTAACAATCAATGCAACGCAACACACAATTAAACCTAACAAGATCTAACGTAATGTAAGCAAAGAATCATTCAAAGAATGAACAACACAACAAGCTAAGTACACCAAAACTATACAAACCAACAACTAAAAGCAATCTAACTACCACTTTGTTTTTGTAGGACAACATTGACATATTTTCTAATGTTTTTGTATTTTCAAGGTCATGTTCTGAAAGCAATGTACAAGCTTTAAAGAAACGTGGAATGTCCCCAACGTGATGTAGGAATATACAAAGGGTAAAATGCCACGTGTTAGCGTACAATGAAGTGGAATGTGAATGTGCCCCCAGCGTGATGTGGGAATATACAAATAGGCCACATCCTTCACACAGATATAACGTAAGTAAACCAGATCATAGGTCTTGCAAGGGAGCTTGAGGTCGGATCCCTAGACCTAGCCAGGGTACTGCAGAATTTAGCAAGTGGCAAGAGTTACCCATCCTGTCGCAAGAGTGACTTGTGTATGAGAAACCTTCCTTGAGCGTCGGAAACCATTTTTCACAAAAGGACATGCCCACTGCACCACAATTGCATGGTTTTCACATGAGGACGACCTGTTTTTTCTTTACTTTTTCTCAAATTTTAGATTTTTGCTTGTTTTTTCTTTGTTTTCTACTTTTTAGTTTCTTATCTCAATATTCCAGCCAAGCCTAAGAATAGAAGTGCTTGAGGTGAATGGCATTCACAGCTCTGGAAGCTCTTCACCATCCGAATAGGCAAGTCTATATGCCCCGATCCATATTTAGCAAATCACTATATAGGGGCCGAGCCAATTGGCCTCAAATTTACCTTTCTTTTCCCTGTCTTTGGTGGTATTCTTCTAATTTTCTTTCAGTATGAGATCACCTACATCAAATTCCCTACGAATGATGCATTTGTTGTATCCTCTAGATACTCTATTTTGATATACTTTAAGGTGATTAAGCACTGACGATACGTCGTTCATTTAACAGCTTCAACTCTGCCGGGTGAGCAACTCTGTAGTCTTCATATTTGTCAAGGTAGTCCCTGAGAGATATTCTCAGGAGGGAAGCTCCACTTCCAAAGGTATGATGGCTTTAGTGTCATAGACAAGTGAATACGGGGTCACACCAGTAGGGGTGCGGATGGAGGTTTGATAAGCCCAGAGGGTGGGATGGATTTGCAAGTGCCAATTATGACCAGTTTTACTGACCATTTTCTCCATAATGCGCACAAGAGTTTTGTTTGTAGCCTCTCGCTTTGCCCATTACCTTGAGGGTAATAGGGGTAGACCATTTAAGTTGGATACGAAAGCATTGACAAAAGTCTTTTACCGTATTGCTTTTGAAATATTTACCATTGTTAGTGACAATGGCCGAGGGGATACCATAACGACATATAAGATGGTTCATGATAAACTTGGATATTTGTGCACCGGTGACATAGGTAAGAGGAACAACCTCCACCCATTTAGTGAAATACTCGGTGGCAGTTATGATGTGTGTATGACCATCTGATGAAGAAGGGTGGAGCTTCCCTATGAGATCTAAACCCCACTTTGAAAAAGACCAAGGCATTGTAATAGGCTGCAAAGCATGTGCTGGTGCATGTATGAGATTACCATACTTCTAACAAAGTTCACATTTCTTCATGAAGTTGTAGCAATCGGATTCCATGGTAGGCCAATACTAGCCTACTCTCAACAATTTCTTAGCTAGCACCATGCCACTAGTGTGTGCCCCATAGATACCACTATGTACCTATTTAATCACGTGAACCAAATCAGTAACATTTAGATAGTGAAGCAAGTTCCGTCATAGCCACGATGATAAAGGGTGCCTCCTAGGAGGGTATAACAGGAAATGCGGTGGATAAGGGATTTTTTCTCTGAATGGGTAATGTCAGGTGGGAAGGTTCCATCTTGTAGGTATTGGTAAATAGGGTCATACCATGGGGATAGGGGACCAACAACCTCACATGCTAAATAGGATTCATGCATATCATATGCCGACATCTATAAGTGTTCCAAAAAGAAAGGCATCTTACTCTCTTCAGGTGGGATGCACAAGAGAGAGCCGATGGTAGCCATGGCATCCATAGATCTATTATGAGATCTAGGTTTTTGTTCAAATATGACATGTGAAAAATATTCCTTCAGGGTTTCAACCATCTTCTTATAGGGAATAAGTTTTTCATCTTTAACCTTGTATTCATCATTGACCTGCTTAATGATGAGTTGAGAATCTCCAACAACTTGTAGTTGTTTGATGTTCCAAGTGATAGCTAGCTTGAGGCTAGCAATGAGTGCCTCATACTCTGCAATGTTATTGGTACAAGGAAACCCCAACCGGAATGCCCTTGGTATAATATCTCCTGTGGGAGTAATAAGCACCACTCCTGCTCCTGATCCATGAAAAGTAAATGATCCATCGAAATGGACTTGCCATTCCGCGGATTCTTCGATATACATCATAGATGCATCTGGGAGATCTAGACACAAAGGCTCTATTCCTGGTAAAGGTGCTTCTACCAACTAATCTGCCAATACCTATCCTTTTAAGGACTTCTAATTTACAAACTCTATCTCAAATTCACTCAAAATAATGATCCAATTAGCCATTCGGCCTGTTAAGGTGGGTTTGGATAAGAGGTACTTAAGTGGGTCAACCTTGAAAATAAGTTTAGTTTTATTTTTAAGGAGGTAATGGCGGATTTTCTGAAATGTAAAGACGACTGTCAAGTAGGCGTTTTCAATTTTTGGATAGTTCAATTCATAGGCAATCAATGTACAACTAAGGTAATAAACAACTCTCTCCTTATGGCCAAGGTCATATTGGGAAAACATTGCACCAATAATAATTGGGCAAAAAAATATATAAAAGGAGAGGATCTCCAAGAGTAGGGGGCATCAACACAAGTGGATTTACAAGGTATTTCTTGAGTAGAGCAAATGCCTTCTGACATTTGGGCCCCCACTTGAAAGAAACATCTTTCTTTAAAAGATGTGTAAACGGATGACATTTATCTGCAAGCTGAGAAATAAAACGGCGAATAGCCTAGATCTTTCCTTGCAGACTTCTGAGTTGTTTAAGAGTGGTGGGTGGAGGCATGTCCATAATAGCAGTGACCTTGGCGGGATCCACTTCTATCCCTCTCTGTGATACTATAAATCCCAAGAGTTTTCCTGATAATACACCGAAGATGCACTTCTTAGGATTAAGACGAACCTTGTAGTCCTTGAGGTGAAAGATACGTCTAAGCACTTCTGGGTGCTCTTCTCTACTCTTTGATTTAGCTAATATGTCATCCACATAGTCCTCCATAATATCGTTCATCATATCATGAAAAATGATAGTCATAGCACGCTGATAAGTAGCCCTAGCATTTTTGAGTCTGAATGACATGACTTTGTAACAAAAGGTTCCCCATGGAGTGATGAAGGTAGTTTTGTGCTGATCCTCTTTTGTGATCCTTATCTGATTATACCCTGAGAAGCCATCCATTAAGGATAGCATCTCATAGCCAACGGTAGAGTCTACAATCATATCTATGTTTGGAAAAGGAAAATCATCTTTAGGACATGCTTTATTGATGTCACGGAAGTCAGTACAGATCCTAATGCCAATGGGTTTCTTTTGTACTGGAACTATATTGGAGATCCAATTTGAGTAATCAATAGGTTTGATAAAATCTGTAGCCAAGAGTTTCTCCAATTCTTCTTTGACAAGAAGTGCAACTGTAGGATGCATCTTCCTTAACTTTTGTTTAATGGGCTTGGCATCTGGGTGCACAACAAGGTTGTGCACAACTAGTGCTAGATCCAAGCCGGGCATATCTGAATATGTCCATGTGAAAATATCAATGTATTCTCTTAAGAGTTCCACAAAGGTTTTCTATTCCTGAGCTGAGAGTGAAGCCCCCAACTTGATCATCCTGGGTAAATCATCTGAACCAATGTTAACACTGATGGTTTCCTCAATGAGCATCTTAGATGTGTCCTCCATTCTGGTAGGATCAGGAGGGAGGGTGAGATCAACCTCATGAGGTAGCTCTTTATCATCTTCAAATGGATAAGTTACTTTATCCACGTGCTTTTCATTTTGTTCTTCTATAAGTGTCTCAAAGAGTTTGTCACTGTGAGATTTCCATTTATTCTTTGTACTAGGCTACTTTGAAGTATTTTTACTTTTATTGAAAACATTCTTACCCAAGTGGCCACACATCTCTGCCTCTTCTCGAAGTATGCACATGTGTTTAACTGAATTTGGAATCCTTTCTTGTGGTCCCTAGTAGGAAGAAAATCCCTGAGTCCCATGAATTCCATGAATGCTTCATCATTCTCGAAGATATCAAGTGGTACGTAAAGTTGTTGGTCCCAATCTACAAGTTCAGGATAAACTAGGGTGACTTGATAATCAGTTGAAGGGATGGATTTAGATAGGATAAGGATGGCTGAATCTGGGAGTAGGTTCATGGAAGCCAAATCTTTGTAGAGGCTACATTGGGATCTTGTATCACTATTTGCACTATATGAAACGTCCTCGCATTCGAAAAGGTAGCATCAACCTCGATGGGTTGAGCATCCTGGGATTTTAACCCAAGACCATGCTTGTCAGATTTGAAACGACAAGTAGGAATAGGTTCTAGACGGCCTTGTGCATTGGCTCCACATTTGTATCCTTTATAACCCATGACAAACATCATGCGGTGTCCTTTAATATACTGAGGCACTTGATGGCATGAGGCCATGGTTCCTTCTGGCACCTTACTAATGGGATCCACCAACATAATTTCTTCGGAAAGGGCCACTATGAACAAATTTATCCAATGGTTATGAACATGGTTCTTGTGTACTTTTGAATTGAAAATAGGGCTTACCCCGTGTCCTAGGTGACACTGATAAGTTTGAAATTAATAATGCTTGTTCAAGAGTAAATGGCTCTCCTGGGCCATATTTTGCTGATGTAGCCTCCCAAGATGTAAAAGGATTGACCAAAGAAGGGAAGTCCTGATTATAAGGTGTGAGTGATTCTGAGTCCACCCGATTCTTCATAGCTTCTATTTTAAGAGGGATGACAACATCCACGGAAGGGCACTCATAGGCTGCATGAGAGAAACTATGCAACACCCGACAGTGAGTGAATGACTCAGGATCACCCGAGATAGTGACTATATGCCCTTCATGGCACAACTTGATACATTGATGAAATGTCGAAGGGATAGCCTGCATGGCATGAATCCATGGATGCCCCAAGAGCATGTTATATGGGAGATCTAAATCTAGGACATGGAAGGTCATATCATGATAGGTTGGACCTACTTCCATGGGCACTATAATAGTACCTGTAGATTCTCTCTCCTCATTATCATACGCTGTGATGGTGATGGTCTTAGCTCCAAAATCTGTTTCTGAAAGGCCTAGTTGCATGACCAGCTTCAATGTGCATATGTTTAGACCAGATCCCATGTCCACAAGAGCTCTTCTAATCTTATGACAGGTAACCACCAATTCTAAATAGAGAGGCAAATTATGCTTAGGGTTGTTACGCGGGATAGCATTGCAATAAAAAGTGATATGATCAGTGGGTTCAAGGTGGGAAACCATATCTTGCAAGTGTGCAGGATCTACCTCAGTAGAGACTCCAAAATTTTGTAATATTTTGTACAATATATCCTTGTGAGCAGTAGATATTTTAAGAAGGTATAAAATGGATATTTTAGCTAGTGTTTTCTCTAGCTATTCTAGTAAATTATATTGGCTTTGGGTAGTTGGTATTGGATCAGGTATGATTAAGTGAGCGCGTTACGATCTAACTACAAAACTCTTTTCGAGAATTTGGATTGTTTTTACTCGTTCATTAGGAAAATGGATGCAACCTATAAGGGGGTCGAATGGACTGTCATCACTAGGGTAAACATACGCAGCAGTGTGGTGTGATAGTCATTACAGCCTACTCGTGATTTGGTTTCCTTTTCTTTTTATCCGTGTGATTGGGGAAAGGTTCTTTGTATATGCCCATTTTTTCATTAGGACCCTATCTCGAATCGGGGTGATTCTACAACAATCTTTCCTCTCCAATGAGGTCTTGTATGAAGTTTCTCACCATAGACATCTATTTGTTTTGTGTCCATTGACATGATGAAAGTCACAAGATTCATGGTCTTTATACCAACCAGGTTTTGGAGCATTTTCTGGGAATGGTACTGTGGTACTTGGATACTCTACCATTTTAACATCATCTAATTGTTTTAATATAGCAGTCAGGGGTTCGCTCAACATTGTGAACGTATGTTTTGTAGGTGCCTTGGGACAAGGTCCTTGCGAAAGCTTTAAAAGTGGACCTGTCTGCATAGCTTGGACTCTTTTGGAGTCAGTAATTCCATCACCAACGACGTGCTTGTTCTTATTAAAGAACTTAGGTTTGTCTACAGATTTGGCCTCATGTTTGTTTTTGACAAAGGGTTTAAGTGTTCCTTTGGTAATAAGAGCCTTTTCAATTTGGCTACCTTTCTCTATAACTTCCTTGAAGTTAGATCCAAAATGCATCTAAAGATGGAAGGCTATCTCTCGAGTTTAAATTAGGAACAAAAATGCTCACTAATTGTTTTTCAGGTAAAGCACAAGGGAAGCGACTAGCCAATGCTCTCCATCATTGTAAGAAACCCGCGAAGGTCTCATTAGGTTTTTGCTTTGCATTGCAAAGGTCATTCATCGTGATATCATTTTCAATATTGAAAGAATAGTGCCACACAAATTTTTCTACTAGTGTCGACCACGTTGTTATAGATCCTTTAGGTATGCTACAGAACCATTCAATTACCAAAGCTCCCAAACTGTAGGGAAAGAGTCGTATTACAGAATTATCATTGTAGGTGACCTCTTAACAAGCCATGTAAAATTTTTGATGTGATCGTGGGGATCACCTTTTCCTTTATACTTGTCGAGCTTTGGGATAGTGAAATGTTTAGGAAAGGGCTGCAGTAGCATGTCTTTATCGAAGGGATAAGGACATAGTTCTTTGTAGAGATACTTTCTGTTTTGGCCTATATTTCCCTGTTGTAATGTTGTGATCGTATCTTTCATAGATTTCAATTCATCCTGAATGAGTTGCTCCTTAGTAGGTGATATTAACCTTTGAGCCTGAGTTGCTTTAAAGGTATAGTCTGTATGTGGATCAAATTGAAACTCGTTAAGTTTATTTTTGTCTTTTTCTTTACCTATGTTTCTTTTTGAAGCGCCTAGGTTTGCTAATTTCTTACCGAACTTCAAGATCTATTTTTGGAGGGTCTCCTCCTCAACTAGGGGATCCTCTTCTTCATCGAATTTTGGAGGAGGGGAGGCCTTCGCTCAGTTTTTACTTTACGCAAAGCCTTAAAGTGAGGTTTACGTGATGTTTCACCTTCAACAGTGGCCTTATGTTGCCCAGAAGTGGATGCATATCCCACATCAAAAGGATTATCTGTGTCTAAGATGAATCTTCGCTCTCCTAAGTTAGGGTCAATGACCTTTGTTTCTTCTTCACGCTCATGCGAAGTTTATCTCCTAACACCAAGACTCTCGCAAGTACTTGATCTTTGTTATAATATAAGAGCTCGTCAAATCTATTTAGGTCTAACCTTTGTTGTTCTCCTGAAGAGTCCGACTCTCCTCCACTATGATCGATTAACGTCTCGTATCTTTGAATTGAGAGAAGAGTGGTCCTAAATTGTTCCCACTAAAGGGGAAACCATCAAAAGGATTAGCTCCTGCATTAAGCTCACTGGATTTTGTTGCCATTTTGAAAATTCTAGGCATTACTAGCTGATACTCAGATGCAACACTATGTTTACTAGTTTTCAAAGGATACCAATATGGACAGATGAAAATGTATCACTTACCTAAGTCATGTTATGTAAAATATATACTTAAAATACCAAGATGAATGAAAATGTTCTACCAGATATGTGGGCCGAAGTTAGAAATCTAACAAGGCTTGAATATCAGCACAATACTGACAAAGTCCTCTAACAAGGTATACTTAGGACTAACTTAAGTACTGATAACAAGCCAAGTGTATTGAAAAGCGGAAGTCACAATTAGATATAACATAACAACACTATCAAGATATCTCAATCAAGCAAGCAAGGCGTCAATATCAAGACAACATCATGACGATATATATAATGCATTATCAACACTCATCAAAAAACCTAGATGACGTTAGAACTAAAATCAAGTAGAAGGTATAACAAGAATTTTGCGATGATGCAAGTAGCGTAACCACGTAATAGAGGGATTTATACTACGTGCCCAAAGAATGGGAGACACAATGTAAATTCCAATACTAAATGACTAAAATGCAAGCAAAAGTCGACAAACTAGGGAGAGACAAAATGACAAAACTGACCCGTAACAATGACAAAGATCCTGAAGTCAAGATCATAGGAGGACAAAGATGCAAAATGTACCCACCTGCTTTAATCATTTAACACCCTAGCTACAAACATGGATGAGTGTAAACGTACAAAAAAGCAGCTAGCACTATCTCTGACACGACACATAAAGTATGCCTCTGTTCGACTTCAAACGTGGAAAGTACGAACGCATGGGTGTAGATCAAGAATATGTGAAAATAGACTTAGTTTCACTTTGGGCAGAGCTTCGCCTCATTTAAAAATGAGAAGGAAGCTAAGATAAGTAATACGCTTGTCTAGATTTGTGATGAATGACACTCAGATAAAACTTGGGATGAGTTCATTACCGTGTTTGAAAAACACAATGCTGAATCCAAACAAGTTATCACTTTGTGATGGTAAAACGATTCGCATGGACTAGTAAAGTTGGCCTCTAGAAAAAATGGTTTCCTTAATAAGTTCTCTCAACTAGGTGTTACAAAATTATCCACGAGTGAGATGATTTACCCAAACAGTCCTAACTATCTTGGGAGTATCTCGACTTAGCTTCCTTTAAGCACAGTGGGTAGTAAATGCGTCCATCATGTACTTAAAAGAATCGCATAGGGACAACTTGTAACGCTATCTCACAAGGAATTACTAGTCAAGTAGGTTAAGTGAGGCACTTCCCATTTCGTCCACGAGGTTACTCAGCGGTGGACTACTTTGGGGTTCCTGGAACCACCCCCATTGTTATAGCTTAAGGCGTTATGCCAAAGGGGTTACGTTCCAGTTAAGCAGAGAGGGACTTACCCTTTTCGAAACCTACAATATAGTGTGTTGAGTATGGTGTGTTTTTTTTTAATCTTAATGTAGTTTCAAAAGTGGCACTCCATTTGAAATCTACAAACACACGTGTATTATAAGTTTTCGCTTCATTCTTAACAACTTTATTTGACCAACGTAAGGTCTCGTAAACAACAAGTTGGTTAGTACTTTTTGGTTTTCCGATTGAGGTAAAAGAGAATTCACACTTGCTTTTGATTCCTAAGATCACCCAAAGGCGCGAAGTAAGAGCATACATAAAGTGGAAGTCCTACTAAAAGAACATAAAATTTTACGTTATCCATTAAAGAGCAAGTGTTTTTAACGTGTAAAATAGATTTTGTGCAAGTGCTTTTGATCTCCAAGATCGCTTTGGAAAGCGCAAGGAGAGAGCATACACACGTTTCACAAATCCTAATTTAAGCTAAGGAATGAAAAACACTTAATCATGCAAACTGAAATTTTAAGGAGATAACCCTGTTTTTAAACTGTCGACTTTTAGAAACCTGCATCAAGAATGTCAAAGAAAACAGTTAAAACAGATTGTAAAAAAATAAAAATTGACAGTAACACTTGTGCATCCAAACCGACATGTACACGCCCCAACCAACGGGTGCGTGCCTACACCAACACCTACGCGGGTCTATTAAGATAAAAATAGTCACCAACACCTATGTGCCCTAATCCAATAGGTACACTAGGGTTTCAACGTGGCGCGCTCCTACCGACGGATACGTGGCCCAAGTAAAAAGAAGTCTGTAAAATTTTTACACAGTGATATTAATTACACAGATGCGTCCAGAGAGACGGAGATGCAGATAGACCAATGGAGATGCGGACGTGTCCCTGTAGAGAATTTTTTTATAAACACAAAGGACACCCTGATAAGTACGTGGCCTTTCGATGGAGACGCGTGTATATCAATGTGTATGTGTCACCTTAAAACACCTACGCGTGCCTTGTGAAAAACTTGCAAAAAAACAAGGATTTTAAAATTTTTAAGAGCAAACAGGTTATTGGTTAGTCAAAGCTTCCTATTTCTATGTTAAACCCACAAATGCATGTAAATAGAGTTCATTAATCCAAGGTTTAAAACAAAAATGAGGAAATAACAAGTGATTTAAACTAAAAAGCTTAAAAAATAACTTTGAAAAACCTAAATGACCTCCATTAATGGAGGATGGACATTCAAGTCCCACCGGGTGTGCCAAATGTGTTCAAAGAAAAGTTGCGAAAGCCATGAATTTTGTTTTAAGAATTCCTAAAGAATCCCCAAAGGCTTCAAACAACACATCAATGGACCATCCGATAAGAAATGAGCAAGATTTTCTAACTAGCGTACATTATGAAGTAAACACTCAAATTTAAGCTAATTAAAACTACCTCTATTCTTTGAAAGCTTAAAATAATGAACCTAGTAAGCCCTAAGCAATCAATTTTAGTGATTAAGAGAAAGAGATCTCCCCATTATAGGTTTTTGAGCCAATGGTTTTTCCCTTTTACCCTATAAATTGGATTAGCAATACAAAAAATGAAGTAAATAGCTCAATATCTAAACTAGAAATGAAATCTAGAACCTAGATGCAAAATTCTATAATCTATGCTTAGGAAGAAGGGAGGAATTCTTGAAAATGAGAGAGGGGGTCTAGCCCTATATATAGTTTTCCATTTGGGAAAATGGGAAACTTGAGTGCATGTGGGACAAACACTAAATTCCAAAAAACACTTTTAGCAAGTCAAAGCTTACTTTGACTAGGTTTAGGGAGTGACAAACCATGTTTAAGCTTAGTTAAACATGTTTAGGAGGTGATTAGGGTTTGGAGAGAGTTTTGAAGGGTCCGATCAATCCAATATAATGGATTGATAGGCCAGGAAGGTGGTAGAAGTGGACTGGAAGAAAGTAAGAAGCTAATGAAGTTAGGATGAAGCTATTATAGCTTGTTTAAATGGTTTACAAGAGGAAAAATGACTGAAGGGATGTCATAGGAAGAAAGTTAGATAGGTCAAACCAGCGGTGTATCATCGGTATGCAGGGATAAGCACAACTAGCGCAATATTAGTCGTAATAGTGCATTGTCCAAACTATAGGTGTCTATGGAGGTGATGCATTGAAGGAATGCCGAACATTTTCATTGCCTTTAGACATAAACCATTAAAATGTGAAACAATATCCATGCACATATGACCAAGATTACAATGAGGGATCAGGAAGAAGCACATAACATAAGAGAGGGTTGAAATCATCCACAGACTTATTCTATTGCTCCAAGAATTAATGCAAAGTACATTATAATAGCCAAGAGGTAGAAATTTCATTACAATTTGGATGGAGGGGTTCGAGACTCCCCAAATTCACCTGTAGAGAAAAGAAAAGGGAGGGCATAAAGAAAGAATTTCCAACCCTTTTAAATTTTCCCTCTTGTATAATTTATAGGAAGAATGAGAAAGATAAATGAGGGAAAATCTAACCTTGTTCTAACCACCCCCAAAGGGGCATTGAATTCCCCTACCACAATGATGGGTATCACTATAAAACCCATGCCCCCATCATTGTTCCTTGTTGGGAAAGAAGGGAAACCCATTATTCATCATGGTGGCAGGTGGGAGACTTGACAGCCTCAAAAATGGCGGGTCAAGACAATTATGGCAAAGTAGGTGGGTAACAGTGCCAAGCTCTCTAAAATGTCCCTTCCCACTCAATTCTGAGCTTCTGATCGAAATATATGGCCACTTGAAGGGACTTCAGGTATAAAATATGTTCATGCATATCCACGCTTCAGCCCCATGCGTCTCAATGTTTCGCCCCCTCCTCTTTACTCTTAAAGTTACGCCGAGGAGACACGTGGTGTCATCCACGAGCCTGCTCTATTTGCTTTGTATTCGCCCAAGCCCCATATTAGTGGAGACACCGTGCTTGACCCGAGGCATGTGGAGAGCTGGCGGATGTTTGGGAACCACTTTTGGATGTTGCCTTTGAAGTTATGCAGACGTGACACGTGTAGGCCTCCGCAGGCCTTTCTCAAGCTTGGACTTTTCAACGGCCGGTGTTCCTTTTTTAAACCTGGGACACGTGGAGGGCCTACACATGTTTGGGAATGGAGTCCGGGATGTGCCTTTTGAATTTGTGCCATTGAGGCACATGGCACCTTCCACTGGCTCTACCCTATTTAGAATTTTCAACGGTTGATTCTGCCTTTTCGGGCTCTGGACACGTGGAGGGCTTGTGCTTTTTTAGGGGCTACCTCAGATTTTATTTTTGAAATTACACCAATGAGGCACGTGGATGCTTTCACTTACCTTTTGTACTTAGCCAATAAAATGGTCTTGTTTCCTTTTTACTTCTATTGGACCCTAGACACGTGGAGAGATGGTGCTCATTTGAGTCTCCTCTTTTATCACCCCTTTGATTTTGCACCGAGCCGACATGTGGCTCTTTCCACCGCCCGAGACTTTTCAATGGTGAGTCTATGTTTTTTTTGGACCTGAGACACATGGAGGCTTAGTGCTTGTTTGAGTCTCTACCCTTGGTTTCGACCCTTGAAGGTGCACCGATGAGACACGTGGAGACTTTCGCGGACCCTTTTATACTTAGTCGATTCTGGGCCCACTGTTCCTTTTCCACCAATTTAGGAGCAACTTGTTGGACCTTAGACATTTGGAATCTCCACACTCATTTAGGGACTGTCCCTTGGGTCTCACTTATGAATTTGCGCCGAGGAGGCACATGGCACCCTCCGCAGGTCTGTTCTTTACTTAGCCGATTTTGGCCGATGAGACACCTTTTTTAGACCCTAACTATGTGGTGGGTTGGTGCTCATTTGGGACCACCTTTCAGGCTTGACCTTTGAAGATGCATCGTTGAGGCACATGGAGGCTTCCACTGACCTTGTTGCACTTATCCGTTTCGGGCCTATTCCTCCTTCTTCATTTTTGGTTGGGTTCCTTTTCCCTATTTAGGAGTGAGTATGTTTGGTTCTAGACACGTGGGGAGCTGGTGCTTGTTTGGGGTCCCTGATTTGGATTATCCCCCTGGGATTGCATCGGTGAGGCACGTGGCTCCTTCACATTTGTTTGGGGACAACCTTTTGGTCTTTTCCTTTTGAGGTGCATCATTGAGGCGGTGGCGGCTTCGTTGATTTTTGTGTTATACGTAGCCGATTTGGGCCCGAGTGAACGCTTCCTTTTTCCATTATTCTCTTGTTTTCCTATGGTCTCTTGATTGTTTTGCTCCTTTACCAACCCTACCCCTTCATTGGTGAATATTCCCACCCCTTGATTTGGGATCGATTGTGAGCTCGGAGGACTCGAACCGACCCTCCTAGTTTTCTTTTGTGCGAGGGGCATTTTTGATTAATTTTTCCAAAGGGAAAAATTTGTCAACAATTTGGTGACTTGTGGGATCACTTGCCTGCTAGGTGAATGGATCTATTGCCTTCTTATATCCATTGGGCACAGATTCATGGGTAGTGGCTTGATACCCGTTCTTCTTAAATCTTGAATTTGATGCTCACACTTGGTGACTTTGAACCTGCCCCGCTATTCTAGAAATGGACCCCTCAAGACCTGATTTTAGTTTCTTTGTATTTATTTTATTTTAAAGTTACCAACTATTATGGAAACTATGGGTCTCCCTATTGTAAATGCTGAAGGGCCTGACACATTCACATGGAGGCACATCAAACTATATAATGATGCAAAGTTGGAGCAAAAAAACCTATGCCAAAGAACTTAGGGAAATAAAACCTATGCTACAACAAGACAATATGCACACGCACTTAGAGAAATTAAAATCCTATGCTAATATTTACAAGGGTGAAACCTTCCTTTTTAGTAGCAATGTTTAAGATGGATCCCATTGACCAGAATCGAAAGTTCCTCTCCATCCAATGTAGACAATTGGAAGGCATTGCTACTTTTACATCCTGTGACCATGTAGGGGCCACTCCAAATGGCATCAAACTTGGAATGCCTTCCCGGTTTTTCCCGATCTGCATCCCATTTCAGAACTAAGTCCCCTTCCTGAAAGGTCCTTGCTCTTGATTTCTTATCAAACCATCTCTTAGTTAAGGCTTGATCCTTTTCCATTGTTTGAACTGCATGTTCCCTGATTTCTTCTAATTCAATCAGCTCTGCATACCTAGCCTCCATTGGTTCGAACTATGACAACTCCAACTACTTTATGAGCTCTAATGCGGGAAATTCTAATGATATAGGAAACACTGCCTCTTTCCCATAGACTAATTTGTAGGGATAATTACCTGTTAACCTCTTGGGGGTGACTCTAGCTTCCCTAAGAGCCGATTTGAGTTTTGTGTCCCAAGTTATTTGAGTCTCATCAAGAGTCCTCCTGATGATTCTTAGTAGGTTCTTATTTGTGGACCCTTCTTGGCCATTACCCTTAGGGTAATAGTTTGATGAAGTGTTGAGGTATACACCATTCCTAACATCCCATTTAGTGATCCTTGTTCTAAGGAATGCCAATGCATTATCTGATATGATAGTGGCAGGGAATCCAAACCTAGTGACTATCCCTTCATAGAAATCCAAGATGTTGGATTCATTTTCCTCCTTTAGTGCCACCGCTTTAGTCCACTTGGTGAAATAGTCAGTCACTGTGAGTATCCACTTGTGGCCCTGGCTTGAATTTGGGTTGATTACTCCAATGAAGTCTAGTCCCCATTGCATGAATGGATGATCCACTGAAATTGGACGAAGGGGCAGGGTTGCTAAATTTTCCTTCCCTATGAAGAATGCACACTTCTTGCACTTCTTGATCCATGAGTAGCAATCCCTAAACACCATAGGCCAATAGTAACCAGCCCTCATAATTTTGAGTGTTGTTACCCGTGGAGCAAAGTGGCCTCCAACTTCTCCATCGTGGAACTCATGTAACACTTTCTCAATTTGGACTATCCCAATGCACCTTAATAGGATGCCATTGATGTCCCTTTTGAACAAAATGCCATCAACAAGCACATATGGGATGACTTGTAATCTAAAGTACCTTCTCTTTGTTCTACTCATTTCTAGAGGACACGAACCTGTTTGGAGATAATGCACCAAATTTTGAGTCCAACATGGAATGGGTGCATTGTTAGCTAGATGCTCTGGCTCATTCTACGTTAATAGGAAAACCTCTTCTTCATCCGCTAACTTAGTTTGTTGCTTGGAAGCGAGATGTTCACACAGACCCTTGCCATGAATCATCTTGGTCACTTCTATTTCAATATCATACTCCATTACATGAGTGATCCAACCCGCTCTCTTCTCATTCAAGTCCTTGTTTAGGATAAAGTCCTTGACACCAACATGAGACACTAGCAGTTGAATCTTGTTGTTCGAGACCAAATGTCTGAAATTTTTCAAAATCCTGATGAAAACAAGGACATGATTTTCAATGAAATAATAATTTACCTCGTAAACTTCCAAGCCATGACCGAAGAAGGATATGAGATGTTCTAAACCTTCCTTGTTAGGCTGAACCAAGATAGTTGAGATTGTGTTTGACCCTCCAAAATCATATAGCTTGAAGTCCTTTGAAAATTCTAGCTTAATGAGAGTTGTGGCCTATGATATTGCAATCTTGACTCGCCTCAAAATCTCTATTCCTTCCTTTGTCCATTTGAATGCAAGACTCTTATTTAGCATCATCATTAAAGGCTTTACAAGAGTGGAAAAATTAGGCACAAACCTATAGACAATGTTTATCCTTCCTAAGAAGATTTGGAGGGATTTCTTGTGATGTGGCAGTGGTAGTGTTCTAATGGCTTCAACTCTTTTGGGTCAATTGTCAACCCTTATCTTGAGACAATGTGGCCCAATAACTTGCCCTCGTGTGCCAGAAATACACACTTCTTTGGATTTAATGACACTTTGAATCTTTTACACCTTTGAAATACTTGCTTGAGGTGAAAGAGGTGGTCTACTATGTTCTTTGAAAAGACAATGATATCATCTAAATACATTAGCACCATCTTGTTGATCAAGCCCTTGAAAGCCATATCCATATCTTGATGAAATGTTGCTCGGGCATTAAATAATCCAAATGGCTTCTTCTTATAAGAATATGTGCCCCATTTCATGGTGAAGGCCATCTTGTATTGATCTTCCTCTTTGACCATTATCTGATTATAGCTTAAGTATCCATCTAGCAATGAAAACCTCTCAGATCCAGCTACAACCTACAAGATTTTCTCCATCGATGGAAGTGGGTAGTGATCTTTGAGTGATGCTCTATTTAGATCATGAAAGCCTACACACAATCTGATTTCTCCATTTATTTTTCTCACAGGCACCAAGTTTGTAACCCAACATGAATGCTTGATAGGGAAGATGATGTTGGCCTCAATTATCTTGTTCAAATCTTTCCTCATGATAGGTTCAATGTGAGGGTTTCTTGGCATTTTCTTGTTTAAAAGGCTTAGATCCTAGATCCGGCTCGAGAGTGTGTTATGCCAACCTTGGGTTGAAACCACTTAAATCCTTGTAAGTACAAGGAAAGACATGCGGGAATACTTGAAAAAGTTGAAAAAATTCATATTTTTGTTGTTGAGTACTTACCTTGCTAATTCACAATGTTTTTTCTTCTTCTATGGAAATGGGCTCTAAATCTTCACCCTTTACATGAATATTTTCTTTCTCCTTCTGAAATTGATCATTTGGGTTGAAGATTGAATCCAAAGTTACAAGGACCTTTGGTAATTATTTGGTTGTCAACCACACCACTTGGTCACCATACCATTATTTCAACTTGTCTTGATTTTTGGAAGAGAACTTAGCTTTTTCTTGTAGAAAATTGACAATTTTCTGATCATTCTCAAAGACTTGCCAACTTGTTTTGTTATCTGGAACAACTGGTCTCACAACAAATATAATATGGGGATGATATTTCTCACTCTTAATACTGTACCACATTGAATGTCACCTTGATTGTTTCAATATGTATTCTCGCTTCATTCTTCTTCCTTGGGATGGAATTGATGCTAAAAGCTTCAAAATCTTCGATGAGATCCCATACCCGATTCTTGTAGTTTTTTAACAAATCATTCTTGGCAGCATTTTGTCCTCGGACCTAATTCACAACTAGCTCACTATCGCCAAACACTTGTAAGTTTTTAATCCCTCTCTTTCTTTCCCAATGCAGTCCATGGATCAAGGCTTCATACTCTGTTATGTTGTTCAAGCAAGAAAATTAGAAATGGAAGGTTGAGTAATATTTCGTACCTTGAGGTGTGTTGGTGCTCAATTTAATCTTGCCTTATTTTTTCAAAATTTCTTAGTCCACATGGTTTGAAGTATTCTTTGTCTCCCTGTATGGATGTGTGAAAGATTTCTCCTTCATTTGGTTTCCATTGTCAGTCCTTTCCTTGGGTCATGGATCACATTGAGTCTGGGTTTTACTTACAATATTCATCTCCATGCAAAAAAATTTGTTGTTAGGTGTCTTCCACAACTGTGTCTCCTTTGTAAATCTTGTCCAAACATCTGTGGATACGTGGTCCTTTCTGATTGGACGCGGCGATGGGTCTTTTTGGTGAAACTTGTCACTTTTGTTACATTTGTAAAAAATGCCAAATTGGTCCGTGGCCTCGATAGTATATAATTGGCTATTCAACAATATGAAGCGGCAGGAAGAATTTCTTACTTTGACCGCGAAGAAGGACACGTGGCAGTTTGAAAGGAAAAATGCAGCGAGGCAGATCGTCAAGGATTTTGAAGATTTTTACAAATTCAAAGTAGCCACGTGGAAGAATTGTCGGTTCATATATTAAACTATTGATTGAATTTAGAATACCTTCACTAGAAAGAAAGAAATATCACCTCTACTATTGTTAGTATAAGTCTTTCCCTTTAATAAGTCCCTCAAAGAGAAAGATGTTTTCTATATTATACATTTAGCAAGGGTAACTCTTAAAACCGTTCCTTGAAGTTTTATATTTACGATCAATACAAAGTGCCATGTAACTCTTGAATACAAGTTTCTCAATTTTACAATTTTGATTTAAAAGAATTTGGATCTACATGTCGAATATTTACATATATAATATGTAAGTACGTATTATTCCCTTTTGAATCTTACAAATACAACCCATAATTTTATATCCAATTCTATTGATTTCCTTAACATATGTTTCTATTCCCTGATTTCTGTTACACGCCTAAGAAACAAAAATTAACAAGATATGTTAATGTGATTAAAATACATTTAAAAATTAAGACACATGAGCAATACATATTAATGCGATAAAAAAACTTTTGCCACACTCCATGTGGACAAAAATAATCCGCGTGCATATTAAATTGATGAAATTCGATCTTCCCGAGAATTAGTTTCTTGGGATTATGAGGCTTATGAGAACACATCATCAGTTTTATTTATAACATATTTAAATGATTGTATATAATAATACATTCTTTATTGTGGCATACCCATATTTTCAGCAATAGTTTCACACTTTGCCAGTATAGATTTCCAAAAGCCTGTGAAATTTTCCTTTCTTTCCTCTAAGAAAGGTGATGGCCTAGTAATCTGTCTATTTTTTAACCACTGAACTTACTTGCACTGAACTTAGGCCGCATATGAGCTATGGTGGTCTCATTCAAATCTGCAATGAAATTAAATGGTAGCGCATTTGATTCTTGAAGTTGTGTTCTAAAGTTCTCAACACATACCGTGTACGCGTAAATATAATCATTCATTTGTGGGGGCATGTCCTCAACAATACATTTGATCTTTTTAGCATTTGGATGGGTCTAAAATGTTCAGTGCTTTCAAAATTACTTAGATGACAGTTTTGAGGTGTGACCTCACGAAATCAATTTAAAACACCCCATCTACATATGCATCATGAACTAAGAAATAGATGTTTTTGTATAAAATTATATGGATTTTTTTATAATAACTGTGTAGGCTGAAAAACACTTTGACGCCATATAGTTAAGAATTTGTTTTTCCTTCAGTAACCAAAAAATCTATCTCACCTTCTACTGTCAATGGATAATGAGAAAAATCATAAAAATTCTCATAATAAACTCAGTAATATCACAACTTTGAACGTTCACAATGGATTCCATAAGGATTAATAATATTACAGTTTGAAAAACACACAATCTGTTTTTCAACCAGTTTGCATAACAAAAACTGTAGTTAAGTTTTTCCTTCGAGTAAAAAAAAAAGTCTTACATTCTACTATCAATGACTATTGAGATGATTCATAAACATCTCTCATACTCAAAAAATTTGTCTTAAAACTTGGAACATTAACTACACATTCCAAAAGGATTAAGAATGTTATAGTTTGAAAAGCACAACCAATTTCCATGATGAAATGTAGTTATGAAAAGTTTTTTCCTTTGAGTAAAAACCACTTTATCTTCTACCATTGATGGCTATTGAGATGATTTGCAAGCATCTCTCATGTTCAAAAAATTCATTTCAAAACTTGAAACAATGACTAGACATGCACAAATGATTAATAATGTTACAATTTGAAAAACACACTATATTTTTCAACTATTTTTCATGATGAGAGACATTGTACTCTTAAACATGCAACTTTGACTACACATGCAAAAAACAACTACTTTTCTTATTTCAAGATGGATTTGATGTAGGAGGATTATTGAGGAAGTAACAAAAAATTGTATCTTGTATAATTAAAGAGAGAATTGTGTCCTAGAATTCATGTCTAGTTAGTTTGATGAGGTTATCCACCTTGTTGGAACTTCCATGTGCATAATAGGATAGTTTCAATTTTTCCCTCTAAAACACCTTCCTTGAAAATTTCAATTTATAAGAGAGGTTTAGTGTAGATGTTAGCACTATTTGTAATGAAAGAGGTCATTTGAGACCTTGAGAGAGGTAAGTAAAGTGGATGAACTCTTGGTGAAATAGTTCATGTATCAAACTCAACCTCTCACCCTAATGAGTTAAAAATGCCTAATGTTACCACCTTGAGTAAAAGGTATATAAGATGGAATTCAAATTATAGAAGATAGTTATGAATAGACGAGAAGAATATTTGGGTGGAGACTATGTGAGGAAGGTTCCTAAAATGCTCAAGGATTTTGTAAGTATGTGGGCAAGATGAATATGACAAATTTCCTTTGTGAAAAATTCATGAAATGCATGTTGTTAGGTTGTGGAGCCTGTTTTCATGTGTGAAAGTGTTGAAGACTGTACACTAAGAGTACTATACACTTTCCATAGTTGTCTCACTGGGTTTGGGGCTGGGCTAGGCCACGACCGCCCCCGGTAGTAGGGATTGGGCGTAACCCCGAAATCTTTTTGGCCTTAAAACATGCCTGATATACTAGGAAACGTACTTTTCTCGTATGGGTGAGATTTTTGACCCATAGGTTTATGGGATAGTTTTGGCCCATGGTTTTAATACCCACGATTTTGTAAAACTGCTTAAGTAGTTGTCTACTTATGTGTTTTTGTGCATATGGTAGGGATAATGTAACATTGCAGATGTGTTTTGAATTTGGGTGTGAATTATGTAGAGTTTGTTGAGCATAGCTCCAAACAAATATGTGTATTGTATTGAGAGAGTGGTGGCTTGTAATAAAATCTAAGAAAGTGATTCTTGGTGGACGTAGCCCAAATTGGGTGAACCACGTTAAATATTGTCTCTTTGTGTTGTGTTATTTTATTTTGCACTTTTATTTGAGATCTGTAATATTTTTTGCATATTGGTTTTCTCTTGTTGCGATTGTGAGGGATTATTCCACATGTTTTATCCCTTTTCCTAACACATGTACCTTGCCTTCTCTTAGGAGATGTATTGGATTCTTAATATTTTTGATCGATCCATTATATATTGTATGAAATGAATGACTATTTGAATGTTCAAGTGTATCTCGGGGATGAGGAATCTGGTATGGTAAGGTTTTCAAATTGAGTGTGTTGGTACAAGGGGTTCATTATAGTTGATGGAGATTAGATAACCTTGGAATATGATCTCTTGAATTTCTATGAACTTTTTCGAAAGCTAGTAAAGAAGGGAAATGGATATTAAATAAAAATTAAGGGCTCTTTTTATGAGAAATAGAGTTGGGGTTTGTGATGAGAGAGAAAAGGAAATTTATAGAACTAAATTCATTGAAATACAATAATTCATTGTGGTAGATCTTGAATCAGGTATGGTGAAGGTTGTTACAAAGTTTGGTTTCATAAAAGGGAGTTTTGATAAGCCTAAGGTTTAAGAATACACTCATCTCAGTCCAAACACCATGTTATGAGGGTTTTGTGTTCAAATTGATCATAGATTAGTAGAATCATTCCTTATATTATAATCATGTTAGTCTTGTATATGGTTGAGGAGGTCTTAATATATGCATGGTAATAAAGTAGTTTAAGAAAAAAATAGTGCCAAGTTAGGGACCAAACTATGAATACTCACGTTGACTGTGTTATGCCCAAGTTAGAGGGTTTTTACAACAATTTTATTGTGTAATATTCTAAACATATCCTTGTTGATACCCGTTAAATTGTTTAAGTATAAAAGAAAGGTTAAGAAGTTCCAAAAAAACTTGAGAAGCATAATTTATTTTGATATTTTCACAACTATGTTTGACTTGATGAAAACCTGTGCATAACGTTTAGAATTGGGTTTAAGAAGGGGTATGACATAATAAAATTTGTCCAAATGGGGTTAATTTTTAAGGAAGGTTCATAAAAGCTATCATAATCTAATTGAAGGGAATCAATGCATTGAGTGGTATTAAGTTGACATGAATAGCTAATGACATAGTCAGGGGCGATCAAGACTAGTATATCTCTACATGTAAAATCAAATAACCATCTTCTATGAATCCCTTTAGAAGGTTTAAAAGGTCTATGAAGCCTAATTATCTAGGAGACCATGCTCTACAATGATATTGAGATAAGTGTTAAAAGAATATTGAGAATATATTAACCCAAAAATAGGTAAAGGCAGACAAAACCTAGAGGCACAATTTAAGAGTGAAAGGTGAGAGAGAGAGAGAGAATGAGAAACTAATGAAAGAGTCAAAATAAGGAGTAAGGTACATGAAGGAGATTCAGATGTATTATTGACCCTAAGGAATGGTAAATAGACATTAATTTAAGGCTAGGAAAAGTATGAAACAATGTTAAGTGGGTTATAGATACCCAAAGCTAGTTTAGAGGACTAATGAGTAAGGTTAGTGAACTCAAGGTGAAGGATGAGGATAAGATGAGAGAGGTATAGGAAGAAGGATAAAAAGGTTTCAAACAATGGGAATACATTGATAATATATTAACAAAGCCAAGTTCAGAATAAAGAGACAAAACAGAGTGTTGAGGTCTATTAGAGCTAAGAAAAGCTAATGCTACATAAGGGTAACTTGAAGTAATAGCTTGAATAATGAAAATAAAGTGATAAATCATGGGGAGATATGTAAGAATATTATGTCTGAGTGAAATAAGGTGGTTCTAGAGTGTAACATAGTAGGAAAGTTTTATAACCTTCAAAAGCTACTTCAAACCCTTGAAGAGGCCTAGTTGTCTAGTGAAGTAAAGTGAAAGAGTGAGTTGGGAAGAATATGCGAGGAATTGAAAATTGAAACTTGACATGAAGTTAGAAGGCCTAAATGGGTATTCGGAAAGGTAACCATATTCGCTTGAAAGTTTACATGTTGTTTTGAACACAAAGATTTTACCCTTTTGAGGGCTAATTGCAAGGTCTTGAATGATATTTGGAGAAGAAAAGAAAATTGTCTTAGAGAGGGATTATGAATCTTCGATAGTCTTATTAGGAGGCATAAATGGTATTATAAAACCTTGATATTGAAGGAATATTCCTCATATTCTTTCAATTTTATGAAAAATTGCTAGTTTGTAGGGCTATAAGCCATAAGGGAGGTCTAAAAGGAAAATTATAGGAGATGAAGGTATGTAACTTTGGAAAGTTCTTGAAATTTTTTCATGATGTATTTAAGAATGTAAGAAATTATCTTGAGCTTGTGCATTGTGTTTTGATACATTTTTTGTGTTTGAGAAATTTTTGGGCTTCATAAGTAAATGATCCTTAGATAGATCTTGATTGCTAACTCATGGTTCTTAAATGTTGAGTTTTTGATGATCCTCCTCTACATCATTTTGGTATTAGAGTAGGATTATTAGAAATAACTTAACAAGGTTTGGTGAAAGTATATTACTCAATTTATAGGTTAGCTTTAAAGGAAGGACGAAAGCAATGAAGAAAAAAAGTATGAAGAAAGGGATAGAATTGGAAAGAGAGATGTTATAATTAATGAGGGATTTGAAGAAGTTGGAAGCCTCAAAATATTGTGTTTACAAGTAATAAACTAGATATGTGGTTGGGGTTTGATAAAGAAAGTGAAGTGGCCTATAGAGTAAATTATTAAGAATGGGAGAAGACAAAAGAAGCATGCTAGAAGAAGTGGAGAAAGAAAAGGGATAAAATATTATAGAGGATTGAGGAAGTCAATTTTCCATGTGAGAACCATGAAAAAGAGGAAGAGAAAAGAGTTATCACTTTGGAGAACATAGTAAAATATGACAAAAAATGGAGGAGAGGAAAGGTGCACGAGAGAAGCACTTAGTGAAGAAAGGTGGAAAAGAAGAAAAGTGTCCAAGAAAAAGACACTCATGGAGACAATTTGGTTTCTAATTTTATTGACTGATATTGTGTTTACATGTATGCTTATAGGTATGAATATTTTTTTGAATATGATTAAAAATAAGACATTGAAATTGACAGGAAAAGAGCCAAGAATAACCTCCTTAGAGTTAAATGCAAGTGATGGGAGAAAATAAGATGTTATGGAAGCTTATGAGGAAGAGATTAAAGTACTCCAACATGCTAAAGAATAGGAAAAATATGATACAAATATCTATGATGCCTTGTAAATCAGATTAGTAAAAGAAGACAAGAAACAAAGCAAAAACAAGAAGATTGATATCAAAGAATAAAAGAAAAGAGATATGATCACAAAGATTGTTCATAATGAGGTATGTAGAGATATGACTCATGATTTAATCCATGCATTCAAGAATGAATATTTTTATATATAGGAAGGTACAAAGAAGATTAATTTGATTCTTCAAAATCTGAGTTGAAACATGGGTATATCATTCAAAAATGGCTCAAAAATCAATTGTTTGTGAAAAGAGACAAAATGAAAGAAAGAAAATAATGAGGTTATAACATGTAATGGAAAAGGAATAAAATGACAAAAAAGGTCAGATTTCATTATGAAACAAGCATATAGTGAAGGTGATTAAGGAATGAGGAATGAAATAATATTTTTAAGGTACAAACCAGCTCATAACTCAAAAGGAAACAATGATACTACATGTGTATATCAACACAGAGATATGAGAAATAAAGTGTGGAAAGTCAAAGGAAAGAGAGAAGAGTAGGAAAACCTAAGAAGAGATTGAAAATAGAAGAATATAAGAGAGGAACAATGTAAGCAAGTTTTATGAATATTTTGAATAAGCATACATGGAATGAGACAATTTAAAGTGATAATGAGAAGATTTTGATAACTAAAATGCAATGTGAAAAACTTGTGGATGAGGTCCAAGAGGAATAAATCAGAAAACTAAAAGAAGATGAAAGTAAGGTAAAGAAAGAGGTAAGTAAAGTTGAGTCTAATGTTCTAGTTTGTGAATTCCACGAAGGAAAAGAACAATTGGGTCCTAAATTTGATGAAGCAAGTGTAGATCTTAGAAGAGAGTGATATTATGTTTTATGAGAAAATGGATGACTAAAAAGCTAGTTATGATAGGTACATGTTCAAATCAATTGGAGGATTTCATTAACAAGAAAGAAAATGAAGATAAAATTCAAGAAATTTAGAAAATCCATTATAAATTTTGGGAAAAAGAAGTATAATGAGAATGAAGATATGGTACAGTTCCAGAGCAATAACAAGGAGGAAAATAGGATTAAAACTAGTCAAGAACAACAAGGATAAATCAAGAAAGGCATAAAGAATTCAAATAAGGGAAGAAGGGAGAAAAAAATGAGACATATTGGTCTCATTATTTTGGATCTAATGTTGTTTTGAGTTTTTGTGTAGGAAATATTCAAAGGATGAACATGAAAGGTGGAAAAGATAAGAACAAAAAGAAAGGGTACATCTAAGTCATGAAGGAAAAGAAAATGAAGATAATGAAGAAGACTTGAAGCAAAATGAAGACATAGAGAGAAATTTCAAGGAAATAAGATACAAGTCAAACAATTAGAAGGGTAAGAGATTTGAAGATGAACTCAATCAAATCAAGGAAGAAGGAAATTCCAAAAAATAAAATGATTGGAAGAAAAGGAAGAAGATAGAAAAATTAATGGGAGTTCAAATTATCTCACTAGGGGAGAATGATGCATTAACATCATTGAGGAAGTAAAAAGATGTCATGTATAGTTATTTTGATGAGGTTCTCCAACTTGTTGGAACTTCCATGTGCATAATATGATAGTTTCACTTTTTCCTCCAAAACCCCTTCTTTGTAAATTTGAAATCATAAGAGAGTTTTAGTGTAAGTGTTAGCACTATTTGTAATGAAAGAGATCATTTGAGAGCTTGTGAGAGGTAAGTAAAGTGGATTAAATCTTGGTGTAGTCTTCATTTTCACTAGAGAACCATCCTCACTTTGGAACCTCATCTAGTTTGAACTAAATGATCACCCGAAGCACGCAAAACTACCGGTTACTACTTTTTGCTTGCTTGTCAATATTTTAGCATGCATAATCATAATGATATTTTACTAATGCATTCAAATCATTTAGAAACACATTTGATAAGGTAACATACCATCTTAAATAACTACTAAGATCAATTGGATAGACACATATCCATACGGATATATTAATGATCATAATCCAGACACAATTATCCATTAATCTTCAAAACCCTACAACAATTTGATATATAAAATTTAGTATACGTGAACATAGAGTCATGCACACAAAACATAACATCAAAATATAAAACTAACATATATCCATCATCTATAGACATAATAATCAATCCTAACCCAATTATTTACAAGGGTGGGGACTTTACCTTCACTTCCCATGCACTTCCTAGTAATAGGCATGTCCAAAAATATCCATGTGTACTTACATGGATGCTTTACAAAAAAAATTCTAATAATTGATTGTCTAATAATATTCTTCTTTAATCCTATTAATAGTTAAATCCATACATGTACTTTAGTCCTTGGTATGCATGTTATTTTTCCAAAAATAGTCAATGTTTTCACACTAAGGTAGCCTCATTTTATCCCTTGCTTGGTGAACACTCCAAGTCTATTTTCAGCTTGCCCCTAGAAAATGGCTAAGTCCTCGGTCTTTCGTATGCGCATTCCCTCACATAATCATGTTCCTATTTATACACACCCTCCTGCATGTCATCCAAAATTCTCTTACACGCACACATCCTTGCATGTCAGCCTTCCTTCTTCTAAGTAATTAGTCAATTTTGGAAACCAACATTACCCCACACTAGGTAGGGTGTCTATCCTCAAAAACATTATAAAATGTCACACATGAAGCAAAGAATAAAATAACTCTAACTATGAATCAAAGAATGAAGAATAAATAATATCGCTTGCACCAAATAATCATGAATAAATCTTTTAGGGGAAACCGAGAAATTTCTTGACCAATATTTTCTCTAGTTCCTTCCACCCTTCTACACTTAGTTGTGGAATGGTGTCAACAATGTCAGGACCTCTCAGTAGGATTTAAATCATCAAAACGGGAAGTTGATGGACAAATATAGGGTCATCCGTGGACATCATATGCAAATTACAACATAATATCAACTTGTAGGGATTATTAATACATACACTCAAAATTAGACAAAATTATATTAATATGAATCATAGCATCCGGAATCTAGTTTCTAAAATACTAGTTTTTGTAAAAATGGACAAGATTAGCTATATTAAACACTCAAAATTCAATGACTTGGTATTTTTTTTTAAAAACACCGATAAGATTATAGTCCGTTTGCCCAATTTGGATGACCAAAAATTAATATATATTTTTTTCCTTTGGTGAGAAGTTATATGCCACTATCTATCTTGGGATGGATTTTATTTGTATTTTTTTAGTAATATTTTTTTCGTGAAAGTGGTATGAAAACCTTCAGAGCACTTTTCGTTTGCCCGCCATAACTTTATCAAAAATATTGAAATCAAATAATTTTTTTTTGAACATGTATATAATTTCACCACAGTTGGGATGGTATAAGTTTTATCACATTCTGATAAGTGAAACAAATTTTGAATGACATAAACATTCACAAAAAGTGTCTTGAAGACCTACTATTAGTAAAAAATTATAAAATGATATTTATCCTCTTCTATTCACTTTAAAATTAGTATTTCTCAAAGCTAATAGCCTCCCTATGCAATGGTACTATTTTTATGACATAGTTTTCTTTTCAGCATGGTTCAAGTCCATGAAAGACTAAATTTGATGTTTTGTTGTTTTTAATGTAAAATTCAGGATTTGATGTCCCATGGTGCACTTACCCCTCCCATTTAGTTGTTCAACTAGGATTTCTGGCTACTTAGTTGTGTTGTCTAGTGTATCCATCATGCACGTAATTTAAGGGAAATGTTACTTCAACCTATCTTTATATGCATTCTTCAAGAGCATTAGACTATCCCTCTTCTATTCTACTACCACAAGAAACTTCTCCCTCTCTTCCCTATTATTTATCATATTGGCATGGAACTTTTTCAATTCTTCCTCATCTCTTGTAGTCATCTTTCCTACCACTTGGTAAAAATATTGGCATTGGTAAAAAAACTTCCTTTTCCACATCATTCTTAGCCTCTCTTGCTAATACATCATATTGTGCGAGGTGTCCTTCAACCTCTTCCCCTGTCACTCTTCTATTGTTGTGGTAATACCTATTATGTGGACTCTATTGTGAGAACATTCTTATCATGCGTGATCATACACACCAAGTATTCTAGGAAATGTAATTCCATCTCGTAAGAAGGTTGAACTTGATCAACTAGATCCGGTGTGCGATTATAATAGCATCGTGATGGAATCTAATTTCTTATACACCGTGCACATTCATCCCTTCTATTCTCTTAGCTCTTGTTTCAGTTGTGTAATTTCTCTATCTTTATTATTGATATCTTTATCCCTCTTTCTTATTTCCTTATCCTTATCCTCCATTTCCTTACGCATATTCTTTATTCTACAGTTCTTATAAAAAATTCTGACCCCTACTTCCACTGATAATTTATTAAGTGCATTACACACTTGTCCATCCATCAAAAAATGTACGTTGACTATCAAGTATGCTTCTCCTAATGTGGAATTAAGTCGAGTCTCGTTATCGATTGCATGCTAACCTAAAACTCGGGCTCCTTCATGTGTGATTGAAATTCCCAGGGAGAGCATATTTTTTGTGTGTGACAAGACTTCTTCCTTCTTAAAGAATGTCCAATATAAGATATCTTATGTGGCCACTATATTATAATAAATTGAGCAGAATACTTTATTAGGATCATCAACATACTACATCATAGGGCCCTGTGGTATGTGCATTGTATTTATATACTTCCTACATTTCCTTTCGAAAAACCCAATGCAAGGGTGTTCATCGCACCACCTAATTCCTCTTCACCAATATTATTTTCTTCTTCCTTATTGTTCTCTACCTCTTGCTCAACAATGTGTTCTACTTTATGCTCCACCTCATGCACAATAGTGTACTCACCTCCATGATCCTCAACATGACCCTTCCTCTCTTCCAAAATATGAGTAATATGAACTTCATGGCCTTCTTATAGGTTCTTAAATGGGACATCCTCATAATTCACATCATGATCCTCCATATTCATCTCCTCAATTTCATGAACCAAGGGGTCCTTCTACAACACTTCCTCTTCCTCATTTATCGCGACCTCTTCTCCATATCTCTTAATATCCTGTGTCTTTTCTAGACATTATCTTTAGTTTCTTCCTCATTGGATACTTCTTAAGTTTTTTCTTCGTTCTCACACTTGGTTTAGACTCCTTGCACGCTGGTGTATTTTTTGTACTTTCAATCTTAACATGAGTTATTTTTTATTTCTTCTCTTCTTCCCCATCTTCATTAGGAGGAGTATCCTCACACGTTCTCTTTTGCCCCACTTGTATTCTTCCTGTGTAGGTGCTTCTGGGATCATCAAGTCATCCTCAACATATTTTCCATCAACTATTCTTGGCTTCAAATAAATATACACTTTTTCTGCCTCCAAATTGGCAACTGCCATAGTAATGGACTTATTCATATTGATATTATCCTATATCATTATCTCCTCATATGCACTCTTTTTAAGATAAACATATGTTTGCACAAGGTGTAATACTCATATTGCACCTTATCGAAGTCAAATATTAGTTTGTGCATCTCAGAAAACTAGTTTACTGCAGATTGGAAGTATTGCGTTGTAAAGGAAAACAAAATTTCACACCAAGGAATTTTCTACACATCCTTAAAATAAAACTGGACAATGCAAAAGTGTTGATAGAATGCAAATTGTGATTTATCTTTGAATTGCACAGGAAAATCACTTATCATGTTTCATTCTACTTGAAACACCTCACACATCCTTTTATACCATATATCCTCCATGGCCTTATATTCATTATTGATTTCATCGCAAGTGTAGTCTAAAAATATTTTTGTGGGCAACTTATCTTTAGGGGAACTGCCACATTTTATTGTTCGACCCATCTGACACCCCAAGTTTAGAGAAAAAAATCAATAGTAAGACATTTCCAAAATTGATTTTTTCCCCTACATGCACTTCCTCAATAATATCCTCTGCTATGAATCTAGAAAGGTTATAAATCATACCTTTAGTTATCTTCTTTGTGACATGGAGCCATCTTTTGTTCACATGGCCCCAACTTTCCTACCCATTCTGATAATAGGATTGTCAAGCTTGGAAATATTCATGATGCGCCCTCGATTAATACTTCAACATGGTGATAGTCTTCTTGACTTCATCATCATCTTCTAAGTCCACTTAAACCTCTATTCTTGTTTTGAAGGCTAGTAAATTTCTCAATCAATTACACGGTAAGGCACATTCTCCTTGTGAAGTAGAAAACGTCCTCATGGACACTCGACATAAACCACTGATATAGTCACTCATGTTTGCCAAAGTAAGGGAGCTTGTAGAGCTGAAGAACTCCCACTCTCTGTAAAATTTAATATCCCTTATCATCATAGATAGGCTTATTGTCTGTAGTCCTCTCATATGTCTTATGGATTAGTTCAATGTCTATTTCACATGCATTCGCATATGAGCAATGGTTATAATCGATAACTGTCATTTTTCTTACATATGAAACCCAATAATTTTCCAATAGTACTCCATCCGAGTACATCATTTCATAGTACCATTCCTCTTGCACATCTTCAATCACATGATTCTCCTTTCTCTTTCCTTTCCCTTTTCCCTTTGGTGAATCAATTTTTGCTTTTATAGGTGCCATGTCACATGAAAATCCTAACTTAAAACTAACTACTACTATTTTGTGCCTTAGGTTCCTTTAATTTCTTTCTTCCAACTATCCGCACCAAATATCTACCTTACCTTGTTCCCTTTTCTTAGTTTTATGCCCTAATTCTTCAAACCCTAGACAAAAAACCTACAAACCCTTATGTCACTACAAATAAGCTTCCATACCTCCCTTTAGCCTCAAACTTCCTTCTAAAGGATATATTCTACTCATTTGTGTCCTCACTTTGATTTAGTTCAGCCTATTTTCTATGTTTGCAAGAAATTTTGTAAGAAATCACACGAATTCACTCTTGAATATGCACAAATTATTCACAAGGTAAGTGAAAATAAATTTACCCCGACGCCTTTTTAAAAGGTTTCCAAATTTTTTCCACATTAAATATTTGTCACCTACCACTGTATAACAACTTTAATTTTTCTTTTTATGATTTTTCACACTTATTCCACACATTGCACTCATAACCTTCCAATGTGATCACTACCTCCTAAGCCACAAATCTCCTCGCACGTGCTTGTTTGCACCACAATACATAAACCTCTGTTCCATATACCAAATAGTTCATCATGTCATTTCCTACCTTGCGTAACACTGCATGATATTTCTTCTCGCGTGGTATTCAATCTAAGAAATTTTCTTACTATCACCATCTTTCTCATTTCTTGTGACACCTTTTACCTCTTTTCTTGCATGTAAACCCTACAAGTGACACACCATCCTTATATCATCACGCGAAATTCTTCATCCAACATAAAATAACCAACAAGGTATCCTTATCATGCATTTGTACTTAGTTCACCCCACACTAAACGTGTGTGTGGTCATTTTCATGAACTCAATAGGTAGTAATTAGCTTCCTCTACGCAAGTGTGCTTATTACAAAAAAATAATGAAACAAACAACAAAACAATATAAACAACTGGAAAAAATACATGAAAGGGAAACCAAATCTAAGTGGAAATATTGCCTTATTATAAACACCAAGAAGCTTATTTATAGTAGATCTTTAACCTACTCCCATTGAAGTAACCGAGAAATATGGTGTCATTTAATGCCTATAGTTGACATGTGCCTGATTCAAGTATCTTGGTTACTACAAAATGTCCAGGCCAATGCATTTTTAACTTCCCTGGGTGGTTCACAAACTTGGAGTCAAAGAGAAGGACCATATTTCCAACTTCAAACTCTTTTTTCTTAATGTGGCTATCATGATAGGCCTTCTATCTTTCCTTATTAGTATTTTGGATCTAATGCACAATGGCATGCCACTCATTGAGTTGCATTAGTTTATTAATGCTCTCTTCTACAACTTTCTCATCATTTAATCCACCGCCATGCACAATACACAAGGATGGAAACATGAATTCAATGGGTAATATAGATTCTGTGACACACACCAACTAAAAGGGTGTGGCCTTATTCAAAATTTTATAAGTGGTTCTATAAGCCCAAAGTACAACTGACACTTTATCATCCCAATCCTTTCTTCCAACATCATATATTTTTGTCAATGTTTGTCCCAAGATATTTTTGAAAGATTTTACAATACCATTAGCTTGAAGGAGATAAGGGTTAGTTTTATGGTTTTGCCACCATAAACTCTGCCAATAAAATTTTGATTGTCTCATTCAAGAAATGAGTTCCTCTATCACTTATCAAGCTTAATGTATAACCATACATGTTACTAATGTTTTCCCATAAGAACCTTTATCTTGTGGTTGATGTACAATCCTTTGTAGAACTGCTTCTGACCACCATATTAGATCATCTATGCAAGTAATGATGTATCATGCGTTGGTCCTATGTGTGGGTGGTGCAATAGGTCCTATAAAGTCAATAACACACTTCTTGAAAGGCTCCACACTTGTAAAATTTATTAAGGGAATATCATCTCTATGTCTAGGATTTCTAAGGAGTTAACAATGATCACATGTGTTCACATATTCCTTGGTGTCCTTGTATAATGTTTCCCACCATAAGCCAACCATAAGGATCTTGTGCGTTGTCACATATCTGACATAGTGACCTCCTGATATTCCCCCATGAGCCTCCTCCATGATAAGATTAATTCTCATGATCTAGAACACACCGACGTAAGACCTCATATCTTTCCATTTTGTACAAATATCCACCAATCAACATATAAGTCATTGTGCGTATAACAAGATGATTTTCTCTAGTGTCTTCATCCCCTCTAACACCAGGTCAAAGTGCAAAAAGATAGTTATATATTCTAAATCTATGGGTGCGTGGTTCAACTCGAACAATTGCGCATCACACATAGTATCTTCAATGATCTACACATCCTCACCTAAATTGATCCTTAATAAATGATCAGGCCCTAAATTACTTTTTCTTGGCTTGACAACAAATGTGAAATCAAAACTCTGGAACATAAGTATCTAATGGAAGATACACCTTTGAAAAACATGTTTGTTGACCAAGTTTTTCAATGCCATATAATCTATATAGAAGATAAATAGAGGTTTTAACAAGTACTTTCTAATCTTGTGAAGCACATAGATCATAGAAAAATATTTGTGATCCATTGTATAATTCTTCTTTGTGGGTGTTAACTTCCTGCTTGCAAAGCATATGGGATGATCTACAATTCCTTCCTCTGGTTATGCCAAAACTACACTAATTGTCATCCTAGAGGCATCAAGTGTACATGAAATGGTTTGTCCCATGAAGGAAAGCACAAAATTGGTATAGTAGTAAGCCTCTCCTTTAATGCCTCAAATTCTTGTTGTTGCGCATCACCCCAATAACATTTACCTTTGGATTTGAGAAAATCTTCTAGGGGTGCAAAAATATTTTTATAACCCTTAATAAATTTCCTATAATATCCTATGTGCCCAAAAATCCATGCACTTAGCTTTGACTGGTAGGATCTTATAACCCCAAAATAGTAACTATCTTTGTTGTGTCTTCCAATAATCCTTCTTTGCAAATAATGTGCCCAAGAAAATTTCCAAAAGGTGTAGAAAAAATACACTTTTTAATGTTAAGAGAGATACTCAACTACTTGCACCTCTCAAACATGAGCCTCATATTGTCACAATGATCTTTAACAAACCCATAAATAGTCCAATCATCTAAGTACACCTACAAAAACTTGTGAATGAAATCATGGAAATCCAGTAAAACAATGCACGAGAATACTGCTAGCACATTCTTTAATCAAAATTTCATAACTATGTATGTAAAGCTTCCCCATTCTTTAGTGAAAGTAGTATTTTCTTGTTCTTTATGCCCAATGAACACTTAGTGATAACTTGAGAACCCATTTGTAAAGGAATAGATCTTGTGCCCTACAAATTCTTCTATAATTTCCTCGATGAAAGGTGTGGGAAATGGATCTATGACACATGAAGCATTAAGTTATCTTTAGTCTACAAATATCTTGATCCGCACATCCTTCTAATACTAATAACCATAGGAATAACCCACTCAAATTATTCAATTAGATCAATAATTCCATATTTAAGCATCTTATAAATTCCTTCTTTCACTTTGACACGTAAATTTGGGTTCATCCTTTAAGGCCTCTTTTTAACAGGTTATGTGCCTTATTTCAGCTTTATCTTCATCTCACCTAAATAAGGATGCACACCTTTTAATTCATGGTAACCTCTTAGAAAGAGATCTTGAAATTCATGTAAGAGCTCAATGATATTTTCTACCTCCTATTCTAACCAGTAATCCCCAATGATGACTTCTTCAGGCTCATCTTCAGTACCAATGTTAACCTTCTTAGTTTTCATGGGAGCATGGTACGCATGTTCCTTCTCATCGACAAATCCATGACCTTGTGTGCACCATCTGTGTGGCTAACATCCAGGTTCTCTACCTCCTCATCGTCAATCATGTATACTAGATTTCATTTTTCTTTCTCTTTCTAGGAGCGACCCATCTATACATATTTTGACTCCTCAAGATCTAGGTGCACCTCGGGATCAGGTTCACTAAAAAAATATAGCACGAGATCTTATTCCTTCATGCGTTATCCCCCGATATGATGCACTTTATGATCTGAAATGCTTCATAGACTAGTGGCATATTAGAAAAGTAATCAAAATTTTGAACCATACTTGTAGTCATCTCATGCAAATTTGTAGTCTCTTTGTTCATTTCAGCATGGACATACCATGCACGTGCACATCTACGCAATGTGGAGTAGAAATTATGTACCCATAGGGATGGTGGTATAGCCTCCTAGCCTTGTGCTCATAGTATCTCATAATTATGGATGTGTACTGAGGCATGAGTCTTCCCATGATATTCACATGTGTGTAGGTACATTATTTTTAGTAAACCTAGTGGAAAAGGATATTCTCACTTATCTCCATTACAAAATTCTATCGCTATGTGTAGCCCACCAGCACTATGCTATCATGCGTAAAGTATAGACCAAAAAGTTTCTTCTATATCCTTCATTCTGACATTGAGTCTCCACAACACGTAAGAATGTATTGGGCCTACCATCACCAGTATACCTGGGTACTTTATTTGATCCCATGCATGGCCTAATAATCTATGTAACCCTTCCTTTAATCTTGCACCTGACCATCTCATACATTACATGAGCCCAAATATCAAAAGCAACATTAGTGGTGTCACTTACAAAATGTGTGTCTTCCCACTAAAGTACACATTCCTTCGATGGTTCTACATTTTCTGGTTCATGCACCATATGTGTATAACTTTGATTAAGATCTTCTTAACTCAAGGGATCAATATAACACTTTTCCTGCTTATCATGCAGAGGTATGATCATGCATTCATCTTTATTCTCAAAACTAATGTATCTCTTTCTAAAGTGTAGATCAACATTGTTCACATAACATTAGGGCCATCCAAGTAATGTTGGAAATTTGTCTACTTTAGCAAGTTCCAATACCTCAAAGTCTCTAGTAAACTTGGCTCCCTAAATGATAATGGATGCATCCTTCAAAACCCTAATACGCATAGCCCTTTTTTTTTCCATCTACAACACATTTGAGGATGGTTATAATGTAGGTCTCCCAATTTTATTCGATTCATCTAGAGTCAGAAAATTCACTTCAACTCTTGTGTCTATCAAAATATTTCTTACTAACCACCCATCAATTATTGCATCAATTTTAATCTCCTTGTCAAAATCATGATTCTATGGTGGCAAGTTTGCATTTAGTAGCTATCACTCACACTCAACTCTAGTGTGTGGTAGCTTCTCACATACCCATTCCCATAATAGTGGAATGATATTCTCTTGGTGTAACATCTTACACACCTCTTTTAGGTCATCCACATCTTTTTGTGGTTTCTTAACATTCTTCACACATTCTCCCTCTTACACTTACTCCTTCAAGCAATGTATTTCACCTTGAAGGTCACAAATGACTCCCATAGTATCTTCGTAGACTTCCGATTGAAGTGGTGCATCCTGGATACTTGGCATGTATTACTTCCTCCCTCGTGATGAGTGGATTGGAATCAAAATGCTTGTGGGCATGTGATGCCTCTACACTTGTGACCAATATGGGTTGAAACTCTAGATCAAGCATCTTCTTAGGCATCCACTAATCAATATTCGTGAGTTGTACTTTGATCATCCCTATGCCCTTTTCCTTATTCTTTTTTAACTCATGTAATCATATAGGTCAGGTAAATCCTCTAACTTATGTTACTTCCCACATCATGAGAAAACTATATTCTAGGGGAAATCACATTGATAATGATTAGGGGACCCACAAGTATAACAAGTTCCTCAATCAAACCGCATCTACCACCACCACCACCATGGCCTCGATATCCCCCTCAGAAGCCTCCATTCATGTTATCCCCATTATTGAGCCCTTAATTATGTTGTCCTTCCCACTCCTTTGATCCGCTCGCCACACTAGTGGCCCACTCATGTCTTAATGTCTTTGTGTATATGATCAATCAATCTACAATCAATGGTGTCATGGGTATGGGAATGGAAAATCTTAGAATACATGGATGTTTTTTTTGAATCGGGTGCTGCAAGAGAGGATAATTCTAGACATCATGGTCCTTGTGGTAGATTTTACAATCTAGAAATAATGTTCGCACTAAATTATGCATACAAATATCCTTAGTATGTCCCTCAATTTCATAATCAATGTACCATATACCACTACACATCTTGTGTGATGAGTTGGTAGAGAACTTGTATAATTTATTTATCATGGCTGTGGTCTCCACCTCTAAGAATAGGCTCACCCCAGTATCAAAACTCGCAACTGCTCGGTTGCATGGATACTTTTAAGGCCTTGTGTGGGTCCACATATGCCTTATGAGATAAAGATCTATGGAATGGGGTCAACAATCCTCCAAAAAACCACAATGCATGTTGACTTGGATGAATACCATAAGATAATATTGACAACAAAGTCTTAAAATGTGTGTCATACTCCCTCACACTTTCATATTAAACCTTCTTGATATTCTTAAGTGTGTTGATTCTTTGTTTCTCGAAATCTAGAATGTAAAACTTAGCCAAAAACACAGTGTGCAAAGCATTGTAATCCACCACAGTTTGGTGTGGATCATATTTTTGATACCAACTATATGTGCACCCTTAAATTGTCATGGAAAATTGGGTTTCCTTCCTATTTGAAGTTATAATTACCTTAGTGCACCATAGTAATTCCCACTTATGCACATGCTTCACTGCATCTTTAATCTCTATATACTCTTATAAGTGGAGAGATATCTCATAGTAGAATTCCAGTGTTTGATGTGGTTGTAGAGGTTTGTTTTGTGGCATCTGTGGAGACTGATGTGGTGGGGGTTTTGGTCCCTACCCGCTAAATTCATAACCGGAACTTCCACTAGTATTACCTCCAGGTGGCTACTGACCCGATCCTCGTGATCCTCTTGTGCCCTTTATTGTGGGCTACATTCCATTTTATGAACTCCCTTGCATCCCAATTGTGATACTAAACTATAAATCTACTTTTTGCATGGTCATAACTCTAACTGAAGTGCTTCCAATATTTTTCATGCTAATACTCTTTCATGATGATGCTCCTGAAAATAACCCTCCAAGTGTACTTCCCAAAATGGTGCATGTTGCACTTTCATGGGTTTATTCATCATCTTATGTACTTCTTGATTTAACAAAAAATGATATCTACTTTTTTTGCTTTCTTACCTCCACTAGATTACCCTTCAATAGCTACCTATGGATCTAGAACACCATGTGCAAGGGCTAGGTGGATAGGTGGGATGAGAAGTGTGCCGATAGTCCTCATTCTTTCCTCTGACGTGTTCTCATCTAAAGCCAAAGGGAAATCTCTACTGTGATTTCCCAAGGTTGGGAGGACTTGATGTTGTGGCTCCTCGCATTCCATGAGAGATTCAAAACCTTCACAAGCCATCATTCCCCTCAATTCCAATGACAATGAAATCTCCCTCGCACACGCCATATCCCTCTCTTGTTCTTCATTAAACTTGAGCCATCTTTCCTCTCTCTACCTATTTTCCGCCAGGTCTTCCATCCTTCTCTCACACTTTCTCCTACCCCTACTCATGGTGGGGATTTAGATAGGAATATGTAATATCTCCAAATCCAATTTTATGATCACAATCTTGATTGTTAAAGGTATAGTGTGTAAGTAGGATCCTATAGGCTTATGTAAAAAACTAAATTCATCCTTATTTGGACACAAATAAGTAGAAATAGTGTAATCCAGTGTATAATTACGTGACACACTAGCCCACCAATGATCTACCATCTAGTCCATGTTAGGAAATTAATGTGTTAATGTGAAAATTAATAATGTTCATGGAATTATATTATCCAAATGATAATATAATATTGTAATAGTTAGGTGAGTTTGAGATATAATTATTATATGTTGTGTGCACGTGAGTTGTGAGAACAACTCAGTATTAGATAGCTATGATAAAATAAAGGTGGAGAGAATCATGTTGGAGAGATAAGTGGGGATTGGGAAATAGATATGGTTTGACTCCTTATTCTAAGGATGTAATATTTTCATATTCGTGTTTAATTAGAGTGCTTTTATTTTGTTAAATAAAACTAGAATTTAATATCTCGGTATAAGAGAAGGTTAACCATGAGAGTCTTGTAGAAGGGAGACATTCCAAAGGAGTCATGTAGGTAGTTTATACTGTATACATCATGTCAACTACACTATAACTTGGTGGAACTAGATTTATAACCAATATTCATGCGCAGGTTTGCTATTCTGGATTACACATCATCGTGCAGTGTGTATTTTTATGCAAGCGTTTATCTCTGTTCAACTAAGTTTGTGCCTGATTATCGGTGGTTTGGAGGGAGACATACGTCGTTGCACATAATCATCGGGTATAAGACAAAATACATTTTCATTCAAAAGGCTTTCAATATGCATTGTGCAAATATGAAGCATGCTTGTGGTGACTGATTGTTGATGGGATGCTTGCCTTTAAATATGCAATTTCCCTTTTCGCCACGAATGACAAAATTACAAGTAAAGTAGTCAATAAGATTTTTTTGTTCGTAAGTTTATTGTATTGTTGTTTTATAGTTTTGTAAGTTAGGTAGTAATATCTTTAATATTTATTTAATTTATAACGTAGAACTTTTAATATATATAAGAAATTAATAAAGGTTTATTGTCATTTGTTTATAGGTAAGTCTCGTAGTGTTATCTTGGTCTTTATATAGTTTTATGTACATGTTAATTGTTTGGTCGATTAAATTTAAGTCTTTAAAAATAGGATTCGTTTTTAGGTCCTTTTTATTATATTATTTGAATATAAAGTAGAGGGAAAAAACCAAGTGAGGAAAAAGACAAAAGTCATAAAGTTGGTTTTGTTTTTTTTTATGTATTTTGTTATGGGTAAAATTTAATAAATTCTTGTGTTTAGTTTATGTAAATTAAAGACTATTTGTTGAAAGATCACTTTTAGAGTATTTGAATGTTTTTTATTTCAATCATTAAAGGAATTATTATTTAATTTTTTGTCATCTTTTGTGTTTTTAGTATTATTGTCTTGTTTTTCGTCATTTATTTAAAGTTGAGTCAAATTTTTATTTTAAGTCATTTTGTGTTATTATAAAAGTCGATGTTTTTTTTTAAATTTTCCTTACGGACGCATTTTCGAGGTAATTGATGTCCGATTTAGAATCAATATATTAATAAAATTCAATTTCAATTTTTTTGAGTAACTAAAGAAGTATTAGATGGAGGTTGGAGGCAATGGAGGAAGGAGGCATTTTAGTGACTTCTCATCATGCACCATCGACGAGGCCTGTAATATTACTTTGGTCACCATGTTTTTTAGTTATGTTTAGTGTGTTTGCTTTGATATGCAGAATAAGAATAGAAGTTTGTTCTAGTTCACTTGAAATGTGTGATATTTTCTAATGTAAACTGTTGAATGTGTTGTGATATGGCGTGGAAAGGTGTAGAATAGTGAAACAAGTTGTATAGGATGAAAGCTAACTACAAAAATCCTCTCGATTGCAGAGATTGTCTAATTGTTGTACTTATTTATGAAGATGATCAACTAGTGAAACGACCTCATTTCATTCACATGGGATGAATTCAAGATGCATTCTTTGTGATAGTAATGATAATATGCAACAATATCCAAACACCAAGATTCAAACAATAGTATGCAGACCTAAAAGTATGCAGTGGCATACGATTCTAGTTTTAGTTCCACTTTTCCCCATGTTCACACTAAGGGGGTGAATGTTAGGAAATTCATGTGTTAGTGTGAAAATTAATTATTTTTGTGGAATTATATTATCCAGATGATAGTGAAATATTGTAATAGTTAGGTGAGTGTGAGATATTATTGTTATATTTTGTGTGTACATGAGTTGTGAGAACAACTCACTATTAGATATCTATGAGAAAATAAAGGTGGAGAGAATAATGTTGGAGAGATAAGTGGGGATTGGGTAATTGATATGGTTTGACTCCTTATACTAAGGATCTCGTTACCTATTTATATGTAATCGCTTCATAATAAAAATCAACCCGAATGAATTATATTGCAATAGTTTCATATTCTGTGTTTTATTACAGTGCTTTTATTTTGTTAGATAAAACCAAAATTTAATACTCCATTCCTCATGTGATCTTCCTACATCCAAATCTTTGGTCTAGGGGCCCAATGCTTCTTTGATGGGTATGCTTCCAACCACTCGTATAATTATACTGCAAATAAACTGAAGAATGTCTCATATAGGTCATGATAAATATTATCTTCCACCCACCTCCATGCATTGAAATCAGGTCTAGTGTTATACCTATGTGAAAATTATATTTTCTATCTTGTACCCAAATTTTAATGCTCTCCAAGGTTAAAAGATACGCCATATGTATGCAACATCTTGATAGATAGTTTGAAAAGAGGTCCTAACAATAGAACCAAAATGTAGTCTTCATTTTTAGTAGAGTTCTATCCACACTGACACCTCATCTAGTATGAACTGAACTCTCTCCCTAACCTTGTGCAGCTACCAAGTCCCTCCTTTGTTCTTTCTTGTAAAGATGTTAGCATGCATAATCATTATGATATTCTATTAATGCATTAAACTTATTTTAGAAACACATTTGATAAGAAAAAATGCCATATTAAACAACTAATAAGATTAATTACATAGACACATCTCCATACTTAGATATATTAATGATCATAATCCAGCCACAATTATCCATTAATCTTCAAAACCTACTACATAACAAAAAGTTGATACATAACATTCAGTATATGTGAACATAGAGTCACGCGCACAAAACATAACAACACAACATAGCACTAACATATATACATCATCTAGAGATGTAATAATAAATCCTAAGCCAAGTATTTATAGGGGTGGGGACTTTCCCTTCACCACCCATGAAACTCCTAATAATAGGTGTGCCCAAAAATATCCATGTGTACTTACATGAATGCTTTACAAAATAGTTACTAATAATATATTGTTTAATAATATTCTCCTTTAATCCTATTAATAGTTAAATCCACACATTTACTTTAATCCTTGATCTTCTTGTTATTTCTCCAAAAATAGCAAATGATTGCTCATTAAGGCATCCTCCTTTTATCCATTATTTGGTGAACACCAAGTCTATTTTCAACCTTCCCCTAGAAATGGATAAGTTATAAATCTTCCTGTATGTGCAGTCCCACACGTAATCTTGTTCATATATGCACGCATCCTATTGCGTTCCATCCAAAATCATCTTGTGTGCATGCATCCGTGCACATCATCCTTACTTCTTATAAGTACTCATTCAATTTTGGTAACCAACACTTGGTGAAAGATTTCATGTATCAAACTCAACCTTTAGCCCTAATGGTTTAAAAATGCCTAGTGTTACCACCTTTTAGTAAAAGGAATAGAATGTGGAATTAAAATTGTAGAAGTTATTTATGAATAGAAGGAAGAAGAATATATAGTGGAGAGTACATGAGGAAGTACCCTAAGAGGATCAATGATTCTGTAAGTATGTTGGCAAGATGAATATGATAGATTTCCTTTGTGAATGATCCATGAAATGCATGTACCATGCTTGCTATTAGATTATGCATTAGATTCTTGTTCTTTTTGTATCTCATCCATGATATATTTTATGAAATGAATGACTATTTGAATGTATAAGTGTATCTTAGGGATGAGGAATTTGGTATGGTAAGGGTTGTCAAAGTGAGTTTTTTGGCACAAGGGTTTTAAAAAGAATAAAAAAATAGTGTGTTGGTGAGGAAATTTTTCAGGTGGAAAAATTTGTGAATTCCTTATCAACGCTCTGGGAATATAAGTCCCTCTACTTAACCGGTGCAGCTACCGTGTATGCATGCATGAGAAAGTGTGGATTTCTATGGTGGCCTTTCACCCGAGGATCCAACAAGGGCACTCCACTGACCTTGTGGAAAATGCTTGCAGTTATATGTAAGGGGGGAATTTTCTATGAAGGTGGGAGAGTGAGTGAGAAAAAAGGTAGGAGAACTAATGTTATAGGTAGAAAATCACATTCCTGCACACACTAGTTAGAAATTTCAACACATGCATTTATGAGAAGAAACAACCCTGCAAATGGCAACAAGATGAGATAAGATTGCGAACTCAAAGATTCTAAAATCTCCTCATTCAAAGAGGCTACAAAATCCTTCTTCTTGTATTGATGCTTAAACATAAGTTGTATATAATGTGGGAATGGAAGAAATTTGAGAATGGAGGAAAGTAGAAGAAAATGGCTATCTCCTTTCTTTCTCCAAGTACAATGCACTTGTGAGTTTACAAGATTAATTAACAACCCAATAGAATGGCATGAAGAATCCATTAAATATCTTGTAAGAAATGGTTACAAATTATTCTTTGTTAGCAAGAAACGTTTTAAAATCTTTTGGTCATTCACGTCCTGTTCATATTCTTGATTCGTGAAGAAATGCCAATGGTGGAAAAAACCATACTTTTCATAATGCAGTCATTACACTCATTTTACAACTTTGAATTTGAACTATTCATCTTTCCTTTGAAACTTTAAACTAGAGCCATCCACGTGGGAGAAATTTACTAGAGCGGGCATGGAGGATGCCTTTTGCATTTTGTGACTTTATAGAGATTTGGCATTTTTATATTTTTGTCCGTCCTTCTTTGTTTTTGATATAAGTTTGACATGTGGCTTCACTTGATTGGTGAAGGAGTCACGGGTCAATTTTATAATTTTACCTTTTTTCAATGCGGGATCAAAAACACAAATTGCTCAGCTAGTACACTTCCCTGCTCTGACCTTCGATGTAGGCTTAACATTTGACATTTTCCCTCTTGGAAACAAGGTTCAAAAGCTCAAAGTTCTCCATCAACCCACTTCCCTACTTTGAATTTCCAATGGCGGGCTCAAGATTTGAATTTTTCCTTTTAGCATGATCGGGGTTGTGGGTCACTTTATGAATTTTCACCTTTTTTACAAAGAGGCTCAAAACCTCAAAGTTCTTTGCCGACCCGCTTGCCCGATTTGACTTTCCAATGGGGGCTCAAGATTTGAATTTTTCCTTTGTGTTTGGTGGGGTTGTGGGTCACTTTTTAACTTCAAGCCCCTTTAATGAAAAAGGCTCAAATTCTCAAATATCCTCGATGGCCCGCTTTCCTACTTTGACTCTTTTGATGCGGGCTCAACATTTGACTTTTTTCCTCATAGCATGATCGAGGGTTGCGGGTCACTTTATGATTTTTTTCCTTTTTACAAAGAGGGCTCAAAAACACACATTTCTCTACTAGCCCACCTCCAATTATATATGTCCACGTACCCATGGATAATGGGGCCAAAATTTGATGGGGAAGAAAATGCCCATCATTCACGACTATGGAAAAATGTAGAGCGGAAGAAAACTCCACCATTTTACCCCCAATTTTCAAATTTATTTCACAAACTAAGGGATTGAAAACAATACAAGGTTTGAAGATCCATGGCCATAGAAATATTGACAATTTCATTCAAATGAGGACAACAATAGAATTTTCATGCATCCAAATGGGAAATGGAAAATTTATCAAACCACGCAGACTGAAGAGTTCAAACAACTTCAAAGCATGAATTTCTCTATTTTTTCAGACTTCCAACTTTACTTGAACACTTCTAGAGGGCGTGAGCTCAAAAATTTAGAAATTGACTTAAAAAATGAGGGGGGGATTTTGAGGGTGACAACACAGTGTGAGGGTTTTTAATTCATGTTTATAAGAAGAGGGGATTTATTTTATTTGCAGAGAGTAGATAACCTTGGAATAGGTTATCGTGAGTATCTATGAACTTATTCAAAATATGGTAAAGAAGGGAAATGAATATTAAAGACAAATTAAGAGCTCTCTGTCTTAGAAACAGAGTTAGGTGTTTGTGATGAGAGAGATAAAATACATTTATCAAACTACATTCATTGAAATATAATAATTCCTTATGGTATATATTGAATCAGGTATGGTGAAGGTTATTAAAAGTTTGGTTTCATGAAAAGGAGTTTTGATAAGCCTAAGGTTTAAGAATATAGTCATCTTAGTCTAGACACCTGTTATGAGTGTTTTGTACTCAAATTGGTCATATATTAGAATCATTCCTTATTTTATAATCATGTTGGTATTGTAGATGGTTGAATATATGCAGGGTAATAGATTAGTTTAAGGACAAATAGTGCCAAGTTAGGGGCCAAAATGTGAATACTAAGGTTGAATGTGTTATGCCCAGTTATGAAGAGAGAGGAAGGATGAAGATCTCGAGGGAATTTGTGCACGTCAAGGAGTTTCACTCAATTTTGGAATGGATTAACTTCAAGATTCAAATAATAAATAAACCATGAAAACAATGTTCTTTCAATAAGGGAAAAATACTCCATTGGATTGCTCATAGATCAAGAAGTGAGGTATACATATAGGGGGTGCTAATTAATTCCGCATGTAGAGAGAATTATGCCTCCATGATGGAGAATAGGTGTTACTTTATGAAATGGGAATGTAACTCCTACTTACACAATTGAAATTCTATGAAATAATCTTTCATAACTAATATGACTCCTAAGATCCATCCTCACACCTAAGTGAGATGATTCACCTAGTGAGGTGGAAATGCATATAATAAGTGAATAAAATATGGAAAATTACAACTCTCACCAACATCCCTCTTCTTCATCGTAAGTTAGGATGAGGTAAGAAAAGTTAGAAAATTACATAGAGAATGAAAAATGGGTCCTAAAACTAAGCCTGATGAGGTACCCATGTAGAAATAAAAATATCGAAAAAGTAGTGAAGGAAAACCTAGTGGGAAAAACATCCACTTACAAGAGATAGAAATACTCCCCTAAATAACTACGAAAAAGAATGAGAGAAGAAGTGTTATCCAACATCCCAAGGAGATGAACTTAGAAAGTCACGAGCCACTCTATACTAAGTGAATTTCCCCTTTGTTTTGGGTCCATAATTAGTCAATTTTGGGATAAAATAGATATGGGATTAACTTTTGAAGAAGAATATTTGTATGTGAGGTAGAAGTGCCAATTTACTTGATGAAGGAATGGTGATCCTTAACTACTTGATGAAGGAATGGTGATACTTAAGTAGTGGTGAAGAAGGAAGGTGGAATGCCTCAAAAGTGAAGAAGTGTGCTCAATGAACCTTATTTTTTTGATGAGTCAATTTTGGGATAAAATCATAGAAAACTTTGGATTTGTCTATGTTTTTTCACCTTCCACTTTAGTGACCTACTTTGAGAAAATTGAAAAAGGATGTTTTTAAACGGAGTTAAAGGGGTATAGGTGGAATAGGTGCAGAGATAGAACTAAGCTTAGAAATTATTGGACTTAAGTGAAGTTAGGATTTGGAACATTACGAGAACCGAGTCCAATTTTTTTTTTTCTAACTCCCATTATTCCCGTTATTAAATTGAAGTTGATTTCTCACATAATCAAATCATAAAATTATACAAACAAATCATATGTGCTAAACATATTGATAAAAATTGAGTCCAAAGGACATTTCATTATTTTGATATCTAGTCAATCTTATAAGTCACATTGGCAAAGAGGACGATTATTCCAATAGGAACCTTAGTAACTAATTTTTGCATTTCCTTTCCCTTATCTTGTATTTTCCACAAAGGGGTCCATAATTAGGATTTCATTTTTGGGATAAAATAGATATATTAGCATCAAAACTAATTCATTCATTATTATAATAATGATTTCAAAAAGCATGGGCGAACTATGAATATCTTTCTTCTTAACATCTTACATGAAAATGCATAAAACTTTAGTGACATTTCATAATATTATTTCATGCCAAATCAAATCAGCATACCAACTTGTTTGAAGAAAAATATTGAAAAAAGGATGAACTTCACTTTACAATTTTTAATGAACTTTAGCCAAATCAGATCGAAACATGACATAATTTCCAAGAGGAACAAAATATCCTTTATACCCAAGAATGCATGCCACCATATGAGGCATATGACAAAATGTAATGAACTTCACATTATCCAAGGAATGCATACCAATTGTGACAAAATTTCATGTCATGAACTTCACTTCACAAGCTCGGAATGAACAATAGAATCAGATCAAGCATAATGCATTTTCAACAAGCACAACAAATCCTTTTATACTCAAAGAATGCATGAGATCCATATGACCAAATGTCATAATATAAACTTCAATATAATCCAAGAATGCATTTGCCATGATGTAAAGTGTCAATTTCAGTGTAAATTCCAATGGTGAAGTAATAAAATGCCATGAATAACTTGGATAAACAAACGAATTTGTTCCAAAGAAGATATAATAAAATGCCATAAAGATAAGGTTATTCCAATGAATTCATTTTTCCGCAAGCAAATGAGAACAACAATCAAAATTTGCATATCAACTGTTTGACGTAATGCCACAACACATGATTCTTTAAATCTTCTAGCCAAATGATTTACACTAATGACAAAATGTTGGGGTAGGAGCAAATAAACAACAATCAAAAGATTGCATATCAATGCTTGACGTAATGTCACAACACATGATTCTTTAAATATTCTATCTAAATGAGGCTAAGAAAGAAAACAGCAATCTAATAGCAACCTTGGAGCATAGAAATGCACCTTGTGTGGTAGTGTTACAGTTAAATATCAAATATTTACCCCAAGTGGGCTTGTGTTTCATGTAGATCCGACTAATTCAGCACTTCCAAAGAAGAAATAACCCAACTTATAAAGGAACAAGCAAAAATGGAATGTGATGTAGGTCAAAACCCGTGAAAATGTGTGGAAGGAATAAAGGATTCCATTTATCAAGTAAAGATAAAAAAATGAATCTTGCTCTCATACATGAGAGATCCAAAATATAAAATGCCCATATTAAAATAAACATATTTTCCAAAACCCACAGATTAACTCAAAATATGGAATACCCACAATAGATAATCCATATTTATTTTTAAGAGAATAAATGAATATGCATTTACTTGTAAAATATTGCATAGGCCTCGCTCTGAAATATTCTTGATGAAGAAGACCAAAACCCTTTGTGATTTCCTCTATTCCTTCTCTATGTTCTTCCCTAGCTTCTTAGCTCCACACCACACAAAATAAACTCCAAAACCTTATTTATTTTTATAGAAAATGATTGCAATAAAGAATGGAAAGATCCCCAAAAATAGGCCCAAAATCAGATAAAGGGTAAGAGATGAAAGTATTTTTTTTTGGCATGGGACTTTTTTTATAAATGTAATTGGTAAAAATAAAAACCTAACTCTCCTTGTTCCCATGGATTCCAAAATCCATTTAAACATAATTAAACTTCAAAATGCCCCAATTAGCTTTTAGGCACAAAATTTATATTTTAAAAAACTATATGCCACATTCCAAAAGGATTTAACACATAAGTTTTAACTCATAACTCAAATTCCACAAAATATCATTCCAATTAAGCCTTATTAAAAATATTGAGTTCCAAAAGTCGGGATGTTACTGAGTAAAGCTTTGAGTTTTGAGTGGTCGAAAATTAGAATTAGGTGGAGTAGAGTGGGGCCAATGGAGACTAGGAATGAATGAAAAATAGTTTCTAGATCCGATATTCAAAAGATGTGATGTAGGTCGGCGTGGTGTGGAAGGAATAAGGATGTGGGGAACTTGTTCCTCGCAGGAATAGGTTCCTTGAAAAACAATAAAACCCACAATGCAGAGTTGGAGGTTAGGGAGTGTAATTTGGAATAGAAGAAGTATGCCTTGTGTACCCCTATTCCTCATGTTCGAAATTCGAATTTATAAATGATTTGGGAGGTAAAAATATAAAAGATAAAGGGTAAGAGATTTACAAGGGATTTTTTTATAAATGATTGTGTATTTCTAGAACCCTTGTTCCACACGCATAGACCCACTGGCCATATCATGCTATTTTTCTCAAGAGAAGCTTTAAAAATTAGAAAATGTGAAAAAAATGTCTAGCATTGATTTCTAAGCACAAAAATTTAATATAGTATGTTGTTCGCTTTCTTCTTCCATAAGACAAAGGAATTGGGAAAATTTCATGGGAATTAATAAATTCTCTGGGTGGAAGGAAAATTTTGGGATTCTCATTTCTTCTCTCTTTTCCCATCACTTTTATATATTGTAACTTCTCATTTTTGAGCAAAGGGGGGACATTTTCTGGGATATGGGGAAACTCTATAAAAGTGGTTTCTCAATATTAGTGAGTTGTAGGTAGCATTTTGGATATCTTTCATGGTGATCCTTTCCTCTTATCCTATCATGTAATGGATTGCGCATACTTACAACAAGAAAATCATTATTTTATGGATATCTTCTTCCCTAGCATTTTTATTGCATTTCTCTTACCTTTTATTACATGTGGATATGTTATGCACATTCTTTTCTCTCCTTTCAATTTTTAAACATGTTGTGCTCTAGGGAAATGGTGGTTTTTTGTGTTACTATGGACTGTGGCTCTCTTGAAAGCCCTCTCCTTCATCATTTTCTCCTCATTTTCACTCGTTGGAATGTCTCCAACACTCTTTCTGGTACTATCACCTCCATAGCTTAGGATTTCATTTCGTGTATCATCTCTTTCCCTAATCCCTTGGCATTGGTAGATTAGGATTAGTTAGTTACATCTCCCTATGTAGGAGTAGTTTAGTGCTAGGAATAGGTAGAGGAATTCAGCCTTCTCCAGAGGTCTGTATCGATTAACAGTCCCTTAACTGAGAGATAGTTCCATGTTTCATCAAAATTCATGATCCTCATTGATCATATCTAGGGTGTAATTTTGAGCTCCAATAGTTTTAGCATGCATGGTGGGATGAGAAGGTGAAAGATATATATTTCATAGGTGTTTATTTTGGTCTACATATTCATCTCAACAAGTTTGATGTGCTCTTGGTGAGATATCATCCTTTAGAGGAAATTTTCAACCATATCTAGAAACTCCACTGATTCAAACAACCTATTATCTCAATTACAGACCTTTTTGTTTATTATTCTATTCATTTTAATGTTTCCATCTCAGTCATGGGTCTCTAAGGAGATTTTACATTCCCTAATTTAAGTTCCAGTCCACTCCATTTACACCAAAAAAACCTTGAAAAATATTCCCCTTTTCTATGGAAAAGGAGATCAATCCCCTATTGATCACATTCAAGATATTTCCATCCATTTTTCCATTCATGATGTCAGAGAGGAGAATGTTTGAATTAGACTTATTGTTTCATATTTCAAAGGCATAACAAAATATTGGTACAAAATTTTGGCTCCATAATCCATTTCCACATGGAATCAGCTAGGAGAAAAACTTCACAACTGATTTTAGGAGGATGAAAATGTCATTTTCCTCATGGAAAATCTTATAAAAATACAAGTGGGCTCAAATGGAATTTATTCCTAATTTCAACATCATATTCACAAGGACCTGCAGAGAATTCCTCAAGAATATAGACCCCCATAAGATATGGAATTCTTGTATTATTTGAGATCCTTTGATGTTGATTTAGTTGTATTGATTCAATCTATAAGGGGTAACAGTCTTCCTCAAGATTTTTCCATTGCATCCCAAGTTGAGAAGATTCTCATTCAAGTTGGAAAACCAAAACCCATCTTTGTTACTACAATTCTTCCTTCACCACCTCAAATTCTTCCTTTTCCATGTGTAAAAATGAAAAATCCATCATTCCTTGCTAAAATCAAGAAGCTCCTTTTCTTCCTTATCCTTCATTTTATGTTTCAAATTTTTCCATGCCTAAAGCATTCCCAAAGCTTGCAAAAATCCTTCCCATATCCACCCAAGGCACTACCCAACTTCACCAAACCTTGCACTAATGTTTCTAGATGTTGTGGTATCTCAAATTTTTTCCCTAGCTTGTACCCAACCCTTACTAGACAGATTTATCCTATGAGGTTTGTGGAAAGGGATGTTTGTTATGCTTTTGGAGAAAAGGAATAGTCCATGTAACACTCTAGACAACATGACTTTAGGTGGAACCATGCAGTTGTTTTGGAAAATGTAGATCAACAAGGTAGGGAATATGTTTTTGAGGGTAATTTGGCTTCTCGAATTGATCAAATTAGGTCTTATGAGAGTCAAACATTGCTTCCCAAGAATGAAAAAAATAAACAATCCTTTATTTATGCCTCTTGTCCATCTTATTCCACTAAATAATATATTTTCATATCTGTTCAAGATTGGTTTGATTCAGATTCGGAGGATGAGAGGTTCCAAATTGGTCAAAAAAAGAAGCCAAATATCAAAATAGAGCAGGCATATACAGAGGACACTTTAAAATGAAATGGAGTAGAAGAGAAAGTGTTTTTGAACACTACTGGTATCCAAGGATTTAAGGAAAAGTTTATTGAAAGTGAGCAAGATCTCTCCAAGGAATGCAATGATCCTCATTCCTCTGCATGTTTAAAACTTTCTAAACTTTTAATGGAGGATTAAGATGGAACAAATAATGACTAAATCCATGGAAAAACAAGTGAAAAATCATAATCCATCAAAGTATAAACAGAGATGTTTGAAGAGGTTGCATTAATCCCAAATAAACATATAGACAACCACATTCAAGAAGAAAGTCTACAAGGTGAATCCATCTACAAAGTTGAGATTCAAAGGAGTGGGAAAATTTAGAGGATCATCCCAATGGTTCAAAAATACCCTTTCCCAATAAATATCTCCAACCAAATTTATAAAAATTGAGTATTTAATTATTTTTTTTGTTGTTATACTTTGATGGAAGGAGTCAATAACCAACTTCTATTCAATATTTAACTCTTACTTGCAGTCATGTTTAGAGCCAAATCAAACATGTGGTCTCATATTGTGAGGGCGAGAAGCTACTTTTCCCTTCTGTTCTAAGGATTTGTTTGGTATTTCTTTTCCTTTGGTTAGAGTAAATTAGGTAGGTTTTTTTTCAATAGAACAAGTGTTTGTGCACACTCTGCATGCTTAAGTTGGGGCATATATGATCTCCTATATTTTGCACATAGTTTTTACTTCATTTTTCCTCTGGCACGGTTCATTGGAAGTGGTAGTGTTCATGGGGGAAATAAGATTTTAACAACTCCAAGTGTATTCCTAAATCAACATGTGTTCCAAAAACTCTGAAGTTTTTCATCCTTTCCCATGATTCAGTTTAGTTTTCTTCAAAACTTGGAAAAAAAATCAGATTTGGGATAGATTCAGAGATTCATCATTCATCCCATCAAATCAAATTAAAGAGAAAAGAAAATTTTAGATTCAATTTTTTTTTCCACTCGATCAAAACTTCAAGATTTTCTTATAAAAGTGGAAAATTAGAGCAATAACATATCAGTTCAGGATCAACAATGATTCAAGTGGCTCATAGATGAGTTTCAAAGTTTTTAGACCAGTTTTCACATTTATCGGGTGACTCCATGCCTAATGGATGTTTCAAGGCCACCGATAATATCATCTAGTAAGAATATGTCCCCTATGAGTCGCGAAAATATTGTCTATTTTGCCCCCTAGAAAAAATAAAAAACTTGAAAAGATTGGACCTGGGAAGTTTGATGGACTTCATTGGATAATTTGAAGAAAAATAGGTAATTCTCATGTTTTGGGCACTTAGTATTTTAGAGGATTTGAAATATAGAATTTCCCTTTGTTTTATATATATATATATATATATATATATATATATATATATATATATATATATTGGAAAAAATGGCTTTTGGGGGCATTATGTTCTTCTTCACCTTGCACTTCAATTACCTACTTGGCTTAAGGACTTAACCAAATTTGAGAAAATTGAAAAAATGATGTTTTTAGTGTGTGCGAGTCAAAAGGGTGTGGGTGAACAAGTGTAGATGGAACTAAGGTTCAGGAACTCATTTGGGGGGCATGATGTAAATAATCCAGTGTATTATGTCGAAGTCGAGTTTGGAGGATCGATGGGTACATGGGATTTGGTTCCTTGAGTTCCTAGGGAAGCCAAAAATCCCGCAGTACAAAGGGGTCGGGGAAAGAGTTTAATTGTGGCTGATGCGCGCTTGGAAGGCCTAAGTGGTACTAGTTATTCAAGGGCTTGTGTTCCCCACAAAACCGATATCTCCACAACACAAAGGAGAGACAAAATATAATGTGATGTAATTCAGCATGGTGCTAAAGGAACAAGGATGTATGGAACTTGTTCCATACGGGAACAAATTTCTCGCAAAATAATAAAACCCACAATGCAAGAGTTAGAGATCGGGGAGTGTATAGTGCATAGACAGTGGAAGTTTTGGAACCTGATGACCCAAGTGACCCTTGTACCCTAGTTCCTCATGTGTCTTGCATACCCAAAGTATGTGATTTACAAAGGATTTAAGGGGTAAAAATATAAAAGATAAAGGGTAAGAGATAAAAGTATAAAGGAGAAATATTTTTAGAAATGAAGACTGTGTATTAAATCTAGAACTCGTGTTCCACACAACTCTCATAGACCCACATGGCCATATCTCGACCCCTAGTGCACCAAATCTCAAAAAAATATATTTTTGGATTTTTTTTCTCGAGACCCACACTCAGAAATATTAAAAAATTTGAATTAGGTGGAGTAGGTAGGAAAAATGACAAAAAAGATTCCAACATTCAAAAGAGCAGTCTCAGTTTCCAACAACCAAAATTTAATGTAGTATGGTCTTCTTTCTTTTTCCACAAGCCAAAAGACATTGTAAACATGAGTTTTACAAGTATCCCATGTCATTTTCCATAGAATTAATGAATGTTGTTGGTGGGTGCAAGGAAAATTTTGGGATTCTCATATCTTCTCTCTTCTCTCTTCTCCCATCACTTTTATATATTGTAACTTCTCATTTTTTAGAAAAGGGGGGGAAATTTTATGGGATATGGGGGAACTCTATAAAATTGGTCTCTCATTATTAGTGAGTTACATGCCTCATGTTTGGACATATGACATGGTGATCCTTGAATCTTCTCCTATCATGTAATGGATTGTGCATACTTGCAGCAAGAAAATCATTGTTTTGTTGATATCTTCTTCCCTGACATTGTTTTATTGAATTTCTCTTGCCTTCCATTGCATGTTCAGGTGTTTTGTGCATTATTTTCTCTCATTGCAGGTTTCAAACATGTTGTGATCTAGGGAAATGGTGTTTTGAGTGTTTTTATGGATAGTGTCGCTCTTGATAGCCCTCTCCTTCATCATTTTCTGCTCATTTTCACTCATTGGAATGTCTCCGACCCTTTTTTTGGTGCTCTCACCTCCATAGATTGGGATTTAATTTCATGCATCCTCTCTTTCCATGGTCCCTTGACATTGGTAGATTAGGATTAGCTAGTTACATTTACCTTTGTAGGAGTAGTTTAGTTTTAGGAATAGGCAAAGGAATTCGGCCTTGTATGGAGGTCTATCTTATTTAGCAGTCCCAAAACTTAGAGATAATCCCATGCTTCCTCGACATCATAATCCTCATTTATCATATCCAGAGTGTGATTTTGAGCTCTAATATACCTTCTCCCTCAATAGTCTATAGTGGACCAGAAATAGGTGGATCAAGATAAAATCCTCGAGATGTGGCAAGTGATAAGTGGATGGTGGAGGTGGGTCCCCATTACCATGAAAATAAAATATTATTAAAGAGATGTCCTTAACATCAAAAATGGGATCAAAATTATCATCAAGTACATGTAAGTCAGATGAATAATTTGAAGGAGGGGAAAAGTGAGAGGAGTACAACCAAGTGTGATGATCATCTATACCAATTGCAATAATAATTTCACTGTGTATCTCTTTGAAATAAAATGAATTCCGAGTGAACTCAACCCACATGCCCTATCTAAGGTGATTTATATGATAAAATGAAAGGATATTTGTTTAAAGTGAGGGGATAATCAAAAAATTATTGAAAGTCCCACCATTCACTTCAACAGATCCTCTCTTAAAAACTTGTGTAGTAGTGTTATCACCATGCTAAATAGAAGACATGTTATATGGCTCCAATAAAGTAATCTCAATATCTATTGAGGCCATATGATGAGTTGAAATTGAATCAATGATCCATATAGGAGTAGGTGTCACAACTATCACTAGAGCTCTTCCCTTTGGTTTCTCTTTGTTTGATTTTTTACATTTTATTTCTCTTTCACTTGCCCTTTTGCATTTTCTTTATCCTTATAACTTTCATGAGTTAATGAAGATGATTTGAGATAATCTGGAACTCCGATGTTGTGCTTCTCAAGAATATTTTTGATGAGATCAATCTTTTTCTTCAAACATTTTTCTTCTTTACGCTTCCCACTACATTACCCACATTTGATCCATTCTTTAGGAGGTTTGGAACTGGAAGAGGAAGTGGAAGATTTGGATTTTAGTTGTTCATTCTTCTCATGATCCTTATTATTATCTTTCTTCTCTTTTGAAGCCTTGTATTTTTCTTATCCAATAATGAGAGCATGGAATTTTGAGGATTTTAGATTGCCCATCTAAATTAGCTTATCATGTTCCGTAATTAAATCAAAAATAAAATCATCAAGTGAGGGAATGGTCCAAATTTTAATAAGTGCCATTTTTTTTGTATGGAAGGTAAATACAAAAACAAAGTGTTTGGGACCAAATTTTATAAGGATAGAAAGAATGATCTGCAGTTCTTTTTTGTCTATTCCGTAATATGCCAACTACAATATGAGAGATTTGAATTTGGATAAGTCTTGGAGGCTGAGGATAATCAACGTTTTCTCCAGTTCATGACCTCTCATATCATCTTGTTTCCCAAAACTTTTGTCTAAGGAATCCAAAAATTCCTTGGGTGTTTTGGTGGAGGTAATATTGAAGTGCAATTCTAGAGACATAGAAAGAGAAAAAAACCCAATGGCTTCATCACATTTACCAAGCCACTTTTCCTTTTCTCCTATACCTGTAGGTTTGGCTTGCAATCCCATGGTTATCCAGAAGATTTGATTATTTTTCAAGGTGAAATACATAATATACAACCATTCATGATAATTGAAAGGTAAGCAAGGAACTTTATTGGGATCATGGCGTAAAAGGTGTGCAGAGGAGATGTCGGAAAGAAAGGAATCACAAAAACACCTTTTGAATATGGAATGGATGGTGTCAAAGGATGGGGCCTACAAAGGATATAATAACACCCAAAAAGGAAAAAATTTCCTCAAAAATTATTATTTTCTTCAATTAATGATGATATTAATAATAATTAATATGTAACATAAAAACCAATAATGGAGAGAGAGATAAATAATTTCCTTTGGGGTGAAGGGGAACTAGCACAACTTAGAGAGCTAGCTAGCAAGATGGATCTTGGGAATTGATTGAGATGATAGGTCTATTGAGCGAGATGGTAGGGTGTAGGCTTGCTAAGTTGTTCTAGGTCCGCCGAGTTGTGTCGGCCGAGTTGAGGATTCCATCGAATTAAGTCAATGTGACAATTCGGGGTTGGAGCACCCATCTGGGAGGATCGAAATAATAGTTGAAAAAATGGTCCATGTGTCAAGTGATGTGGAGGTTTGGTAAGTTTCAAAAGTGGTAGTGTAGCCAAATAGGTCTCCAGATCTCCACATGGTAGAGAGTTGGTGAGAAACCATCAACACAAGTCTGTTTGAGCTAAAGATTCAAAGTCATGTGTTGATGAGGGTTATGAGTGTAACGAGGCTATAGAACCATGATCTCGGCCTAAGTTTTAACAACTATGCATAGTCCCGATCTAGAAAGGTAGCAATAATTTGAGCATGGGAGAACAGAAACATCACTAGTGCAAAGCAACACACAATACTAGGAATCGAACATGCAAAAACTTGAAACATAACAAGCTCGACAGAGAGGTTTGAATCAATGAATCCAATTCAAGGGGATAAGGTACAATGACATCGCACTATAGGATCCACTCAACAAGCCCATAGTGAATCTGTTGATGCAAAATCACAAAGCACCCACGGACACCGATCAGTTTTCGGGTTGATCACTCTGCATCTAGTGTGATTGCACAACATTGAAACCTCTCACAAGTGTGGGACTTGTAAAATGAGAGAGGAATCTCCAGAGAAGGCTGGTTCTGCTCCTAAACTACCTCGCCACAAGCTATTCCCAGTGTAGGCAAGCTATTCTAATCCTAATCTAACCATGCCAAGGAGACAGGGAGAGAGAGAAAAGGGAAAAATAGAGCCTACACTAAAACAATGATACACCGAGAGAAGGAGAACGTTGAACATCTATCAAAACTTCCATGGAACAAAGAGAGGTGAGCAATGGGAAGGATGGACAGATGCATCAAAAACCCAAGGATAGATTTCACATGAAAATGTCCCAAAACACCATGAACACAGCTCCCAACCTGCAATTAACATTCGAACATGCAAAAATACATGCAATGAAGAGAGGCAAGAAGAAAGACAAGAAAAGAACGAGCAAGGATGAATAGATGCATCACAAAACATGTTTTTGTTGCTTTAGAAGTTTGCAGAGAACATCATTTCAATAGTAAAAGGAAAAAATGCCATTACAGAGTAGGGAGGAGGTTCGAACTCCATTTTCAACCCTAGAGAAGAAAAAAAGGGAGGGCATAGTAGAAAAGATGAACAACTTGTAATGTCTTACCTCTAGAAAGAAGCCCCTCTTTACAATATATAGGAAGAATGAGAGAGGGAAGAGAGAGGAAAGTCAGATCTACCCCAACCACCTCAGGTCGCATTTAGTTTATCTCATTATGGCGGCAGTGAGAACCACGGCAAAATGGCTGACCAGCAAAGCGAAACGGCGAGTGAGTATCTGTTGTATTAAAATTTGGTTGTTCAAACGTCACTTACATCACGCACTAGAGACATTTTCTTGATTTTATCTCTCCAAACTGAACCAAAATTTAAGATTGACCCCAGAATCACGTAGAGCATTTTACCAGCTTTCCGTTGATATAAAGAACGTGCAAATCCAAACTCTGGATCAAAAGATATGGAGATCTGAAGATTTAGGGCACAAAACAGGCGAAAATGTGTTTTGAAACTTTTCCCGTGCTTCGCCACCTGGATGATACGTGTCAAGAGCTGATTGGATGTGCAATTATCTCTCCTCCACCTTTTCCGCGGGTTTTCTTTGAAAACTTTAACCCTTTTTGTGATTTTGGAACATTTTCCACTTTTCCCCGTGCCCCGCCACTTCCTTGTTCCATTGGACACGTGTCCAATTCCTATTGGCTCGGGCAGCGCTTCAAACCTTGCCCTTTGAACTTTGGATGTTTTCCCTTGTGACACATGGCGTTACCTGATTCATCCTCAGCTCGCTAGATTTTCACGTCCCTCGTGTCCCTTGGCCTTGTGTCCCAAAGGTCTTTATCTGGGACAAAAACTTCCTTTCCACCCGATTCGGGCTTCTCTGTCTCTCTTTGCCCGATGACACGTGGCACGATCTGATTGGCTCTCGATTTCTTGGATATCCATGTCTTCCATGTCCCTCTGTCCCAAATGTCTCGAAGCCGCTTAGTGCGAAAGTTTTCCTTTTCCCGGCCCCATCAGGCGGTTCGCGTCCTCACGCCCAAATGTCCTGCATCATTACGCTTAGCAGCTTAATCGATTTTCTCACCTTTGGCCGGATCGGCTCTCCGCATCCCGCGCATCCCCACATCCCAAGTGTTCCTTTGCTCTGCAGACTGCCTAGCGGCCTTTCGGCCGATTCGCGCCCAGATGCCCCTTATGTCCCAACTGTTGCGAGGACTAGGACTTAGCCATTTTCATGATTTTTCCTGCCCAAGCTTGTTTTGTTCATTTCTTCCATTTCTTAAAACTTTCTCTTTTCTTCTTGGACAAGAGGGTTAGAAAGAGGCTGAGGGGACCCCAGAAACATGATTTTGGGCCCTGAATCAATCTGTTATCAAAATTACCTAGGGGGAATTTTTGACAACAGTTTGGCGACTCAACGGGGTTACCTGCCTGCTAGGTAGAAGATCAGTGGCTTGAAGCATCCATTGGGCATGGAGTCATGAGTTGTAACTCGCAGTGATCCGAACCTTAAAAACCCCCCTCTGAACCACTTGAAACCCACTAAAATGGAGCCGTTCTCATCAAAATGCCACTGGAATGAACTGTGCAAGAGCAAAACCAGCACCACAAAAACTATATACAGAACTGAAAATCATACATGCTCCAAATGAAACATGTAGAGTGTGCACAAGCACTTCTTCTGCTGAAAGCAAACCTACCTACTCTACTCTAACTAGAAGCAAAGGCAAGCTAAACAAACCCTGCAATTGGTTGTGAGAAATAGCTTCCCTTTCTCAAAAGTGGCAGCCATGCAATTGATTTGGCATTGAACATGGCTGATTGGATGGATGGAAAATCAACAAGAAGCTGGTCTTCCACCCAAATCATTAAGGTATCAGCTGAAGGAAAATTCAATACCGCTTTTAGTTGCTTTGCATTTGGACTGAAGAGGTATGACAGCTGATCCTTGGTACTTTGTAGCTCACCCTCATGCTCAGAAGCAAGCATGACTAGTTGTGTCTTATCATTTGGCTCCAATGAAGCCAAATACCTGATTGGGAAAGGTCTAATCCATTTGATATGCCCATAGCTCTGATTTTCAACTCCAAGAATGGAGTTCTCTTGTAGACCTTGAATGGATGGTGTGGAAGCAATGGCGAAATTCCTCATGTCTTTCTCTTCCTCCAATGGAGAACATGAAAGATTAAAATCTTCCAATCTTGATTCCAAAGAGCTGCTATAAGATGCAAAGGCTCTTTGTAAATGAATGTTCTCCTTCATGACAAAGAGACTCAAGTGTTTGGAGTGTGGATGATGAAAGAGAGAATGGTGGAAACTCAACCAGCTCCTCTCCATCAAAACAATCCTCCAAACCGAGGCAGATAAACTGCCTCATGACTATCCTGCTGCAAATGCTCCACTTCCTCCATGGTGTCTTCTTGATCTGTAACTTGACCACCATGGTTTCTTTCACCCTCCAACATTGAGTTTGAGAGATCAAACTCTTCTTCAAAGACTAGAACTCGAGAGAGATGAAATAGAAAGAAGAGCGAAGGTTCTCCAACACCGCTTTGTGCTCAAAGGCCTTGGATCTGCAATTTTCTCCTCCACAACTAGAATGTGCTCCTCTTCTTTTGCATTTGGAGCAGATTCTCCTTCCTCCAATGTTTGAAGACAATCTTGCTCTTGATTGAACTCTTCCTCCAACATGAAGTTTGTCAAGTCAAACTCTTCGATCTGCTGCTCTAGAGGACAAGTTGGGACTGCAAGATCTTCTTCTTCTGCTGCAACAAAATCAGTCCTGACCACCATTTGTTCAACCTTAGCCTCTTCTGTAGGCTTAACCATCAAGGGGATATTTGCTATCCCAAATTTGGCAGCCCAAACCTTCAATTTTTCGTCATTTATTTTCTTGTTGGGCTCCTATTCTTGCTGTCCTTCATGGCCGATTTTTGCAATTTCTTCTTCCCCACATGGAATTGGGAATGCAAGAGGAGAGGTGGGTTGAAACTTGATTGATTTTACAATTTTTTGTGGTGGTGGAGGAGGTGAAACCTCTTGTTTCTTTGGAGGAGGGGGTATTTATTTTAGCTCTTGTGGAGGGGATGACTGTTTGGAAGGAAAAAGGAAAGAAGAATTGAGATGAGGTGGAAGACTAGGGGGTGGAGAAATGGATTCGACACTTGGGACAGTAGATGGAGAGTTTAAAACTTGACACCGCCGAGAGATAAAACAGATTGGGAAAGAGGAAAAAGAAAGGCATGAGATGGCGTGCCAAAACTGTTGATGCAAAATCACAAAGGCATCCTGGACGCTCGATCGGGTTTTGGGTTGATCACTCTAGCATCCAGTGTGATTGCACAACATTGAAACCTCTCTACAAGTGTGGGACTTGTAAAATGAGAGAGGAATCTCCAGAGAAGGCTGGTTTCTGCTCCTAAACTACCTACCACAAGCTATTCCAGTGCAGGAAAGCTAATCTAATCCTAATCTAACCATGCCAAGGAGACAGGGAGAGAGAGAGTAAAGGGAAAAAACAGAGCCTACACTAAAATGGTGATACACCAAAGAAGGAGAACGTTGAACATCTATCAAAACTTCCATGGAACAAAGAGAGGTGAGCAATGGGAAGGATGGATAGATGCATCACAAACCCAAGGATAGATTTCACACAAAAATGTCCGAGAACTCCATGAACACGGCTCCCAACCTACAATGAACATTCGAACATGCACAAATACCTGCAATGAAGAGAGGAAAGAAGAAAGACAAGCAAAGAATGAGCAAGGATGGACGGATGCATCACAAAACACATTTTGTTGCTTGAAGTTTGCAGAACATCATTTCAATAGTAAAAGGCAAAAACACCATTACAGAGCAGGGGAGGAGGTTCGAACTCCATTTTCAACCCTAGAGAAGAAAAGAAGGGAGGGCAGAGCAGAAAAGATGAACAACTTGTAATGTCTAACCTCTAGAAAGAAGCCCCTCTTTACAATATATAGGAAGAATGAGAGAGGGAAGAGAGAGGAAAGTCGGATCTACCCCAACCACTTCCAGGTCACATTTAGTTTATCTCATTATGGTGGCAGGTGAGAACCCTGGCAAAATGGCGGACTGTCTAGCAGAAACGGCGAGCTGTCTGTTGTATTAAAGCTGGTTGTTGAAACGTCACTTCTGTCACGTGCCAGAGACGTTTTCTTGATTTTATCTCTCCAAACTGAACCAAAATTCAAGATTGACCCCGGAATCGCATAGAGCATTTCACCAGCTTTTCATTGATATAAAGAACGTGCAAATCCGAGCTCTGGATCAAAAGATATGGAGATCTGAAGATTTAGGGCACAAAACAGGCGAAAATGTGTTTTGAAACTTTTCCCACGCTTCGCCACCTAGATGATACGTGTCAAGAGCTGATTGGGTGCGTGATTCTCTCTCCTCTGCTCACCCGTGGGTTTTCTTTGAAAACTTTGACCTCTTTTGTGATTTTGGAACATTTTCCACTTTTCCCCGTGCCCCGCCACTTCCTTATTCCATTGGACACATGTCCAATTCCTATTGGCTCGGGCCAGCGCTTCAAACCTCTCCCTTTGAACCTTTGGACGTTTTCCCTTGTGACACGTGGCGTTACTGATTCATCCTCGGGCCTACCGGATTTTTTTGCGTCCCTCACGCCCCTTTGGCCATTGCCCCAAAGTCTTTGCCTGCGGGACAAAACTTCCGATCCGCCCGATTCGGGCTTCTCTGTATCTCTTTCGGCCGATGACACATGGTGCGATCTGATTGGCTCTCGGCTTTCTCAGCCTATCCGTGTCTTCCGCGTCCTCTGTCCCGAGATGTCCCGAACTCGCTTAGTGCGAAAGTTCTCCTTTTCGGTCGGTCGTATGGCGGTTCGCGTCTCTTCGCGTGCGTCACGGCCCAAATGTCCCCTGCATCACACGGGAGTAAAGTTATAAAATGATTCGGTACTCTGCGGGGACAAATTAAAGTCACATGTTTGAGTTAGCATTGAAAAGTCAAAGCGGAGAGGCCGAGATCACTTTAGAGTTTTTAAGCTCTGTTTTGAAATGAAGTAAAAGTATAAAAGTGAACGCGACTCTTGGGGCCCACATCAAATGTTAAAAGTGGAAATGTGGGTCGCAGAGGGAATTTTGAGATTCTCAGGTGCGCTTCAACTCAAATCATTTCTATGTGGAGGGCCTGCACTCATTTGAGAATTCACCTCTCAGTTTGGCCGTTGGAGTTACGCCAAGGAGACACATGGAGTTTCCGCTGGCTCTGCCCACCATAAGAATTTTCAACAGCCGGTGTATCTTTGTTAGACCATCGACACGTGGAGATCCTACACTCATTTGAGGATCCACCTCTGGGTCTTACCTTTTTAGTTGTGCCAAGGAGACATGTGGAGGCTTCCATTGGCTCCTATTTATAATTATATTTTTCAACCACTGATGCAAATTTCTAGGGCCCATGACACGTGGGGGCCCATGCATATTTCGGGACCCACCCCTAAAATTTACCTTTGAAAGAGCTCTGAAGAGACACATGGAGGTTTCTGTTGGATCTTCCCATACTTAGAATTTTCAAGTGTCCAGTGTAACTTTTTCAGACCCTAGACACGTGGAAGGCCCGCGCTTGTTTGGGATTCCTTCTTTTGAGCTTCATACCAAAAAAATGCCGAAGAGACACATGGAAGATTCTACTAGCCCTTCCCATACTTATAATTTTCAATGACAGGAAAATTTCTCGGACCCTAGGCACGTGGCACCTTCCACTGGTCCTTAAACTCTTTTAACAACTTTGTCAGGCTGAGACACGTGGAGAGCCCAAGCTTGTTTGAGGTCTCACCTCTAAACTTCATCTTTGAAGTTACACCAAAAATACACATGGAAGCTTCGTTGGACCTTCCCATACTCTAAATTTTCAGCAACCAGTGCAACTATCTAGGGTTTTAAACACGTGGAGGGCCCGCGCTCATTTGGGAACCTGCCTCTGGACTTCACCTTTGCAGTTGCGCCAAGGAGACATGTGGAGGTTTCCATTGGATCCTCTTTGCACTTGGCCAACTCAGACTTGTAGTGCATGTATGTGGTATAATCCATGCGAGGACACTCATTTTTGAGAGGCACGAATGCAAGTATCCATGTAAGGGAACTCATTTCTCAAGGTGTATTCTCGAGGGTGAAAAGGATTGCTTGTCAGATCCAGCCATATGGAGCCACCTAAAAATTATTAAAAAGTGGATTTATTGCACAAAATGAATGATTAAGAAGACTATCAAAAATTATTATATGACATCCTAGTCATAGTTGAGGGTTTGAGAAACATGATCAGTTCATGATTTATCCACCTAGCAGCCTTTGGGTGTAAATTTGTTAAACATCACTTTTTGGACAAACTTGTAACAAACAAAGGATTCATCGAATACTCTTCTTTTGGGGGGAAAATTTGGGATGAGTGAGCAAGTTAAATTGTATAAATGCAATGGGAATACTCTTTCAAATAGTCGGGGGTTAACTTTTCTGAGAAAGTTTGAGAGAAACCATTTTTCCCGAGAGGCCGTCTGAGAGGCAGTTCATTTTCCTATGTTTTTGGATTCAATCATGTCAAGGTGGTTGTAGGTGTATAACCATTGACAAGCTCTAAGATTGTTCAAGAAAATTTGCCAAATCTAGTGAACCTTGAATGACTGTGTTGATCATGAGCATTTTTGTGTTTCTATTATTTCAAAAATATTAAAAATATTTTTTCTTATTCCCATTGCAATCTTATGTTAAAATATCTCTGAGTCACACAAGGTCTCATCGTGTGTTAGTATTGTGGCATTTGCAATTTCATTATGAGAAGAGATTTCATCTGGTAATGAAATAAACAATTTAAAATCACTTTTCTCTCACTATGTTGATAAATATTGTTTGTAATCCTATGAGTGTATCTTAGGCGTGATGAACCAAATATTTCTAACATTTAATTGAGTCTTTAACATGATCCTTTGTGTTGAATTATCAAAGAGTGTGTGAAACTGTGTATCTCTGGGCTTCCATTGATGCACACCTTCTAGTTGAAGGAATATCTTGGCTATTCTGAAGCATTTTGTCTGTGAGTTTTCCAATATTTGTAAAGGCTCTCAAAGATCTAGTATAATCAACTCTATCTTACTTAACTTTCTGTTAGTGCAAAATCATAGCACCCCAAATGGCCTTAGTGTGAGTGGTTAAAAAGGGGCATTTGGTGTCATTTTCATAACATTGGACAATCTCTCAAGTTGTGGGAATTGCAAACCCGAGATGATTCTCCAAAGGAATTTATTTCTTGTTCCTAAACTACACCGCCACAGGCTACTCTAATGTAGGCAAAGATAAACTATCCTAACCTAGCCATTCCAAGGAACTAGAGAGAAAGAGAGAGTGAAAAAAATCTTACACTAAAGTGGTGATAGACTAGAGAAGGAAAGGCGTGAGATACTCTGTTGAGGGAGGATGAAACAGAGGAAAAAGAAAGATGGGAAGGTTAGACAGAAGTGACACAAACCCAAATCCAAATCCATGATCAAAACTCTGTGAAACACAACACCCTGCACCTGCAAATGTGAAATAAATGCACAAAAAATAGGTTTAAAAGGGAGAGGCATAGGAAACAACAAAACAATGCAAAGGGTTGAAGAAACACCACAAAAACACATTTTATATCTCTATATGAGTGCATGTAGTCATTACATTATTTCTCGAGAGGCACAAATCTACTTGCCAGGCATAGAGAAGGTTTACAACTCAAAATAGAGTCGTGAAACAAGTTTTAAAAAGTTTTCCTATGCCTAGAATGTCTCTCCTTCTCAAATGAGAAGTGTTACAAATATATAGAAGTTTAGAATGATGAAAACCAGAGAGAAAGGAGGAAAATGGACCCTATTTTGAGAATTCAACCACCCACCATTAATGCCCTACAAATCTACCTATAATCTGTCAAATCTTCCTCTCCATGTCTACTTTGGCATGTTGGAGAAGGAAGAATGGTGAATCAAATCAAATCTAGGTTGTTGAAACAATCAGATCCCGTATTGATGGCTTGAAAGACGTTTTCCTATTTTTCACCCACCAACACCTGCTAAAAATGATATTTTATGCTTCCATGGCATAGAGGAGGTCGAGATCTTTCCAAAAAGTCCATTTTTTTTTAATTTTGACCACAAGATCAAAAGATATGATCATTTGAATTTTTCAATTGGGTCTGTACAAAAATGGCAAAAACCAGTTAGCAAAACGGGTCTGCAAGCCCAAAACTCACTTTGTGCCTTTTGGAACCAAAAATACAAAATGCAAAAATTGTCCTGTAGACCTTCAATTCACATTTGGAAAAACATCTTCGGGCCTTTGGTCCGCATTTTCCATTTGGACAAAAATCACTCCAAGACCCACCAAGGCCCATATGCGTTGAGGCTTGATACATGGCTCTTGTAGGCGCGGCAGAGGTGCGGCTCATTTTTTCACTTTACACCTTCTCGGGAAAAAAATTTCAAACTACCTCTGATGACCCACATTCCCGCTTTGAATTTTTAACATGGCCACATGTCCCTTTCATGGGCCCTAGGAATTTTCTTCATTTGGCTTTAAGATTCTCCGCGGGCTTCTGGCCCGAAATTTACTTTGCTTCTTATTTGTGAAAAGTGCAAAAGTTCGAAACTCCCACATAGACTGCCGAACCAAAATTTACTTGGGAAAATTTCCCTCTTTGGGCTGCCTGCACCCGCATTTTCTATTTGGGTGAAAATTCTTCCGTAGGTCCACCACCCGCCTTTGGCAAAACATCCTTCCAAGGCCCGTGGGCCCGTAACTTGCTAAATACAAGGAGTTAGGAGGACTTATTTATATTTTTGGAAAGGGGAAGAAATTTCCTATCGATGGAAATATTTTTCAGAAACCTTAAGTGCTTAGAATATCTAAATAATTAGATTGAAGCACTAAAGGGGTAAAATGGGTGTAGATTATCCAAAATAAGCGTGAGCTTATTTTAGCTTATTTCGGATAAAACTTCCCACCAAAAATATCTCAAATGATTAATCCTACATGAACCACCCCTATTTGTACTGTGTATCCATAAATGAACAAGTTCCATTACCAAAGTATGCAGGGACAATCAGGATTCAATTATTATCTTTAGTAACCTGAACATTGCCTAGGAAACATCTCCATTGTCTAGTGTGACAACTCGTGAGAGTTAGATTGTGTTGCATTGATCATATTTCCTCAAGGTTCTCATTAAAATTTTGCAAAGAAGGATATCTTGATGTCCTTCACCAACACAAGTTACATAATGGGTCCTCTCACCCTGGTTGAAGGCATAACCTAAAGTAGTGAGGGTAGATCAAACCCTTAGTGAGGTGCTATCCACTTCTCCAACGCCCGAGTGACAAAGAGTTAGCTGAATCCCCTCCCTAGCTATAAAACGACTTACACCATGATTCGTCTATCTCTAAGCATCCTGCCAGTTTCATGATGCTACTCATCCCTCACGGAAGAATCAATTTGGATACCAACACCGAATTGGCGCCGTTGTTGGGGATTTATTTGTGCTGCAACAACACTTGAATTGGTGCCGTTGTCGGGATTATTTGAACACCGAGACCTATTTGTGCTATAACACCACCGAATTGGCACCGTTTCCAGGGGAATTTTTATAAATACATACACATACTGACCTTGGTAATGTTTCTTGCATGATTCAAGTACAAATATGTTGTTTAAACGTCATCGTTTATTGATATCTGTAAGATTTGTGCAAGATTACATGTGCATTGTGTAGTATTTCCAATTTCTAGTGGTTATTGCACTAAATTTGCATCAATATTGATAAATTTGGGTAAAGGAAGATCAAATCTGATAAGCTTTTCATAAATTAAGCATTGATAGAAACTTGGTAGGCTACTTATAGTGCATCCGTGCAACAAAGGTGAAAATCCTTAGTGGCGACTCAGAGTTGATTTGAAATTTTAAAGATTGTCGTGCCTTAACTTGTGTCAAGTGAGATCTGTCACTAATCTATGCAAAGCTGGAAGGAAGAAGATATATCTTCACTAGGGACCCTACTAGAAAGTTGTTTCCAAAGCTTGGAAAAGTAAATTCAGAAGGAAAACAAGTCTGGAAAGTTGTTAGAGATCAAGAATCAGAAAAGGAGATATCAGTCCTGAAGGGTGACCAATCTGTGGTTGAAGATTACCATACGTCTTCAAGTGATTTTGAATCAAGTAATCTTTATGTAAATTTGAATTCCCAACTGGAGAGGGGCCATCATTTGTGTCTTGAAAAGTGTGCTTCTCATTTTTCCCCTGTTTCTTCCAAGGTTGATAGGGTTGTCCAAGAAGTTGAGTCATTAGAGAATATCTATTTTGAGAATTATATTCCTATTCTCCAAATACCCTCGTTCCCTATCATTTTGTTTCTCCTGTAAGATCACCCCCTCAAGGCAATATGGCCCAACCTCCACCTAGACCTCCATTTGTTGTCAACACTTTTAGACCTATAGATTTTAGAGGTATGGATGGATATCCTAATATAGTGCCACAAGATGTCAGAAATAGGTTGCCAAAATTTCAAGGGAATAATGCCATCATTGGTGACCAACATTTAAAAATCTTTGTTAATATGATGGAAGAATTTGAAATTGATTTTGAATATGTTTATATAAAACTATTTATTCATACTCTTGAGGAGGATGCACGTGAATGGTACAAGGCTTTACCAGATAATTCAATAGATTCATGGACCGAGATGAAAAGTTCCTTTAGATTGCAATATGGGGATAAGACAGATCCCAAGTTCCTTTTATCTGAATTTGAAAATATAAAGAAAAATCCAAATGAATCTAACCATGACATCAATACTCGGTTTAATAATACCTTGAATAGGATACCGTAATCCACGAGACCAAGCGATGTTTCCTGTATGATAAAATATTCTGGTGATTTTGATAAAAAGGCTGCTTATTACTCGAGAGATAAGAACCCGGGCACATTGTGACAAGATTTCACCGTGGCCTTACAAATAGAGAATAACATCAAAGCAATTGGAAATCCTCCAAAGAGGGAAGGTGTTAAGTTGATCAATCCTAAAAATCCTCAGTCAAGAAAGTTTGTGGATCTGGAAGAGGTTGTAAAAACTTTGGCTGGAGCGGTTAAAGAGATATCCTATAAATTGGCTAGAGCTGAAAAAGGGATAGGACCAAGTTCCCGTGCTCAAAGACAAGCCACATGGTCAGGAGAGATATGGAAATCATCCCAGAGGTGATCATATACCAGATGACAGAGGGAAAGGGCTCATGGGATCAGGAAATAAACAACCTCAACCCAGGGAAAATATATTGGTTCCTGATCCTTTGACTGCTATGGTTGCTACTGTGGAGGAGGCCAATGTTATCGAGTGGTGTGATAGGTGTTTATTACCACATTCCCCATGTGATGTAGATCAGGAAGTTGAGGAAGTTGATGATGATGAGACATATGATGATGTGTGCATGATGAAACACCCTACAAACTCATGGTAGGGGGCAACCTCAACTGAATTGATAAGTGCCAAAACTGCTGAAGATTTCTAGGATTGTGTCCACTGGGTATTTCCTCTTCCTCCCATTAATGATTTTGAAATTGATATGGTGCAAAAATTTATCTGCCTAATCACAATTTTTAATACTTAAGGGCTTTGATGATTAAAAAGTATGATGGACGGATCCCTTCTAAAGAGGATTTAAAACTGTTGATGGATGTAGTAGTTTCTTAGGAGAAAGAATATAACACAGAAGTAAGCTTGTTAAAGGGGTAGAGCCACAAGACAAGAAAAAGTTCCAAATCTTACCAGTGTCCTGAAGGAAACCCCTAAGAAAGATACATTTGGAAAAGGCCTAACTACCCCAAATAAAACCCGTGCTCTTGCCCATGCCCAAAATCTTAAAACTCCTATACTATGACATGAAACTGTGAATCTCCTTCTAACACTTCCCTATCCAAATATGTTCCTTGTGACATAGCCCAAATATTGAGTCAGATCAAGGTTATTGTTCCTATTGTTGAATTACTTATAATTCCTGAGCATAGGAAAAGGGAATTTGAATATTTGTGATGTAAAGAAGAAAATATTACTCAGTGGAAAAATTGTTAAAAATGTAGAGGTTCCTCCTATTATTACAGAATCAGAAATACCACAAGTATTAGAGGAACCGGGAGAATCACCTGAGGTGTATTTGGGAACTTCTCTGGTTGAATATCAGCTTAATGTGGATCCATGTTTTACCACTCGATTATTAAAGATAGGTTGGTACATAAGCTGCATGTTTGATTCAGAGTCTCATGTAATGTAATGCCTCTTGAGGTCATGAATGAGTTAAATATCAAGGTAACAATAATTTATGGGAAATGTACTACTATGGATTCAAGAGAAGTGCCAGTAGTTGGGTATGTCAAGGGATTAGTAGTGTAGTTGGCAGCTTTTCCAGAAAATGAGTAATTATGAATGTGGTTATTGTGGATTGTCCTGCCAAATGGTGGATGTTATTATCTAGAAACCTGGGCAGCTAGTGTGGGTGGAAGTGTGCAAATGGTCATGTCTTATGCAACCATACCAATTGTGGGTAACCTTGTGAAGTTGACAATGAGAATAAAATGTTATAACCTCATTGAGGACCCTAACAATGCTTCTTATAAAGTATTGTATGCAGATGTCAATGTTGACAAATTTGTGGGTTATGCTGATTTTAAGGAGCATAAAATTGATGAGTGAAAGTATCCTGAGCTGATTGGTTCTCCCTACACTCTAACATTTGATGGGGTTAGTTCTAGATCTGGTAAAGGCACAAAAGATAAACCTAAAAAAATAGGGCTAGATAGCAACTTGGATAGAGAAGAAAAACAAGCATATGTCCGGTTGTTAAAAAAGTATCAAGACTTCTTGGCTTGGTCGTACTCAGAATGGCAGGCACTTGAAACATCTCCTTGACTAATTTCTCATAATCAAAGCATGCATCATTGTACAGTTTACAATATTTTGTTTTTGTTTTGTTTTTGTGTTATTTGTGTTTCGGTTTGTCTGGTCCTTGGTGACCGGTTTTGTTGGTTTCTTAGTTCATTCTTAGGAGAATTGGTTATTGTTTTTCTACTTTGCAAGCTTGTTCTTGAATCCGTTGCCTAAATGGTTTTTTTTTGGCACATGGTATGTTGTTCTTGTGGCACTCGCAGGGATTTCCCATCCACGAGTCGGAGTTGATTTTGGTGCTCAATTTAATCTCACCCTATTTGTTCAAAATTTCTCAGTCCGCATGGTTTGAATTATTATTTGTCTCCTTGTATGGATGCGTGAAATATTTTTCCTTCATTTGGTTGCCATTGTTAGTCCTTTCCTTGGGTCATGGATCACATTGAGTCTAGGTTTTACTTACAGTCTTCATCTCTGCGGGGAAAAATTTTGTTGTTAGGCATCTTCCACAATTGTGTCTCCTTTGTAAATCTTGTCCCAACATCTGTGGATACGTGGTCCTTTCTAGTTGGGACGCGGTCCGGTGGGTATTTTTGGTGAAACTTGTCACTTTTGTTACATTTGTAAAAATGCCAAATTGGTCCCATGGCCCCGATAGTATATAATTAGCTATTCAACAATATGAAGCGGTAGGGAAAATTTCTTACTTTGACCCTGAAGAAGGACATGTGGTGGTTTGAAAGGTCAAAGGAGGAGAGGTAGATCGTCGAATAATTTTGAAGATTTTTTCCTTTTTGTGAAAAGGAGAAAAGTTATAAAATGATCCGTAACTCCACGGGGACAAATTAATGTCACATGTTTGAGTTAGCATTGAAAAGTCAAAGTGGGAGGCGGGTCACTAGAGCACTTTAGAGTTTTTAAGCTCTTTTGAAATGAAGTAAAGGTATAAAAGTGAGTCGCGACTCCGTTGGGACCCACATCAAAAGTTAAAAGTAGAAAGATGAGTCACCGTGGCATTTTGAGATTCTTGGGACTGCTTCAACTCAAATCATTTCCACGTGGAGGGCCTGCACTCATTTGAGAATTCACCTCTCGGTTTGACCATTGGAGTTGCCCCAAGGAGACACATGGATTTTTCTGTTGTCTCTGCCCACGCTCATACTTTTCAAAAGTTGGTGCAACTTTGTTCGACCATAGACACATGGACAGCCTGCGCTCATTTGAGGATCTGCCTCTAGGTCTTACCTTTGTAGTTGCGCCAAGGAGACACGTGGAGGCTTTCACAGGATCCTCTTTATACTTATATTTTTCAAGCGCCCGAGGCGACTTTCTTGGGCCTAGGACACGTGGAGGGCCTGCGCCTATTTGGGGACTTGCCCCTAAACTTTACTTTTTAAAGAGTGATAAAGAGACACATGGAGGTTTCCGCTAGAGCTTCCCATACTTAGAATTTTTCAAGTTTCCAAAGTGCAAATTTGTTAGAACCTAGACACGTGGAAGGCCCGCACTTGTTTGGGAGTCCTTCTTTTGAGATTCATACCAAAAAGTGTCGAAGAGACACATGGAAGATTTTCTTTGGCCCCTGCCCATACTTAGTATTTTCAACGGTCGAGGAAAATTTATCAGACCCTAGGCATGTGGCACCTTTCGCTGGTCCTTACAATATTTCAACAACTTTTCTGAGCTGAGACAGGTGGAGAGCTCGCGCTTGTTTGAGGTCTTGCCTCTAAACTTCATCTTTGAAGTTACGCCGAATAGACAAGTGGAAGCTTCCGCTAGGCCTTCCCATATTCTCGAATTTTCAACAACCACGATTGCAAATGTCTAGGGTTATGAACATGTGGAGGGCCCGCACTTGTTTGAGAACCTTCCTCTAGACTTCACCTTTGCAGTTGTGCCAAGGAGACACATGGAGGTTTCCATTGGCTCCTCTTTACACTTGGCCAAATAAAAATCAAAGCATAGGTATGTGGTATAATCCATGCAAGGAAACTCATTTCTGAGAGGCACGAATGCAAGTATTCATGTGAGGGAACTCATTTCTCAAGGTGTATTCTCGAGGGTGAAAAGGATTGCTTGTCAGATCCAACCATATGGAGCCACCTAAAAATTATTAAAAAGGGGATTTCTTGCATGAAAAAATAAAATAATGATTAAGAAGACTATCAAAAATTATGATATGGCATCCCAGTCATAGTTGAGGGTCTAAGAAACGTGATCAGTTCATGATTTATCCACCTGGCAGCTTTGGGTGTAAATTTGTTAAACATCACTTTCTGGAACAAACTTGTAACAAACAAAGGATTCCTTGAATATTATTCTTTTGGGGGAAAATTTGGATGAGTGAGCGAGTGAAATTGTATAAATGTAATGAGAATACTCTTGCAAATGGTGGGGGTTAAATTTTTTGAGAAATTTTGAGAGAAACCATTTTTCCCAAGAGACCATCTGAGAGACCAATTTATTTTCCTATGTTTTTAGATTCAATCACGTCAAGGTGGTTGTAAGTGTACAACCATTGAAAAGCTCTAAGATTGTTCAAGAAACTTTCCCCTGCTAATGAATCTAATGAACCTTGAATGACTCTATGTTGATCATGAGAATTATTGTGTTTGTTGTTATTTCAGAATGTTTTCAAATAGTTTTTCTTGTTCCCATTGCAATCTTATGTTAAAATATCTCTGAGTCACACAAGATCTCATCTGTGTGTTAGCTTTGTGGCATTTGTAATTTCATTATGAGAAGATATTTCATCTGGTAATGAAATAAACAATTTGAAATCACTTTCCTCTCACTATGTTGATAAATATTGTTTGTAATCCTCTAAGTGTATCTTAGGCATGACGAACTAGGGATTTCCAACATTTAATTGAGTCTTTAACACGAGCCTTTATGTTGAATTCTTAGAGAATGTGTGAAACCGTGCATCTTTGGGCCTCCTTTGATGCACCTTCAGTTGAAGGAATATGTTGGCTATTATGAAGCATTCGTATGTGAGTTTTCCAGTGATTTGTAAAGGCTCTCAAAGATTGGTATAATCAACTCTATCTTGCTTAACTTCCCACCAAAAAATTTCTCAAATGATGAATCCTACACGAACCACCCCTGTTTGTATTTTGTATCCAAAAATGAAAAAATTCCATTGCCAAAATATGCAAGGACAATCAGGATTCAATTATTATCTTTAGTAACCCGAACCTTTCCCAGGAAATATCTCCACTCTCTAGTGTGACAACTCGTGAGAGTTAGATTGTGTTGCATTGATCATATTTCCTCAAGGTTCTCATTAAAATTATGCAAAGAAGGATCTCTTTATGTCCTTCACCAAAACGGGCTACAGAATGGGTCCTCCCACCCTGTTCGAAGGCACAACCTAAATTAGTGAGGGTGGATGAAACTCTCAATGAGGTACTATCCACTTCTCCAATGCCCAAGTGACAAAGAGTCAGCTGAATCCCCTCCCCGGCTACAAAACAACTTATACCATGATTCATCTGTCTCTAAGCATCCTTCCAGTTTTGTGATGCTTCTTGGCCCTTGCGGGAGAATCAATTTGGATACCAACAAGGTGAAACAAGCATAGCTCCTCTTCTATCTCTTTGTCTACTTCTTGAGCCGTTCAAGAATAACTGCCATACCTCATTATCATCTTTCTGGCCTGGCTTAGTGATGTTAGGAAGAGGATGATTCTCCTCATACAAATAATAAACTCCTAGCTCAGATTCCTCCATTCCCTTGTAAGGGTCAAAATCATGCCTCTTGCTTACCCATTTATCAAGAGTCAAGTTTGGAATACACTCAACCTTGTTATCTTCCTCATAAGTGCTGGGAGGTATTCCGATCAAAGGTGAAACAATTTGCATTGATTAGGCTTAGTACATGAGGCTTAATATGGAAATATGCAATATGCTCAAATCGATCGTAGCCTTAGCTCCATACGTTGTTCTAAAAGCATCCGTGACCAATCAACAAATAAATAGCCTCTAATTTTAGTAGTGAAGTCTCTTGACAAACACAATGCAAAGTGTGGTGGCAAGTCTATGACTCGATACATTTATCAATATGGTCACATTAAAGCATGTTTGCGGTGTGAGGCTAAAATCCTTGATGACTCCAACCATAGTTATAATTGTCCCATCCAATTGCACTATTCCCCTGGAGATGAATTCGTATTGAAGACCTAGCTGATTGGCTATTTACTTCGGCATAATCGAGCTACATTCTCTCGAATCGATCATGTAATTATGTACCAATTTGTTCCCAATGATCAATGAAATATAGAATGAAGGGAGCTTTAGATTCTTACCGTGTTGTCCTCCATGATTTCCGTTAGGTCAAACTGCATTGGTAAGCACTTTCTCTTGTTGGTTGGGGGGCTGATTTGAGGTTGACCAATTGACCATATCAGCCTACAATAGGTCTCTTTGTCCTGGGATAGCCAACAAATCCCACATTGAGATGTTTACATTTGTTTTCTTCATCTTTTCAATGATGTTAAATGGGGATGAGCTATCTTTTTCTGCCCCTTTCCTTGCACATGGGTCATTACAACCAGTGCTTGAGCGGGTTTGGAAGGTGGCTTGGGCTGATTACGACATCTGTGAGAGTTCTAATTTCTTTGGGATACATAGGGTTGTTGAACGTTTGAAGCGGAGGATTACTCCTCTCCGATATTCCTCTTCTTGGAATTTTTATTTTCTACCACACTATGAGGATGTGCTCGATTCATACCACAAAAATCTTCAATCCGCCAATTGACAAGCATGGTCTCTCTTGGAGGTTCCTCTTTCTAGGTTTCTTCTGCTGATTTTCCTCTTGACTAGGCTCTTGGGAAACACCAATGGTTTGTACCATCAAGGCATGGTTTATTGCACCTCTGAAACATGTTGAATGGTTATGGGGCTGATTGCATGGGAAACACCAATCATATTCTTGAGCTATGTTGTTTTTTGTTGGAACCAAGGCCCTCGATGTTGAAGTTGTGTTTGGATCATATCATTAGAAAGGTCTAGCAACTTGAGGTTGTCCTTAGTTTTTTTTTTATTTGCAGCATATGCTGGTGGTCTATTTTACTGATACGGGGGTCTATCTTGATATTGGGTTTGAGGTTGATATGGTCTAGAACTTTGAGCTTGTTGTCTCTTGATAGTCACTAGCTTATTTCCTAGGTTCTACAGTTGTTTCATAACCTCTTGTAGCTCTTTTGAAGTGATAGAAGATGAGGTGAAGGCTTTAGCTGAACTTTGATTCCTTAGAGCGGGTATGGGGGCTAATGTGGTTGTTTGACAAGTGCTTGGAGCTCTTAGTTCGGATATAGAGGCATAGGTGGCCTAGGCACAAGTTTACCTACTTTGAATTAAGCAATTTTCAGCTCTAATAGAAATGTTATATCTTTGCAAAGGGTAAAGTTATACCTCCCATTGATTGAATTTTTCATGGCAATATTAGAATTTAAAGCTATAAGGAAATATAGAAAAGCACCTTCGTCTATTGGTCTCAGGACCACTGAATCCTATCCCACATACGCTGGAATCGACGTTGAAATCGGTCATTGCTCATTAGGAGCCCTCTTGATGGTTGTCAAATGTTCCAACAAGGATAGATTATCTCCCTTCTCTCCAAATTGATTGTGAAGAGTTGTGCACAAATATTCCCAATTATGGACGGATCCTACGGTTAGACTCCTGAACCACTGTAAATCTTTACCCTTAAAAGATGAAGCCAACAACTTGACCACAACATCCATTTCAATGATCTCATGAATTACACAGACATTTGCAATATCCTGGATGTGGTCAATTGGATTCATCTAGTTCTCTCCAGTAAAATATGGAATGCTCTTCAGTGCCGCAGTTGGAACTAGATTTTGTGCATTGAGAGCTAGCGGGTTGCTACTAGTGAAATTGATGTAGGGGTTAGGCTGTGCCATCTGATTAGTCGAAGGACTCTAGTCGATTGAATGAAAGGCCTACCAGGTGGAGGTGTCGAAAATGTCCTATTTGGCGGAGATGGAGACCTTTGGGATCTTCTTCCTCTCCTTACTCTTTCGGGGATAAATGTATATAGACAAATAGTCCCTCCCCTCTAGTTCTTGAACTTGTTTGTATTTTTCTCATGAAATTGAAAAGCTTGGAATCTTTGAAACTAGTGGGTTCTGCCTCTTTTAGGGTCGCTAGATGTGTAATTTCATAGCTTCTTACAAGCTAGGAACTTACAACAAATGCACATCAATCTTGTTGTAGTAAAATGAAGAGTTCTTGTCCCATTGGGTGTGCCAAAATGATTTTTGGAGAATCACAACACCCCTGGATTCAGTAACTTGATGGGTTAATATCCTCAGTGTGACTGCACAACATGGAGCATCTCTCAAAGTGTGGGATTTTACGAGTCGAGAGCTCTCCAGATCAAGGCCAGATCATATTCCTTTATTCAGGTGCACATGTTCAGATTGCAGAGGGTCTATCATAAATCCTATTCTAATTTTCCAAGGAGACAGAGTTAAAGGGATGCAAGAATTAAAACCTAATCTAACAGAGGTGATGCACCAAAGGAATGCTGAACATTTGCATTGCCTTTAAACACAAACCATTAAAATGTGAAACAATATCCATGCACTGAGATGACCAATATTGCAAGATGAGGGATGAAGAAGAAGAAAACAACATAAGAGAGGTTGAAATCATCCAAAGACTTATTTTATTGCTCCAAGAATTGATACAATACATTACAACAGCCAAGAAGTAGAAATTGGATTACAATTTGGATGGAGGGGTTCGCGACTCCACGAATTCACTCGAGAGCAAAGAAAAGGAAGGGCGAAAAGCAAGAATGTCAACCCTTTGAAATTGTCCCTCTTGTACAATATATAGGAAGAATGAGAGAGAAAAAGGAGGAAAATCTAACCCTGTTCCAACTGCCCCCTGAAGGGGCATTGAATTCCCCTGCCATAATGATGGGTCTCGTTGCAACACCCATGCCCCCGTCATTGTTCCTTGCTAGGAAAGAAGGAAACCCATTCTTCATCATGGTGGTAGGTGGGAGACTTGACAACCTCAAAATGGTGGGTCGAGACATTAATGGTGGTAGGTGGGTAGCAGGTGCCTATCTCTCTAAAATGTCCCTTCTCGCTCGATTCCGAGCTTCTGATTGAAAGATATGGCCACTTGAAGGGACTTCAGGTCTAGAGTTTATTCGTGCATATCCATGTGGTGGCCCCATGCGTCTCAAGGTTTTTCCTCCTGCTCTTTACTCTTGAAGTTAAGCCTAAGAGACACATGCCATCGTCCATGGGCATGCTCTATTTCCTTTATATTATGCCCAAGCCCCTGTTGGCGGAGACACTATGCCTAACTCGAGACACGTGGAGAGTTGGCGCATGTTTGGGAACCACTTTTGGATCTTTCCTTTGAAGTTACACGGATGTTACAAGTGGAGGCCTCCACAGGCCTTTCTCGAGCTTGGAATTTTCAACGACGGGTGTTCCTTTTTTGGACCTGGGACACGTGGAGGGCCTATGCTTGTTTGGGACTAGCCTTTGGGCCATGCCTTTTGAATTTGAACCATTGAGGCACGTAGCACCTTCGGCTGGCTCTACCCTATTTAGAATTTTCAACATCCGATTCTTCCTTTTCAAGCTCTAGACACATGGAGGGCCTATGCTTGTTTGGGCTACCTCCATATTTTCTTTTTGAAGTTACACCAATGAGGCATGTGGAGGATTTCACTTACCTTTTGCACTTAGCTGATTAAACGCGTTCTTGTTTCCTTTTTTACTTCTGTTGGACCCTAGACACATGGAGAGATGGCTCTCATTTGAGTCTCCTTTTTTATCACCCCTTTGATTTTACACCGATCTGACATGCGGCTCTTTCCGCTGCCCTAAAACTTTTCAACGGCTGACTCTGTCTCCTTTTTAGACCTAGGACACATGGAGGCTTGGCACTTGTTTGATTCTTCACCCTTGGCTTTGACCCTTGAGGGTGTGGTGATGAGACACGTGGAGACTTCCGCTAACCCTCTTATACTTAGTCAATTCTGGGCCCACTTGTTCCTTTTCCACCAATTTAGGAGCGACTTGTCAGACCTTAGACATGTGGAAGCTCTACGCTCATTTAGGGACTGTACCTTTGGTATCACTTCTAAAGTTATGTCGATGAGGCACGTGGCACCCTTCACGGATCTGTTCTTTACTTAGCCGATTCTAGCTGATGAGATCCCCCTTTTAGACCCTGACTACATGGCGGGTGGCGCTCATTTGGGACTACCATTCGAGCTTGACCTTTAAAGATGCACTGTTGAGGCATGTGGAGGCTTTTGCTGACCTTGTTGCACTTAGCCATTTTGGGCCTGCTCCTCCTTTTTCATTTTTGGTTGGGTCCCTTTTACTTATTTAGGAGCGACTATGTTAGAATACAGTCAGACACATGGAGAGTGGGGGTTTGTTTGGGGTCCCCAATTTGGATTCTCCCGGAGGATTGCACCGATGAGGCATGTGGCTCCTTCGCACTCGTTTGGGGACCGCCTTTTGGTCTTGGCCTTTGGAGGTGTGTCATTGAGGCATGTGGCAGCTTGCATTGATTTTCTTATACTTAGCCGATTTGGGCCGAGTGAATGTTTCCTTTCTCCATTGTTCTCATGTGTGCCTCTAATCTCTTGATGCTTTTCTCCTTTTCGATCCTACCACTTCATTGGTAAATTTTCCCGCCCCTTGATTTGGGATCGATTGCGAGCTCACAGGATCGAACCGACCCTCCCGATTTTCTTCGTGAAGGGGTGTGTTTGATTAATTTTTCCAAAAGGGCACAATTGGTCAACAATAATATGAGTCTCAAGTCACCAATTTAATATGTTCTCATTAAGGTCATTCTTGCACTAACTAAATTCCTGCCTTCTTTAATTTCCTTTATTTTTGGTATTATTTTATGTATAAGGCAACTCCCACAGTTGTTACTAGCATACCTATATTAAATAAATATATGTAAAATATTTCGAGAGGTATTGGAGCTTACACCTCTCAACATATTTTACCATTTATATAAATATAACTCAAACCATGGTAAAATATGTCAAGAGGTATAAGCGCCTATACCTCTCGGCATATTTTACATATATTTATATAATATAGGTATGATAGTTAAACAAATATTCACACTATTAAAATGAAGAAGAGATCGGAAAGGTGTTGGAAGGAAATCCCAATTTTTTGTGGAAAATAGAAAGAAAAAACCCATGCCCAAGGAGAGGAGGAGTCGACTTGCATGGAGATCATGAAAGAGATCTTGAAACCTACACTAGTTGTAATGTCCCCAAATGGACATATTTTTCCCTCAATGGATTTTAGGCAAATCCCACAACCAAATGCAAGCTCACAAAATTAAAATCATATTTTTACTATGCAGATCTGAATTTTAATGGAAAAATGCGACTAGGGCATAGAAGAAACTCATACAAATCAGCCAATAAATTATACTTTCACCACTCCAATATGATTTCATCTATTTATAAAGCCAAAATATGCATGAACATGCAGGTTTCTGATGTAAACATGGCTAAAATAAATTTATTTTGAAACCCTAGTTTGCAGGAAATTATGGAAACTTCAAAAACTCATAACTCCCTACAAAATGTTTCGATCCACACAAATAAACTATGCATGAATTCAGAAAATTAAGGAGAATGCAATGATGTTACCCATGCATGCAAATGACCACCATAAGTTCCCTAAACAACCAAAACACTAACTCAACCTTAGGGTTTTGGGCTGGAAAACACAACTACAAATTTGCTTCAAACCCTTGATCCAAAAATCTGCAAAAATCTTTATTCACTCCTACAATAAACTGAAAAATCTTTGTATCAAAATGGATAACCTTATGTAGGAAATCCTCAAATGCTCTAAGAGGGTTTTTGTCCTCTAGAGGTAAATACTAAGGGTTTTTCGTCCTTAGAATAATTTAGACAAAAGCTCAAAGCTTCAAATACAATTCAAAAATTATAAAATGATCACGCATGTCTTCACCTAACAATTCCTATTGCTTAAATAGAATAATTGGGCCAAGTGGCCAACCTCGACAATCAATCACATTTTTCTCCTTATATATTAAATGCTTCCACCAACCACTTCTCTTCTCTAGACCAAGTTGCATTTTCCTTGGGAGGATAACTTTTTACCCATGAACTTTTACCTTTTTCTATTTTCTTTTGCCTTTTTAGTGCAAGTCACACTTTTCTAGAAATACACAATTTTAGCTAAGTGCTTTTATCATTTGGTTCACTTTTCTATTTTTATTATTTATTATTAAGTGCATTACTTTATTATAAGCGCTTTTATAATATTTTATATATTTTTGCACTTTATAATAAAATAATAAAACTTAAGTCTCCCTTTAAAATTCTTCTTAGCCATCGGAAAGACATAATAGGCTAAGGGTCTTCGATTAGGAAGGGGATATTACACTAGTATAGATAGAATATAAATGGATAACATCCCCAAATGCTTGGAAATGATAATGCGAGGACATTACAAACAATATTTCTAATAAAAAGAAATACATTGGAGAAATAACATACGCGGATGCATCTAAAAAAGAGAAACAAGAACCCGCAAAATGAAGACAAATGAAAAGCAGATCAATATTGATGTGAGTAAAGAACACTTGAAAAGTTACTAGGTTGGGAAAAGGTAAAGACATTTCTCGATAATAAAGAACACCTCTTATCCATATCCATGGTTTGACTTAATAGACGAACAAACAAGAGCTTCGACATATACACCCTTTCATTAAACAAGTTATGGTCTTTATAACAAAATAAGCACATGTCAGTGTCTTGAACTCTATTTTGTTTACATGGAATTAGATATATATTATTTTGTATTGATATAGCACAAAAATGATAGTGTAGGTGAAGTCCAGACAACATGAGGCTTTGGAAAATTATAGATAGAGATCTACAAATCCGTTTTTCACAAGTAAGGCAATGGATATTTGTAAAAATAGGTAGTTTAATATGAGATCCATCCCTTTTAAGTCAAATTAGCTCTTTTTATACATCTTCACCTTTCCTCTCAAGAGTTGGAAAAAAAAAGAGCAATGGATATGTTTTCGTTGATGAAAATGTTAGGAATTTGGCACTTTTATATGTCTCGTATTTATGTTAGACAACGTCTATTCATTGACCTTCAATGCAACAAAATTGTAGGTAAAATAATGCATATGTGAAAAGTTTTCTTCATACTACAAGCACCGCAACACGAGGTGAATTTTTCATTAGATAGTGTTGGTTTGTATGTTTTACGATAGTTCACGATTGAACACATTGGCTATGGTGTCTTATTTCACTATGTTGGCAAATAACTAGAGTGGTTTTTGGTGTAAAAAACTATAATTTGATATGTTTCTACCCTTCCCCTGGTCTATTGAAGTTATGATGTGACACGCAATTGTACTTATGTGAGGCTTTGTTGTAGATGGGTGTGTGGATAACCGAGAATGCAATGACACAATTGCTTAAAGGAGAGGTTGTGGAGTTACCTTGCCTATAAATATTTTCTTTGCAACCTATTGATCATGTAAAAATGTCCGGTTGAGGTATCAAACATGTATCTCTAATGATAGTTGCACGTACTTTGCATTGCTTTCGTTAAAATTCAATACGTAGATATACTCGGGAAAATACAAGAAGGTGTTGTGGGGAAGATAACTTCTCACATATGTAGGACTCTCGGAGGATTCATGTGAGTTAGTTAATGTGTATTGCTAGCTAATAGTATTTAGATTACATTTACACATGCGATTGCTAGTTAATAGTATTTGTTAGGGTGATGTGTAGGTTAAAAACAAAGTGACATGCATTCATTAGAGACACGCGAGGTCACATTATGTGCTCTTGTCTTGAATACATTCGGTTCAAGGGACAATCAGGAGATACGTTTGTATTTTCCACACCCAAAAGTCAACACATAATATTCTTAAATCAGGCTGAATCTCTGATCATAATTTAGGATCCCATGTGGGACAAGAAAATGTCTGAGCAACTCGTGACTCGTATTATGTATATGTTCAATGAGAGTGCGGTTTAGATGGAAAGCCATTCAAATTTAAACACTGGACGGCAGATATTGTCTCAAACTGCACCACCGATTTCCAACTTCGTAAACAATGGATGGAGCGTTATTAAAAACGTTTCTACCCATGTTACATTGGGATTCACCCAGACCACTTGATTTTATGGTGTTTAAAATTTATTTGTTAATATATATATATATATATATATATATATATTGAAGTTGAACCGGCTGCCGTCAGACATTTGAGGGACGAGATCCTCGGAGTACATGCGTTGAATGAAACCATCGTCGGGAGTTTCTGTTTGAGTGACAGTACCATCTATGGCTGCCTCTGGCAGAAGGCATTGTTTATCAGGGCAGGATTTAGGAGCTTTTGTCTGACTGACAATACCATTTAATGCTGTCTCTGCCTGGGGATGTATCATATTTCCGTCCTCTGTTTCTGTCTCTGTCTGAAAAACACAGTCCATATCCATGTTCTCCTCCTCCACCAGAACGGCATCAACATTGAGGACACCCATATCCATGTTCTAGACCTCTTGTGGCGAAAGGAAGTCTACCAAAAGACCAGCAGACGGAACTTTTCACGGCGATGCTACCATTTTCTACCAAAAGACCAGCAGACACAACTTTTCACGGTTAGCCATCCTCCTGCCACTTTATTAACTCGTGTTCTGTAAAGAAGATGCCATTTCCACTTCCAGATAAAGGTCTCATAGTTCTTTGCGCAGTCCTCCCGATCATTATCCTTTACGCGCAATCCTTGCACAATACCCATGTCATTTCATCTTCCCCCACTTCATAAGTGTATTGTCCCCTTTGTCGTCCCTTCACGCAGTTACTCAATAACTGCAAATTCGTGTTCTTCTATTATCTTTTATACGATCTCCTCGTTGAAGGATTTGTGTTTCTTTTGCATCAGATCAAGCTGGTCATTCAAGGGAATATTGTCTCCAATGACGAATGCTCTGAGAATAATTGTGATCTGCTATATTATTTCTTTTCATCTACGGTTCTCATAATAATATTTTTATCCCCTGAGGTCTTGCCACATTATAGTGGAGGAAAGTGATGACAGAGTCTTGCTAAGATTGATTGGAATTGTGTCATGCCTTCTCTCCTTCCACATGGAACAGACCATGGCAGACACCTCTTCTCTGCTTTGGTCTATGTTACACATTGTTGCGTAGAGAGTCACTTGTAGAACCAAAGATATCTCCTTGTAACAATAACTCCCCCTAGGTAATGCATAGAAGCTCAAAGCAATGCCATTTTAGAAACCATTTAAGTATGCTTTTGGCATTTAATTTTTGTTGTGCAGTCTTTGACATTAAATCGGTGCCTTATGCGGCTTGTGTAATAAACGGTCGCACCATTCTTGCTTCAAATTATTCCATCGTGCCTAGCTTTGTAAATACTACTTATTGTTAAAATAAAAATTTATGGGGAATAACATACACTTGTGTAAGAATATTCCATGTTCAGATTTTCTTATTGTCACTTTCATCCAATTCAATTGATTAAAATCCATGCTTCACCAAGTTCTCTCTTCCGTATTTTATGAAGTGTTCTTTTCCACGCTCACCACACCATTTGTTAGCATAGACCTCTAATACTGTGCAATGCTAAGACGAAGAACATTTAATTACGCCGAAAGCGTATTCCATTTTATATAAGGGGGAGATATCACTTGGCTCGACATGGCCGTACAACCATATTGTCAAAGAATCGAACAACCTGTACTTTTGAATCCGATGGCCTAGAATACGGGGTTCAAAATAATTACCCAAAAGCGAGAGGTTAAATTTGACGCCCATTTAGCAATGTAATGGTCATCATATAGCAATATAATCAGTATCTTTTGTAGTGTTAAAAATAAAATGGACCAATTGCGGGACTAGCTACTACTCAACCCACCCATGCAAGGATTCATTGTTTTAAATTTTGTTTTTCAAAAATGTTGGGTGGTATTGCAGAGAATTTTGTGGTTTTTTAGTGTTTAGATTTTGTAGTCAAGTGTGTGGGGGCAGACGATTTGGTTTTTAAAACCAGTGGGCCGGTAAGCGGAATGGAGATATAACTGCATTGTTGGGCGTACATTTTCTAATGTTCAACATCATATAGTGTGTACATTTTCTCGTGTTCGACATCATTATTGCTAGAAATGGTTGCAACCAGGGAAATTGGTGATCTCAGATAGGCCTACTCTTTAAATATCAACACAAATTCCAAAGAAGGGAAACAAGTAACGAGTTTAGTCTCAAGTGCTACCATTTCTTCCACCAACGCACCTTAAACAAGACTAAGGGATAGTTTATGCATATAATTACACTTACATTTAATTAAGCATCATAAAATATAGTTAAATATAGTAAATAATGTTGATTACCTACTCAATCAAACATGTAAGGAAATAGGGGAAGAGAACACATTTTACCGTGTTTATATGTTGTCACTATATATGTCATCATAATTTGGGCACAAAAAGGCGTATCCAAAATTGTCGTAATAGATATGCCTTTTCCGTATAAGTATCGAGTCATCCTCCATCTTCGTAGCCTCGATGGTTTGTTGTTTGGTCTCTCTCATTCGCCTATTATTTTGTTTTAGCCTCCCATTATTTTTAGTAATGACTTTACCTTGTCACTTTTACATATTGTTCTTCCAAAATAACCTTAATAGTTTGCATGGCATTCATTTACTAAAAATTACATTTTTATATTTGTATATTAAATACACCATGTTTAGTGCCGAGTAAAGTCAATATGCAATATTAGTAGAAAAGGCGGTTGAGGTACAAGAAATGCTAAAAAGGATTCGAGTGTGACGTTTCTATGAATTTTTTTATTGTGTAGCATTGATAATGCATTTGGTAGGAGCAATCATGTAGTAGTGATAATATAAGGCCATACACGAATTCCTATTTTGCTTCTCACTTGTTCGAGCGTGATTGTTTGTGTAGGAGAAATCCATTTAATTTCTCTTCTTCCATGATCGCAACTAGATCGAATGCATCATTTATTTGAAATTTATTTATCATGGAGCAGTGATAATGCATTTGGTAGGAGAAATCATGTAGTAGTGGTAATACAAAGTCATACACTAATTCTTGTTTTGCCTTTCATTTGTTAAAACACGATTGTTGTGTAGGAGAAATATGTTTAATTTCACTCCTTTCATGATCGCAACTTGCCCAAATAAATACACATACTCTAAGCTCCGTCGGGTGGGATTACATTTTATATACATTACAAAAATTAGGTAACTATGAAAATTATGGCATTAGCAAGTGTACAGCGTTGGTGGGTGCTTGTGTGAAAGACATGGATGAATTTTCAAATTATTTGACTATGTATAATTATCGTGAATGACCATCTATGTCCATGGAAAATTATTATTGATTTAAAGTATAATTAAAGCTATAATAAATTTTTATAACTAATATTATAACACAAATTTATCATAATTAATATTCTCTTATAAAATTATTATTATATTAATTTTTATTACTACTAAAGATTAGATACAACCCATGCATGAAGGATATAAGATCCATTTCTTCCTAGCCACAAATAAGGAACAAGGTATGTTGCATTCAAGAGATCACGTTCCAAACCAAAAACCTATTGGATTTTCCCCATTTTTAAATTTTGACTCCTTTAGGAATAAATTGGACTCGACGGTGTTGTCTCCTCGAAAACCGCTTTGCGTTATCATAGCCAAATTCAATTTTTTTGAGCTCATGCCCTTCGTTGGTGTTTAAGTCAAGTCGAGATTCAAGAAATTTGTAAAAGTCATGCCCTGGAGCTGTTTAAACCTTGGTTTTGCTCGTTTTTAGAAATCCTCCATTTCCTGGTCTGTGCACGTAATATCCTCTTTGTAACCTCCATTTTTGATCGAAATTGTTCACTTGTTCTATGGCATGGGTCGTCAAATCATTTTTTTGCCTCCATGCCTCTGGTTCGTGAAGAAAATACAAAATTGGACTCAAAACGATGAAGTTTTCTTCCTCTACGTATTTTCCATAGTTGGGATGACGGTGTCTTTTCCTCGTCAAATTTTGACCCCAATGAATGCAAGTACGTGGTCAAATCCTATTGGATGGGGAGGAACGAGATTTTTGGTGAACTTAACACTTTTGGTCACTTTTGGCAAAAATGGTAAATTTGCCTTGCGGCCCTAGAAAGTTTGAAGTTGTTGATTTTGGTTCATTGTGGAAAAAGTGGAAGTTTTTGTCCCAAGTTGTACAAGTTCATGTGGGACACTTAGGACCCGAAAAAATGAAATTTCCAATTGCGGAAAAATTGGAAGTTTTTTTCCCAGGCTGCACAAGTTCAATTGGGACACTTGGGACCCAAAAAGCCAAATCATTTGAAAAACTCGAACATGTAAGGGCGGGCTAACGGAGAAATTCAAAGTTTTTATCCTTTTTTCTAAGAAAAGGTTAAAAAGGATAAAGGTTCACTGCTTCCCCGAATCTCGTAACCAATCAGAGGATGACACGTGTTGAAATCCAAATCAAAGTTGCGGGCCGACAGATGAAATTGAGTTTTTGAGCCTTTTTCCAAAAAGATTAAAATGTTTAGAAAAGAGCCACGACCCCATCTCCAACTAGAATGTGCCACGTGTCCTAGTCAAATCAGAGAAGCGGGTTGATGGAGAAGTTTGTGTTTTTGAGCCTCTTTGTAAAAAGGGCAAAAAGTTATAAAATTCCCTGCATGACCTTGACTGGGCTATAAAGGTAAAAGTCAAAGTTGAAGCCCGCAGGGAAAAAGTCAAAGGTGAATCTTGCCACGTGTCTTAGTCAAATTGGAGCAGCGGGTCGACAGAGGAAATTCAAATTTTGAGCCTTTTTCCAAAAAAGGTTAAAATGTTGAGAAAAGGGCCATGACCCCATTTCCAATCAAAAGGTGCCATGTGTCTAGGTTGAAAAGTCAAAGTAGGGGTGCAGGCCAATTTTTTCCAGCTTTCCAAATCTCTAAAAAATCACAAAATGCAAAGGGATTTCCCTATAATCGCCTTCAATTCCTTCATGCGACATGGATGACCATGTTTCAAAGCTATAGGTGCAAATCAAATGGTCTATATTTAAACTGACAAATCGAATGTGATTGCTTTACAAGATTTTGTTTTTAACCCGTCATGAGTGTTTTGCTTCACAATAAAGGAATTTGAAAAGGCATCAAGGATTTGTAAAGATTGTAACTATTTTGGAAAAGGATATAATCTATTCTTGACGTCATTCCAAGGGATAGCGATTGATTTTCGAAAAGACCAGAGTGCTCTGTACCTGGAAAAGATAGAAAATGTCATTCTTCTTCTATTTTCTCTTCTTCCTCGAATTTCTTCCATTCTCAAGCTATGAACAAAATTTTCTCGAGCTTCAATAATAAAAAGAAGGAATTATTGCCTCTTTGATTGAGGAATTGATTTGAACTTTGCGACCAATGTGTTTCATTCGGTCTTGTAGCTTCTCCTATGGATTTTTTTTCTTCTAATTATAAATGCATGTAAATGAAATTTCTAATTAATGTGTGTGGGCATCTGATATTCTACTCACAACATTAGTTTCTCCTATCTCCATTCTTACTCCCTTTCCCCTTCTTAGAAAAAGTTCTTCTCTAGTGAGAAATTTCTAGGTTTTCCACAGGGTCAGTGGAGTTCCCTTATTGGATATATGGTAAAAAGGCCACCATTCAAATCCATTTTTTCATGCATGCACATATAGAAGCTGTGCACTTCAAGTAGAGGTACTTAGATTCCCATTGCATTGGCTTAAAACTCACCAATTTCTCTACAAAATAAATTTTCTCACCAACTATTTTGGCGCCCACTTGTAGGGTAGATTTTGCAGCATCTGCTCCTAAAAATGACTTGAGTGTCATAAAATATAAAAAATATTCTAGAAGAAAATTTTCGGAGATTGAATAATCACACAAACTTCATGGATGTAAATCATGGCTATTATGGGAAATCCTCGTGTTGAGAGACCACGATTTACTCTTTCCTATCCAAGAAGACATTGCTTCTTATCCGAGAGAAGATATTTGGAATAATAGACAAAGTTTCAATCAATACTTCGTTGCCATAAGGATTACGGTTCGGAAGAGGAACATGCTTATCGAATTGGAAAGGCAGAGCAGATTCAGGACACTAGAGAAGAGCATAAACTTTCAAGATGGCTGATAGAAGGTACACCCGGCAACTGAGGCTTGGAGGAAAAATTGATCCCACATTTGAAGAGCTTAAAAGAGGGGTAGTTTCTGAAGAGGAGATAAGGGCTCAACTTGAAGAAATAGAAAGACTCCAAATTGAAGCAGAAGAAAGAGTAGTAGCAAAAGTAGCCTTAGCAAGACTGGAGGATAGAAACAAGAATAGAATGGGTGATCATGAGCATGAGGAACGTAGGCCTAATGTACCATGGGGAAGAAATACTGGTCCACTTGCTCTTCCACAACCACTTCATGACCTCCCAAGAGGCTCAAGAAATAACTTCCCAAAATTCAAAGGGGATGGTTCTCAGCTCCAGGAAGAACATGTAGCATCATTCATCACTGCTTGTGGAGTGTTGGGAGTTGAAGATGAATATGTTTCAATTAGGCTCTTTATGGATTCACTCCAAGAAAAGGCCGTTGAATGGTTCTACATGTTGCCCCAAGATCTGTCACATGCTGAGAAGATATAAGAAGTGCATTTGAACATAGGTTTAAGAGCACGAGAAGATTGTAAGGATCTCGATGGTCCAATTGATTCGAGATGAAAAAGAGACCTCTCGAATCAATGAGAGATTTTGTAGCAAGGTATAATCGGTTGACAAGAAGGATCCCAGAAGATGTGGTACCCCCAGAAAACAACTTGAAGAGGTTCTTCATCAGTGATTTGCCACCAGAAGTTGGTTTCTTCCTCAGAAGTTCCCAACCAAGAACGTTGAGGGAGGTTCAAGAATTTACTGATTGATAACGATGATGATCTAATTCTTTTCGGAAAAGTTAAAGGACCAAATGGGAAGCAAAAAGGTCAAAGTTTAAATTTAGTCACCACCGATCCAATGTTCCAAAAAATGGAAAATGACCTATTTTATTTGAAGAAGCAGCTGCCACAAATCACTCTGAGGAATTCTCTAAGGAGACCAAATCCTCATGATATACCAAGAGTTGCTTCACCTCCTCTTAGGCTTACTCTTGAAGCAACACTAGTCAATGCCTTCGTGACAATAGGGAATAATAAGAAGGAACAAACATTGAGGAAATCGAAGAAGAAAGCATGGATGACTACAAAAAACAATCTTAAAATTGAAGAGGTTGGCATGCACAATGGCCTAATTGAATATGTTGATGATGAGGAGGAAGGTGATGAAGAAACTCCAAATTTTTCATGTGCTATTTTCACTCGTGCACAATCTAAGAATGGTGTTTCAGCCTCAAGATTCAAGTCGAGAGTAGAAGAAGAAAAAGAAGATATCCCTTCAAATCCTCCACTAAACAAGATCATCAGTAGGAGATCACCATTACCAACTTCCATGGAATCAGCTAGAGAGAAATAAGATTCACTAGTTGTAAAGGACCACACTGTAGTGCCAAGTAAGTTATCTGATTCTCCCAACTCAAAAGTTGTTAAGATAAATTCTCTTATAAATGCTAGTTCGCAAGAACATCTAAGTTTTAATCAAGGGCTACACCTCACCTCCTTCCAAGCCAATTGCTACATTTGAAAAGGAGAACCCAGCACCAAAAGTAACAAAACCTCTTCCATTTAAGTCCTCATCCAATGCTGGAAACTCTCCCTCATCTACCATAACTCCATTTGACTTTGTGAAGCATTTAAGAAAAACCAAAGTTCAGCTCTCTGAGTTTGAATACCTACAAACACATCCTACCCAATTTGACAGATTCATCAAGGTAGTCCAGGGTGGTAACTCTACATCCCAAATCTCTAATTCTAAAGGCTTACTTCCCACACCATCCATACCACCTTCTCAAAACATGTTAGCCCTCAGTGCCACTATCGCCACCGTGAGTTGATCCTTTTACCTATCACTTCTCATCAAAGGTTTCAAATCTGAATAATTGCATTATAGATTCGGAGCCTCGAGATAATGTGATCTTGAAAAAAAGTTACAAATGCTCTTGGCCTCACTTTGACCTGGGTAAATGGCACATGCTACTCAATGGAATCCAAATAAGTTCCATTAGTGGGAAGGATTAAGGATGCTCAGGTTGCACTAGTTGATTACCCTAACAAGAAGATACTCTTGACCATTTTGGTGGCAGATATCCCAACATATTTTGGTATGCTATTGAGTAGAAGTTTTTGTAGAGATCTAGGTGGAGAAATAAAAATGGATTGGTCATCTGCAACTATCCCAGTGAAAGGAGAAATGAAGAAGCTACTGTCAATCAGGAAAATGAAATTCATAGTAAGGAAATCTGATGATCCAAGAGCTAACATCCTCTTTCAAGATTATGGGCTAGGAAACTACTTCCTTACATCACAAAAGGAAGAGAAATTTCCACTCCTCATGGAGGAAGAAGAAGATCAGATTTAGACAATGCAGTTTAATGGCAGTCATTCCAGATAAGGTTCCGAGCTGGTGTAGTATTATACTCTCCCTCCAATGAGGTATATCCTTTTGCCTACAAGCTGTAATTTGATAATACAAACAATACTACAGAGTATGAAGCATTTCTCTTAGGCATGAATGCAACAGAGGACGTGGGAATCGGGAAGCTAAGATGCAAATGCGATGGAGAGGTTGTGGTGAAGCAAGTCTGTCAAAGCAATATCAGTGAAAAATCCAAGGCTCGTGCACTATAGAAACAAAGTGTGAGACTACATTGAATCCTTTGATGCATTCTCCATTGAAGCTATCCCCGGGGAGAGGAATGAAAACGCTGATTCTCTAGCAGTGTTAGATTCCATAAGTAACACCTCATCCTTATTTTAGCAAGGATAAAGTGACCATTGAGATAGTGTTGAGACCTAACATACTGAGACAATGCAAAATCCTGTAGGTCTTCAATGATGATAATCGAGATCCTATCATTCTTAGAACAAAGGGATAACTTCAGTAATATGTTCTTTGAAGGAAGTGAAAACCCACACCGTGAATCAACCCCAAAGAAGAGAGGGAAGGAATTGAGGAAATTGATGAAGAGGGAGTAATCAAACTGAAAGGAAACAAAATCCCCAAAATCCTAGTTTCTTTGGAAGACCTCTTTGACAATCATGATAGGTTCATCCAAGATAGAAAAAAATAGTCTTCTCGGTGTCCATCGATTTTGATCAAGAAAACATTGGCATCAAGAGAATCCAAGGATGGTTAACATTGGTCAATGCTTGCTCACCGTAAGAGAAGAGAAAGTTTGTTGCTCGCTAAAAATTACTAAGATGTCTTGGCCTACTCCTATGATGAACTCAAATCTTTTCAGCCAAAGGAAATGCATCACCCCATTCCTTTGAAGAAAGGAGCCAAGCCCTTTAGGAAAAACAAAGGCCCTACAATCCGAAGATTCTTTGATGTTATCAAAGAAGAGGTGATAAAGATGATCAATGCTAACATTGTGCCAGTAAGGAAGAAGAATGGAGAAATAAGGATTTGTGTAGACTTCTGAAATATGAATCGAGCATCTCTCAAGGATAACTACCCTCTTCCAATCATGGATCATATTTTTCAAGCGATCCATTGGATATGATATTCTCTCTTTCCTTGATGGATTCTTAGGGTACAACCAAATCAAGGTGGCAAAAGAGGATTGCAATAAAAAGCCTTCACAACACCTTGGGGCACTTTTGCCTATAGTAGAATGCCTTTTGGCTTGATCAATGCTAGAACCACTTTCCAGAGAGAAATGGACTTGGCCTTCAAATATTTGAAACACTACATTATCATTTACCTTGATGACCTCGCGGTTTTTCAAAGAGGAGGGAGATCATATCAGTCATTTGGAGTAGGTCCTTGCAAGGTGTAGGAAACATGAAATTTCTCTAAATCCAAAAAGTGCATTTTGGAGTCACGAGAAGATAAGTTTTGGGAAACATTGTGAAAAACATGGAGCACACATTGATCCGAAAAGGTCGAGCTATCCAAGCACTAGCCTTACCAACCAGAAGAAGAAGGAGTTCATTCATATTTTGGAAAGGTAAACTTCCTTCGTTGTTTTGTGCCTGAGTTTTTTGAAGTGACTAAACATATAACTTCCATGATGAAACCTCAAGCAAGTTTCAAGTGGAATAAGGAAGGAAAAACAACACTTGAGGAGATCAAGAAAGCCATTGTCAAAGCTCCAAATCTTGTGTCTCCAGATTTCATCAAGCGGTTCATCATTTATTGCAATACATCGAACATACACTCTCTCGTTGTCCTTTTTAGAAAAATGATGAAGGTTTGGAAGCACCCATTGCTTCCATGAGCTATCATTTGAAAAATCATGAGATAAAGTGTACAACCAATTAGAGAAACATGCCTACGTAGTGGTCAAAGTTGTTAAAAGTTTTAAATTCTACATCCTCAATTCCCATACAAAGTGGTGATGGTCCCTAGAAGTGCAATCAAGTCCATTTTGACTCAACAAGATCCTAGGGCTAAGAGAGGAATATGGATTGCAAAGACCCAAGAGTATGATCTGGATATTAGACCCTCTAATCTGGTAAGAGGAAATGGTCTCATGTAAGCTGATTGCTTTGAAGATGAGGCTCTCAAAGCTCAGCAAGGAGAAAAATATGGTGTTTTCCCACCTATTAAGGAGATAATCCACATGCGATCTTTGTCACCACTACTGATGAGTGGTATGAAGACATTGCTTACTATCTCACTTATGGAGAATACCCTCCTTATATTTATTACAAAAATAAGGACACTCAAGCTAAAGGAAACTATGTTTGTGATATGGAATCATGCACTTTACAAGAGAGGCCTAGATGGTTATTTCCTTAGGTGTGTAGATAAGGAGTAGCAAGAAAATTTTCTCGAGCATATCATGATCAAGATTTTGGTGGACATTTCTCAGCAATGGTTACTGCACATAAGATCCAAATGTAAAGCATGTCGACAATTTGTTGGAAAGCCACAACTAGCCGCTACACACAAAGCCTATGGTGATTGAAGAACCATTTCAGCAAAGTGGGGGATAGATTTTATTGGTGTTCTAAATCCTCATTCTAGTACAAGACATACTTCTGTACTCACCGAAACTGATTACTTCACTAAATGGGTGGAAGCCACCCCGACCAAGCAAGCCAGCTTTGGAACAGTCTGCGACTTGATCAAGGAGAATATCATTGTTCATTTTGGAATACCAAAGAAATTTTTGTATTCAATGCCACGTATTTCTCTTCTAAGGAGCTCAAAAGGTTTTTATGGCTTTGAAATCTCCTATATCACTCTTCCGACTACTACCCATAGGGAAATGGGCAAGTGAGTCAAGCAACAAGAACATTGTGACCATTGCTTGTAAGTGGTAGATGAGAATCAAAGGAAATTGCATTAAAAGTTATATGATGCATTGTGGGCGGATAGGATCACTCCTAAGAAGGAAATAGGCATGTAACCTTTCCAAATGTTGTATGGAGTTGAGGTAGATATTCCCTTCATATTTGAGATGCCGGCGCTCAAGATTCTTTAAGAAATAGAAGATGGTCAATACAAAGACTCCATTGACAAGAGGATGCTCTTCCCGGAAAAGCTAGAAGAAATCAGATTCCAAAGGGTGGATGGAATTAAAGAACACCAATTGAAAGTGAAGAAGATATTTGACAAGAAGGAAAGGAAAGAGAATTCAAGGTTGGAGCTTTTTTCTGCTATGGGACAAGAGAAGAGAACCAGAAGGGAATCCATGGAAAGTTTAATTCATTATGGCTTGGCCCATTCCAAATTCATGGAACTTATGGTGAGAATGTTTTCTCCTCTCATAATTTGATGGAATGCCATTGGAATTGACTCAAAGTGGGAAATACTTGAAATATTATCATCAATGAAAGTAGGTTGTCCCCCGTCTTGTACCATAGGTGATTTTCGTAGGTGTGTTTTTCCTTTTTCTGTTGTGTGGTTCTGGTTTTGTTTTGTTTGGTTTGTTGTGTGTTTTCTCCTTCTTCCATTATTTCTTAGAATTGTACATGACTCTGCAAGGCCTAATGGATAAGGCACTGGTCAACGTAATATGTTTTGAAACTTGAGATTCTAGATCCTCATGTCATGCCCTAGCCATGCCCAATTCATGCCATGTCCCCAAGCTAGAGCCAATTGTTGTCTCTTGAAAACTACTCTGTGTTTTCATAGCCAAATTCAAATTTTTAAGCTCATGCCCTTCATTGGTGTTTAATTCAAGTTAGAGATTCAATAAATTAGCAAAATTCATGCCCTAGAGCTGTTTAAACCTCTGTTTTTCTCATTTTTAGAAATCCTCCATTTCTCGGTCTGTGCACGTAATATCCTCTTTGCAACCTCCATTTTTGATCGAAATTGTTCACTTGTTCTATGGCATGGGTCATCAAATCATTTTTTTGCCTCCATGCCTCTAGTTCATGAAGGAAATTTGAAAATTGGACTCAAAATGATGAAGTTTTCTTCCTCTGCGTATTTTCCACAAGTCGGGATGACGGACATCTTTTCCCCAGTCAAATTTTGACCCCAATGAATGTAGGTACATGGTTAGATCCTATTGGATGGGGAGGAATGGGATTTTTGGTGAACTTAACACTTTTGGTCACTTTTGGCAAAAATGGTAAATTTTCCCCACATCCCTGAAAAGTTTGAAGTTGTTGATTTTGGTTTGTTTCCAATTTTGGTTCATTGCGGAAAAAACAAAAGTTTTTGTCCTAGGTTGCACAAGTTCACAAGGGACACTTGCAACCCAAAAATCTGAAATTGCCGATTGTGGAAAAAGTGAAAGTTTTTGTCCCAAGTTACACAAGTTCAATTGGGACACTTGGGACTCGAAAAGGTTAATCGGCTGAAAAATTCAAAAGCGTAAGGGTAGGCTAATGGAGAAATTCAAAAAAATTAGCCTTTTTGGTAAAAATGGTTAAAAGGATAAAGGTTCACCACTTCCTTGAATCCCGCAACCAATCAGAGGATGCCACATGTCGAAATCCAAATCAGAGCAGTGGGCCGGCGGATGAAATTGAGTTTTTGAGCCTTTTTCCAAAAAGGTTAAAATGTTTAGAAAAGAGCCTTGACCCTGTCTCCAACCAGAATGTGCCACGTGTCCTAGTCAAATCAAAGAAGCGGGTCCTGGAGAAGTTTGTGTTTTTGAGCCTCTTTGTAAAAAGGGAAAAATTCAAAAATGACCCATAGCCCCGATCGTGCTCTAAAGGTAAAAGTCAAAGTTGAAGCCCGCAGGAAAACGTCATAGGTAAAGCTCCGCCACGTGTCCTAATCAAATCGGGGTAGCAGGCCGATGTAGGAAATTGAGTTTTTGAGCCTTTTCCAAAAAAGGTGAAATAAAATGTTGAGAAAAGGGCCGCGACCCCATTTCCAATCATAAGGTGCCATGTGTCTAAGTTGAAAAGTCAAAGTGGGGGTGCAAGCCAATTTTTCCAAATTGCCAAATCTCTAAAAAATCACAAAATGCAAAGGGCTTTCCCTCGTAACCGCTCCAATCCCTTCCTGCCATGTGGACGACCTGATTTCAAATCTATAGGAGCGAATCAAATGGTCTATATTTAAATTGGCAAATCGAATGTAACGGTTTCTTTGCAAGATCTAGTTTTTTACCTAGCATGAGTGTTTTCTTGAATAAAGGAATTTGAAAAGGCCTCGAGGATTTGTAAAGATTATAACCATTTTTGCAAAGGATATAATGGCTTCTCGATGTCATTCCAAGGGCTAGTGATTGATTTTGAAAAGACCAGAGTGCTCTGTACCTGGAAAAGATAGAAAACACCATTCTTCTTCTATTTTCTCTTCTTCCTCAAATTTCTTCCATTCTCAAGCTATGTACAAACTCTTCTTGAGCTTCAATAATAAAAAGAAGGAATTATTGCCTCTTTGATTGAGGAATTGATTAGTACTTTGTGACCAATGGGTTTCATTCGGTCTTGTAGCTTCTCCCTGGATTTGTTTTTCTTCTAATTATAAATGCATGTAAATGAAATTTCTAATTAATGTGTGTGGGCATCTGATATTCTACTCACAACATTAGTTTCTCCTATCTCCATTCTCACTCCCTTTCCCCTTCTCAGAAAAAGTTCTTCTCTAGTGATAAATTGCTAGCTTTGTCACAAGGTCGGTGGAGTGCCCCTGTTGGATCTCGGTCAAAAGGCCACCATTTGAAATCTAGTTTTTCATGCATGCACATACAAAAGTTGCACTTGTTCAAGTAGAGGGAATTAGAGTCCCATAGCGCGGCTTTAAACTCACCAATTTTTCTACAAAATAAATTTTCTCGCCAACATATGGAAATTGTGAACGAAATGCGAGACGATTACATTGATCGCAGTAAAAAAAGAAAATCCTATTTCATGTCAATGTTAATTGATGGAATTTTTTTATAGATTGTTGACACAGTAAACCCTTACTATTGTCCTTATAGCTAGAGCGATTCCCTTATCATAAATGCGCATAAAATCGTAACCCTTAGATGTCGATTTTTACACATATCCCCATCTCTCGAAGTTTCCTATGAAACATGCTTGGATTTCCCGTCCTTGGAATTCTCATCCCTCTACCCCTTCTCCATCGAAACTCAACCTCTTTTGCTTTTCAGTCCCTCCACTTTCACTTTTACCATGAATACCCTTCTACATTTCCATCGTATAGTTTGCGTATGATTGCTAGTTCGGTGGGATAAAAAAATATATGGACACTCATGATACTCAATAATTTGAGTTTTTAATGACGAAAAATGTAGGTGTGAAGACAAAGTCAAGGTCATTCATTATGATTGACCTATTCTTATTTTGAGCCACTTAGATTTTAATTTTCTTCTTCTCCTCACAATTGTAGTGCTTTATACCTAGGGTTTACTTTCCCATTCATAAATACAATTTTGATAGACCATAAAGTTTTCTATTTTCTTGAAGGCTTTGTAGATGTAGAGCTTATGTTGTAATTATTGGACCTTTTCCCTCTTTGCTTGATCTTGAGCTCCGAAGTTTAGTATCATTGTTTACAACCCCTCACAATAATCATTGGAGCTCCCCTTGTTGTGGTCATCAAATTTGACAAGTACATTGGACCATTGTGGGATGTGATCAAGCCCCTCCATGTTCCTATTTTCCTTATTTCACGAGGTAGCCATAAGCAACTCCCTCTAGAAATCACGAGCTTTGACAATCTATAGATGTCAAGGGCTAATGTTGTATAAAGTAACTATAGATATTGGAGGTACATAATGTTAAGTTCTTACTTTCAAAAGAATCTCCAATGTTTGATCGCTTAAACTTCACTTATTTGAATCACGTTACAAATGAGCGAGAAGAATTCATTACAATGAATAAAGAGCTCAAGATTTACACCAATGCTAATAGATGGATGGGAGATTTGTTCAAGCATGCCTCCAATTTTACCTCTCTCGCTCTCGATCCCCACTCAAGTGCATGATTCTCGTGGATCTTGATTGTTTCAAAAAGGGGAGAGATTTCTGTTATGGAAAAATCGAAACACCCCCGATTACTCACAAGTGAATGGTTGAGGTAGTTTGTGTGATTTTTTAAACATGGAGATATCCCTGCAGTGTGGGACTTTGAAATTAGGATAACTCTCGGGAGAAGGCCGGATTCCTATCTTGTCCTAGTGACAACTACTACAAATTGAAGAGACTTGTAAATCTAACCCTAATGTAAAGTTTTCCCAGAGACAAATATAGTTAAAATGCATGAAAATTAAAACCTACTCTAAGGGAAGGTGATGCAACAAGAATGAGTTTTGAAGAACATGGAGAATAAACACAACACTACTAGAACCTTGTAATGAAAAAATAACAACACACAATAACCTTGCATGCAATGAACAATCAAAAAGTTGCAGATAGAACACAAAAGAGTGTCGAAACATCCAAAAATATGGTTTTATTCCTCTGAAAGTTGATATAATACATTGAAAATTTAGGAACAAGGGCACATATTTTTCATTACAATGTTCAATAGGGAGGTTCTGAGCTCAAAAATATCTTGTAGACAAGAAAGGAGGGGGATATACAAGGTTTCCAACAATGTTTTTAATTGTGCCCCTCCTTACAATCTATAGTAGAAGATTTTGAAGGGAGGAGAGAGAAAGTAAAATTTGAAATTTCTTGAAATCCTTCCAAAACCATGATTAGATATGTGTAATGAATGTGGAGGATTAAAAAAATATCATTCACTATTGTACCTTGCCCTTACTATGGAAGAAATGATGCCCATGCCTTCATGACACACTTGGGTATGGCCCATGTCTTCCAACTCCATCATTGAAACTTGCTCACCAAACCCATTAATGGCCTTTACCTACAATGGCCTCTCTTTTCATTTTCAGAGGTCCATAACCTCTGAAATTTGAAACTAAATGGCTCTATATTTCAGAGCCTGAAATCATCTTTCCAATGACTATAATTTTGTAAAAATTGGAGGAGTGTAAGGCAAGATATAATCATTTGAGAATTGGTGTCTTGAAAAAAAAATTCCCTAACCTACCCTACTAGAAATTGCATTTTGCCTTCACCATTGCATTCTTCTCTAAAAATCCTTTCCATCAAGTATAATTTTGTGGAAATTGGGTAAAACATTGCACAAGATATAGGGTTTTAATGTTGCTCACTAGTTTATACTTACTAATCTCCATCAAGCTACTCTATACCACCCACCGAACTCATCTCTCCCCACCGAGATGGCTCTCCCCTACACTACATGCCAACTAGTTTTGGGGTTTCACACACCACACCCCCCACCTACTACTTAACTCACCCTTTAATAGATTGGTATCCAACATGGTGACTTGGTGGGATTTTAAATTTTCGGGTAGGATTTACATTTTTTTGGGGGTTTTGGGACTCCACCTTTCAAACTCCTTATCACGCCCATTTTGGGATTTTCTTCGCTCAATCACCAAAATCCACCTCCGAACTTGAGCTTCCCGAAACTCCGAAATGCTTAAACTCCGAATGTGCACCATTACACCATGTTACCCATTTTTAGAGTTTGTGGTTATTATTTTCGGACTTTGCATCCAACTTGCTTTAGAAATCACCAACTTGAGGTACCAAAAAGGAAACCCCAAAATCTTGAATTGGGCTTGTCCTCCAAAAGTACCCCGAGTCCCAAAAATGCTTATTTGTGTCATGACTTACCGCTTCATCTCCCAAACTCACCGGTTGAGCTATTCCCATGCCATGACCACCTTCATCTTCATTGTTGTGCACTCATCTTGACTAATCTATATTCATGTTTCACCTTTGGTGGGTCCGCTCTCGAGCCTTCCTTCCTACCCTCAAACTCATCGACCTTCCCCTCCTCGCATAATGTGAGCTTGACCTACCCATAATCCCCTAAAGGGAATTTTATCATATGTTTTGCATCTCTGTTGGGGTTTTTTCGATTTTCTATCCGAGAAGGGGGATAATGAGTTCTTAGAACCTTGAAGTACTAATTTTTTTCTGTCATGGGCCATTTTTAGTCATTTATTGGGGTGAAGGCCATTTTTGCTTTGGAATGGGATTGTGATCCTAGTATGACCCTAAATGGCCAAATTTAGCCCCAATGTTTCCTCGATGTTCGTAAATGTTTCCTAGACTGTGAAATTTCTAGTAAAACCCTAGGATGCATGTGTGAGTCATTTTTGGTGCCTAGCTCATTTATCTCCATGTAGTCCAAATTGGGCCCGAGGGTCAAATTAGATAATAATTTGGTGACTCACGGGCACATCTACCTACTAGATATTCTTGTACAGTATTATTGACATTTCCATTGGGCATGAAGTCGCCATATACCGTAGACTTATCCCGAACCTACATAATTTAAACTAGATACCACCTACACCTCGCCGAACTTGAACTTGTTCCGTTGCTCAAAATATCGATTTCCATAAGATCTTAAAAATGAGTTTTACGAGAGTAGATAATTTTCTTGATTTGAGATCTTCACATGTTCCTCTCTCCAACCCTATTCTACGAGACTGGAATGTATCATCCCAAAACTTGAAATGCTAAGTATGATGAACGTAGATGATAATGCTTGGCGAAATTGCACACTGTAGTGTTTTAAATAAGAAAATCTTCCAGTTTTTACATCATGGAACTCTATTAAAACTTGAATTTTTTTTCTTCTGAAAGTTATGCTTGGGGCATGATGCTAGGGGCTATTTTTTGATTTGGAAAAGATGCTTATAAGTTCACCCGCGATTGACCATAAAGGACTCAAAGAATGAAAATTTACTAAAATATCTCCTTAATCCTACTTTTAGTTGCTCTGCATTTTTTTTCCTTTGAAATTAGAAATTGTTCCCTGCAAGTACAAACTTCTTGTTGTTGTTGTAATCATTCATTTTGGGAGGCACACCGAACCGCACAATGATACAACTTAGGAGCACTAAAACCTTTACCAAGGAAACTTAGGGAAATTTAAACGTAATCTAAAAAAGACAATGTGCATACGCACTTAGAGGAACCTGTAAATCCTAAACTAATATGTACAAGGGTGAAAGTTTTGTTTTAGTAATAATTCTTAAGGTAGTTTACATTAAACTTGAATCATAAGTTCCTCTCTATCCAAAGTAGACAATTGGAAGGCATTGCTGCTTTTACATCCTCGTGACCATGTAGGGGCCACTCCAAATGGCATCGAACATGGAATGCCTTGAGAATTGTTCTTGGTTTACATCCCATTTCAGAACTAGGCCCCCTCAGGAAATGTCCTTGCTTTAGCTCTCTGTCAAATGTCCTATTGATCATGGCTTGATCCCTCTCCATGGTTTGAATGGAATGATCTTTGATATATTCTAATTTCATTAACTCCACATGCCTAGCTTCCATAGGTTCAAATTCGATAGTTCCAATTGCTTCATGAGCTCCAATGCAAGTGGCTCTAGTGATATAGGTAACACTATTTCCTTCCGTAGACAATCTTGTAAGGGGATTTTCCTATTGACACTTTTGGTGTGATTTTATCAGCCCATAAGTCTTATTTGAGCTTGGTATGCCATGTTCGATGATTATCATCCGAGTGCCCTTCCAATGATTCTAAGAAAAAAAAATTGTGAATTCTGCTTGTCCATTACCTCGGGGGTAGTAGTCCGATGAGGTGCTCAAATAGATTCCATTCATGATCTCCCATTTAGTGATCTTGGAATCTAAGAATGCTAGATAATAGTGTTAAATGATATTGGATGGTAATTTGAACCTTGTGTCAATTCCTTCATAGAATTCAGATACTAGACTCGTTTGCGTCCTTGAGAGCCGCCTCCTCGCCTAGTGAAGTAATTTATTACCGTTAGTATCCACTTGTGGCCTTGGCTCAAGCTGGGATTAATGAATCGATGAAGTCCAACCACCCATTGCATAAATGGTTGGTTAATTGAAATCGGATGCAATGGGAGTGTTGCTTGTCTCTCCTTACCCTGTGAAGAATGCACATTTTTACACTTATTATCTTGAGTGCTATCACCCATGGAGAAAAATGACCTCCGGCATCTCCATCATTAAACTCTTGTAGCACTTTCTCAAATTGAACTGCTCCAAAGTACCTCAATAGGACTCGATTGATGTCCTTTTTGAAAAAAACCCCATCAACAAACACATATGGAATGACTTGTAGCAGAAATATATCCTCTTTTCTTTTCTTATCACAAGAGGGAATAGACCTATTTATAGGAAGTGTATTATGTCCCGATTCTAGTAAGGAATAGGCACATTATCATTTACTTGCTCCCGACTATCCCGTAGCACAAAAAAACCTCCTTTTCATTACTTGCTTCATCATGTTGACTACAAGACAATTTTTCGCACAATCCCTTTCCACGAACCAACTTAGTGAATTTAATTTGAATTTTATATTCCATGGCATGAGGGATCCATCTGCACATTTTTCATTTAAATATTTGTTCAAAAGGAAGTTCTTGACTCCCACATGGGAAACTAGTAGTTGGATCTTGTTGTTAGAAACTAGATAATTTAATTTCTTCGAACTCCTAATTATTGCAAGGACAGGATTCTCGGTGAAGGAATACCTAACTTTATAGTCCTCTAGGCCTTGGTGAAGAAGGAAACCAGTTGTTTGGATCCCTCTTTGTTCTGCTTTGTATTAGGATTACGGAAATTGTGTTTGAACTTCAAGGCATAAAGCAGGAAATCTTTGGAAAAGTTTGGATTGATGAGATTTGGGGCTTGGGATATGGCTTCCTTGATAGCTTCAAATCTTACTTTGCCTCTGGTTTCCACTTAAATGCCATCCTATTTTTAGCATCAACATTATTGGATTTATAAGAGCAGAAAAATATGACACAAATCTGCAAACAAAGTTGATTTGTTGTAGAAAACTCCGGAGAGACTTCTTATGATTTGGCAAGGGAAATGGTCAAAATGATTCAAATATTTCGGGTCTATTGTCAATCCTTCCTTTGACAGAATATGTCCTAGTATATTTCCTTCGTGAGCTAAAAATATAGATTTTTTTTGGGTTTAGGGACACTTCAAACCATCTACACCTTTGAAACACCTTTTCCTTAGATAAAAGAGGTGACTTACCGCATCTTTTGAAAACACAATGATTTCTTCGAGAGAGACAATCACTATTTTTCTATCAACCCCTTAAATTTCATATTCATTTCCCTTTGGAAAGTCGATCCAAAATTTGATAGTACAAATGGAATCTTCTGTAAGCATAGGTACCCCACTTGGTGGTGAAATCCATCTTCAACTTATCATCTTCTTTCACCATTATCTAGTTATAGCTTGAGTATCCATCTAGGAGATAGAACATTTGTGAACCAGCTACTACCTACAAGAGTTTCTCCATTGAAGGCGGTGGGTAGTGGTCCTTGAGAGATTCCTTGTTCAGATCTAGAAAGTATACACACAACTTGATTTCCCCATTTCTTTTCTTGAATGATACAAGCTTTGAAACCCAACTTGAGTGTTTGATCAAGAAAATAATGCTTGCCTCTATCAAATTATTTAGATATTTCTTCATGAGAGGATTAATGTGAGGGTTGGTGACCTTTGTTTTTACGTGATAGGCTTAGCTTTTGGATATAGTTCAATTGTATGTTGTGCAGGCCAACTTAGGATAAAATCCTTTTAGCTTCTCATAGCTCCAATCGAATACCTCTAGGAACTCTTGGAAAATTTGTATAAAATCTAATATTTCTTTCTCGATGCTCAATTTTCCAATTTGGAGTGTTTTACCCTATCTAATTGAAATAGCTTTTAATCTTCTCCTTTGACTGTATGTTTTCATTTTCTTTCGAAATTGGTCATTAGGGTTAAAGATAGATTCTAAGGTCACTAGGACTTCAGGTAATTTTTTTTCAGAATCGCACTACCTAATTCCCATACTCTTGCTCTAATTTATCTTGATTCCTAGTTGAGAATTCAACCTCTTCTTTGCAATAAATTGATGATTTGTTGATCATTTTCAAATACATCGCCGATGGTAATATTGTCTTGTAAATTTTGCCTTATGACGAAATGGATGTGTGGTTGCATTTTATCTCTCTTAATATTGTCAACTACATCAAAGGTTTTCATAATTCTTTGTAAGTCTCTGTCTATAGTTTCATTGTTATTTCTAGGTATGTATTCAATTTTGAATGCATCAAAGTTCTCTATGATATCCCATACTCTACTTTTTTATCTCTTTAGGAGATCATTTTTTAAAGTATGTTGTCCCTTTGACTTGATTTCGCAATTAGCTCACTATCCCCGAAAACCTACAAGTTCTTTATAAATCTCTTCTTGACCCAAGTGTAGTATATGGATTAGAGCTTCGTATTTGGGTGTGTTGCTAAAAACAAGCAACGGAATTGGAAAGCTAAATAGTGCTTAACATTTTGTTGAGACACCAACACGGTACCCCTCCAAAGACCTTTCACGCTTCTCAAACCATCGAAAATTAGTTTCCATACTTCATTGTCATCCTTTCTTTCCAACTTGGTGATGCTAGGGAGAATTGGGTTATCTTCATGCAAAAAATATACTCCCATATTTTCTTATTCCATTTCTTTGTAAGGATAAAAGTATATCTTTTTTTTTCCCATTCATCTAATGTTAAATCTGGAATTCCTTCAACCTTAGTACTTGTATTTGGATAATTTGAACACTCCTCCTAATCGAAGGTCGATCAATTTGCATTGATAGGACTTGGCACATGTGGTTAAATATGAAAGTTTACAATTGGTTATGATCGATGGTCACCTTAGTTCCATATCTCATTCTGAAAAGCATGTGTGACTAATTTGTAGATAGGTATCCACCAAATTTTGGTCATGCAATCTCTTGACAGACATAAGGAAAAAAGTGGAGGTAAGTCAATTACAGAAACATCCTGCAAGAAAATGACATTTGGACATGCATGTAGTGTTATAATTAACCCCTTGATAACTCTAACCATTACAAATGTCGTCCCATCTAGTTACACCACTCCTCTTAATACCGACACATACTTGATACCTAGTTAATCGGTTATATGCTTTGGCATTACTTCGTTACTTGCTCTTGAATCGATCATATAATTGTGTACCAATTTATCTCCAATAATCAATGACATATAAAATGGTGGAGGCTTCAATTTGTTGCCTTGTTGACCCTCGTCTTGTCATACTATGTTAGTAAGAACTTTCTCTTGATTCCTTGGTGTCTCGTTTGAATCCAACCAATTTTCCATACCTTCTTGCAACAAATCTCACTACCTTGGAATCACCAATGATTCCCACATTGGGCCATGGCCTATCTTCTCGTTACCAAATAATTCATTATCTATCACCATTCCTCAATCAAAATCTCTCCTTGGGTCACGTTGAGTAGCCCATCGTCTTATTCTATCCCCGGGGTAACATCCTAGTAGCCCTTTATTTTCTACTTTTGGGTCACCTCTTGGTATCCTATTACCTTTTATTCTTGGTCCATGTCTTAGTGTCCCTTCATCCTATTATATCTATGGGACCCCTCCCGGTAGTCCCTCCTCGTCTATACTTGGGCCACACCCTAGCAACCCTTCGTCATCTTCTTCTATTCTTGGGCCATGTCCTTGTAGCCCAATTTCTTCCATCTTAGGGCCATATCCTGGTAGCCCTTCATCATCTTCTATTAGTGGCTCACCTCCTCATAGCCCATCCTCTTCAATTCTTAGACCGTATCCTTTTCATCCATCACATCTTTCTTCTATCAATGGTTGTGGCAAGCCTACGATCATTTCTCACATCAGTTCTAAACGTCCACGTTCACTTTCTTCTCCTTCTCGAGGATCAAACAAGTCACATGTTATCTTATAAGAAACCCAAACAGGTTCATTATCAAGCTAAGATCAAAACTTCCAAGAGCTCTAAATCCCCCAACAACTCGAACAATCTCAAAATTGTAAATCAAGCACGATTCAAGAACGCACATCAACATAACCATCAAGTATGGCACAAAGTGCATAAACCTATAGATAGGGAACTCAAGATCTCGCATACGAAATCCATGTTTCAGGATAAATCGCAGTCATTTGTTGAGTATGAGCTCACCTCGATCATTGAGATCAGAGATAATATGACTCTTGATAAACAAACATGCCTAGTCTCCCTTATCGAAGAAATCACAGACATCGTTGTTGGATCTTACCACGTAGAGTGACTTTGTTGGTCCCACCTTTCCAAAAACTATCAAACATCTAAACATAAAAAAATTAAAAAAATACATAAAAACATTGAGAAAATACAAGAAAATCAAAGGTACAAAGATAAAAAATTACAATCAGATATTACGTACACGTGGATGTTCTTTCTTCCCTTTCTTTCTCATTCCCCTGCAATTCTTCCTACCATTTTCATCCCTTCGGTGATATTTTGGTTAGCCTTTTCACACACAATTTGTGACATTTATATCTATGGTATCTGTTTGACCCTATTCTTTTATCACCTTGGTAAATTAAAGAATGACTAACCTCTTAGAGATCCTATCACAATCAAAATCTAAAAAAGTTGTTGCAAATTTTTTTTAGACATATTTGTTGACACTAGCCAATGTTTTCATCAGAATCACTTCCACCTCCTTTCATCAAGCCATTATTGGTTCTTAACCCCTTGTCAAACAAGAGAGCTGAAATAAGTTTTTCAAAAAGCAAAAGAATCAAAATCAATCAATCAATCAAAAGGTAAAAGCTACAAAGCAAAAGTAAATTGATATAATACTCTCTCTTGGGGTATTTCCAATCATCTCTATTGGGGCTATGGAAGCCTTACTTGGCAATAGAGAAATGTTGTGATTAGAATCAAATGCATCTCCATCGGGCTATGGACACACTGGTGGCAGCGGAGTAATATACAACTATCCTTCCACGCTTCATTCACAAATCACCTATCACCTATCAATATAAATCATTCCTACACATTGGCTAGGGTGTCTTCACTTGTTGTGTATTAAATCTTCCCTTGAGGAGGTAATAATTCCATGTGCACACACTGGATCTCTATGAGTAGGAAGGATTAGTATGTTACCAAGTGCCTATTTTTTTAGACCTTGTTCGGACTCTTACTCAAGTCCATATCTCGTCTCATGATTTGTGCGTTTGACTAATCAATTATTCATTATGAGGCTTCTAAGCTACATTCATATAACTCACATCATTCTTCTACTTTGTTTAGAACATCCATGTGTATGACATTCCTTTTTCCCTTTTCACAAAAAAATCTTCTCCTTCCTTTCTATCATGTGCTTTTAGGCCAACTTAAGTGGGGGCATCCTTGCTCCTTCGCATCACTTCGTTGGTTTATGTTCATCATCATGATGAACCTATCCATAATGGCCTTTAGTCCCACTTCTATGTGTGAAGATTTTGCCATTGAATACTCCCACCTAATCCTTGGGGAATTTTCACATCTTCACCTTTCTTATACATGTGTGGCCTTCATCCCTTGTAAATCCCATTTATCGCTAGGGAATCCATGCTTCCTATTCTTCCTATACATAGTTTTGGAAAAAATCAGAAAAATAAAAAACATTCAAATATGTTAGAAAACACAAAAAAACATTCAAATATGTTAGAAAAATCAAAACATTCAAATATGTTTAAGAAAACTTCTAAACAATATAAATCATCCTATAAAACGTCACTCTTTGGTTCTCACCTATTCATGTGTGTGACTCATAGATCATTTTGATCTACTCCATTAAAAAGCTAGGTTATTGAATTTTTCGTACTGGGAACAATGATTTTCCTGGTACTTTTTGTTGGACCCAAGTGTCCTTTGTTATTCCCCTTACATGTATCCTCGCTTGGGGCACCATCATAACCCTTGTCGTTAATTTCCATAGGTCGTAACTAAAGCTTGATAACAAAAACATCGCATCTTGTTTCTCTGTTAGGTTAAGCTTGTTTACTTTCTCGTATTGCATTGCATTATGTATGTTGCATGGAGTTAGGAATATTTTACTTTCTCATATTGCATTTCATTTTGTATGTTGCATGGAGTTTTTGTTTTTCATCAATGTACATTTGTTCGTATATGGATTTTCATGTCATACTACACTTTTGTTCATTCTTTTTAATAAGGACCAATGATGAAGATCTCTAGCAATATGATGAAAATAAAGTTGTTTAAAAGGCATTGGATGGATGTTAGCTCATTCCCTCTTCCTCATACTCCTTTTTCTTCTATATCCCCTTTCTTCTTCACACTATTCTTTCTTCTGTTCTCTTTCTATCATCTTTTCAATCATCGATCGAGTTCTTCTATCACCCCATCGACAATGAAGGGGAATCCGTCATTCTAATCTTTTTCTTCCACCCCTTTAAAAATTTCTACTTGTTTATGCTTGTCTACTTTCTTTGAAGTGACATCTCTTACACCACCTCAAAGAGGGAAAATGTAGACACCTAAAATATTCTTACACTTAGAATTTCATCCAATTCAATTGATTAACGAAACTTCGTTAATTCCCATTCTTTCTCCATTCTCGGATACCCATTCATGACACTCTTTCAGTCGTATTCCTTCTATAATCAACTTATTTGGCTCATATCTCTCTTATTAGCTAAACATTCCTCTTTTGACCATTGGAGAACCTCTCTAGTTCTCTCTAGACCACTTCTATTGGCTTCATAGGCTATCTATCACCACAATTGGTTATCCAGACCCCTCCCAACTCTCAACGAGTCTCTAATCACTTGCTAATAAAGTTTAACTAGCCTAAACCTAGCTTAACTAATCCTAAAACATGTTTATCCTAATCTAATCTAAAAGTTATTTTTGAGCTTTAGTCCCACATGCACCCAAAATTCAAACTCTTCCATTTGGAAATCTATAAATAGAAGGGTCACCCTCCCTTTCAAACTTACAAATTCACTCACGAGTCCTCTCTCACATTTGGATATATTGGCATTAGACCTCATTTGCATTAGCCAAGATAATATGCATTTGATCTTGTCTATCCTCCATTGTTGAATAGTCTCCATCTTGCATCCATAACTTCATAGTAGGTTAGTAGAAGGGTATCTAACTTAGCATTGTAGCCATTTTAGAGAGACATATTCACCTCCATTGAAGCAAAAAAAAAAATTAATTTGATTGCTCATAGGTTTAACTAGGTTCAATTTATGTTTTAAGTAATTGTAGAGTAGTTAGAGATAAAATTATAGTATTTTAATTTAATTCATTATTGTAAAAATTATCTTGTTTAGCACTCATCTTGATGTTTGTGATAAGTTTAGTTAGTTCATGGAACTAATTAGTTAGTTTTTTGTTTATTAACATAACTAATCTTCTCATGCATAAGCTTCCATAGGTTCAAATTATGAAAATTCCCAAGCTCGCTTCATGAGCTCTAATGTGGGTGGCTCTAGTGATATAGGTAACACTTTGCTTCCTTCCCATAGAAAATATTGTAAGGGGATTTTCCTGTTGTAACTTTCGGTGTGATCCTATCAGCCCATAAGGATGATTTGAGCTTGGTATGACATGTTTGATGATTATCATCCAATTCCCTTCTATCGATTCTAATTTTTTTTTTTGTGGATTCTTCTTATCTCATGTTACCCTGGGGGTAGTAGTCCGATGAGGTGCTCAAATAGATTCCATTCCTAATTGCCCATTCCATGATCTTGGAATCTAAGAATGCTAGAGAATTGTGTGAAATGATAGTGGCAGTAATTCGAACCTTCCGACAATTCCTTCATAGAAATCTAGTATGCTAGACTCATTTGTGTCCTTTAGAGCCACCTCCTTAGTCTACTTAGTGAAGTAATCTATTGCCATTAGTATCTACTTGTGTCCTTGGCTTGAGTTAGGATTAATGACTCCAATGAAGTACAACCCCCATTGCATGAATGGTTGGCCAACTTAAATTGGATGCAATGGGAGTGTTGTTAGTATCTCCTTTCCTGTGAAGAATGAAAATTTTTACACTTCTTGATCCAAGTGTAGCAGTTGCTAAACACTCGTGCGCCAATAATACCCCACCTTCATTATCTTGAGTGCTATCACCACGGAGATAAATGACATCCAACCTCTCCATCATTAAACTCTTGTAGCACTTTCTCAAATTGAATTGTTCCAAATTATCTCAACATGACTCGATTGATGTTCTTTTTGAAAAAAACCCATCAACAAACACATATGGAATGGCTTGTATCAAGAAATATATCCTCTTTTATTTTATCATCTCAAGAGGGTATAGACCTATTTGTATGATGTGTATCATGTCTTGAGTCTAACAAGGAATAAGAACATTATCATTTGTTTGCTCCCGACTATCTGTAGCACTAAAAAGACCTCCTTTTCATTATTTGATTCATCCTGTTGACTAGAAAACAAATTTTCAGAAAATACCTTTCCACGAACCAACTTAGTGACTTTAATTTGAATGTCATATTCCACAACATGAGTGATCCATCCTACACATTTCTCATTAAAATCCTTTTCAAAAGGAAGTCCTTAACTCCCGCATGGGAAACTATGATTGGATATTGTTGTTAGAAAATAGATGATTTAATTTCATCAAACTCCTAATTATTGCAAGCATATGCTTCTCGATGAAGAAATACCTAACTTCATAGTCCTCTAGGCCTTGAATGAAGAAGGAAACCAGTTGTTTGGATACCTCTTTCTTCTATTGTATTAGGATTACGGAAATTGTGTCTAAACTTCTGAAGGCATAAAGCATGAAATCTTTGGAAAAATATGGATTGATGAGATTTGGGGCTTGGGATATGACTTCCTTGATAGCTTCAAAGATTACTTTACCTTCAACTATCCACTTAAATGCCATAATATTTTTTAACATCAACATTATTGACTTGACAAGAGCGGAAAAATATGCCACAAATATGTAAAAAAGTTGATTCGTTATAGAAAACTCTAGGGAGCCTTCTTATGACTTGGCAAGGGAATTGATCGAATTACTTCAACTCTCTCTGGGTCTATGTAAATCCATCCTTTGACACAATATGGCCTAATATATTACCTTTGTGAGCTAAGAATATGCACTTTTTTGGGTTTAGGACACTTGAACCTTCTACACCTTTGAAACACTCGCCTTAGATTAAAGAGGTGACTTGCCGCATCTTTTGAAAACACAATGATTTCTTCGAGATAGACAAGCACTATTCTTTTTATCAACCCCTTAAATATCATTTTCGTTTCCCTTTGGAAAGTGGCTCCAAAATTTGATAGTACAAATGGCATCTTCCTGTAAGCATAGGTACCCCACTTGGTGGTGAAATCCATCTTGAACTTATCATCTTCTTTCACCATTATCTAGTTATAGCCTAAGTATCCATCTAGGAGAGAGAATATTTTTGAACCAACTACTACCTACAACAGTTTCTCCATTGAAGGGAGTGGGTAGTGGTCCTTGAGAGATTCCTTGTTTAGATCTCGAAAGTCTATGCACAACCCGATTTCCCCATTTCTTTTCTTGAACGGTACAAGGTTTGCAACCCAACTTGAGTGTTTGATCAAGAAAATAATGCTTTCCTCTATCAAATTATTTAGATCTTTCTTCTTTAGAGGCTCAATGTGAGGGTTTACTGGCCATTTTTTTACATGATAGGCTTAGCTTCTAGATCCAGTTCAATTGTATGTTGTGCCAACTTAGGATAAAATCCTTTTAGCTCCTCATAGCTCTAAGCGAAGACATCTGGGAACTCTTGGCAAAGTTGTATAAAATCTAATATTTCTTTCTCAATGCTCAATTTTCCAATTTGGAGTCTTTTACCCTATCTAATTGAAATAGCTTTTAATCTACTCCTTTGACTGTATGTTTTCCTTTTCTTTCGAAATTGGTCATTAGGGTTGAAGATAGATTCTAAGGTCACTAGGACTTTAGGTAATTTGTTTTCTCACAACTACACTACCTAATCCCGTACCACTACTCTAATTTATCTCGATTCATAGATGAGAATTCAACCTCTTCTTGCAATAAATTGATGATCCGTTGATCATTTTCAAATACATGTCATTTGGTGTTATTTTCTTGTAAAGTTGGACTTACACGAAATGGATGTGTGGTTGCATTTTATCTCTCTTAATATTGTCAACTACATTAAAGGTTTCCTAATTTCTGCAAGTCTAAATGTAGGTTCATCCGTATTTCAAGGTATGGATTTAATGTTGAATGCATCAAAGTCCTCAATGATATCCCATACCCTAATTTTGTAACTCTTTAAGAGATCGGTTTTTGCGGTATGTTGCCCCTCAACCTAATTAACAATTAGCTCACTATCCCCGAACACCTACAAGTTATTTATACCTTTCTTCCTGACCCATTGCACTATATGGATTTACAGCTTCATATTCGGCTGTGTTGTTAAAAATAAGCAATATGGAATCAGAAAGCTGAATAGTGCTTAACATTTTTTGGAGACACCAACATGGCGCCCCTTCCAGCACCTTGTCTACTTCTCAAACCATCAAAAAATAGTTTCCATACTTCATTTTCATCCTTGTTTTCTAGCTTGGTGATGCTAGGGAGAATTGGGTTCTCTTCAAGCACAAAATATACTCCTAGATTTTCTTATTTCATTTCTTTATAGGGATAAAAAGCATGTATTTTGATGTTTTTGGATTATTTGAACACTCCTCCGATCAAAGGCCAAGAAATTTGCATTGATAGGACTTGGCACATGTGGTTCAATATGTAATTTTACAATTGGTTCTAATCGATAGTCTCCTTAGTTCCATATCTCGTTCGAAAAACATGTGTGACCAATCAGTAGATAGGTATCCACTAATTTTTTTCCATGCAATCTCTTGGTAGAAACAAGGAAAAAAGTGGAGGTAAGTCAATTACAGAAACATCTTGCAAGAAAATGACATTTAGACATGCATACAAAGTGCTAGAATTAACCCTTGACAACTCCAAGTATTACAACTATTGTCCCATCTAGTTACACCAATCTTCTTAATACCGATGCATACTTGATACCCGGTTGATCGGTTATACGCCTTTACATTACTTGAGTTACTTGCTATTGAATCAATCATACAATTGTGTACCAATTTATCTCCAATTATCAATGACATATAGAAGGGTGGAGGCTTCAATTTCTTACCTTGTTGACCCCCCTCTTGTTGCAGACCGTGTTAGTAAGAAATTTCTCTTAATTCCTAGGTGTCTCGTTTGACTCCAACCATTTTTCCACGATTGCTTGCAACAAATCTTGCTACCTTGGAATCAACAATGATTCCCACATGGAAATGTTCACATGAATTTTATTCATTTGTTCTATGATGTTAAAGGGAAGTGGACTACCTTTGTGTTGTCATTATCTTGTGTGGCTACAATAGGTGCTTTAGGCTAACTTTTTAGGTTTGGGGTTGTTTTAGCATTGCAAAATCCTTTATGGGTGATGTTAGGTTGAAATAAAATTGGTTTAGATGATTTCCCTTCCTCTATGTTCCTCTTATTTGACCGTGTATTGACAACTACACCCTAGAAAGGGGGTTGGTTAACCCCACAAAATTCCTCAGTTTTCCAATTGACCAATGTGGTTGCAGTTGGAGGTGAATCTTACTAGGTTTCTTACTGGTGATTTGCTTCTTCAATTTTCTCTTAGGACACACCAATGGTCTACACCATTAAGGCCTGATTTAGTACACCATTCAAATACAACTGATTGATTTTGAGGTAGTTTACAGGGGTAACACCACTCGTATTCTTGTGCCATGTTATTTTGAGTTGGAACAAAGGCTCTTGATGTTGAAAGTGCATTTGGATCATATGTTTAGAATGACCTGGTAGCCTAAGGTTGTCCTTGGTTAGGATGTTGATTTGTAGCCTAGATTGGTGGTTTATTTTGTTGATATGGGGGCTTGGCTTAATAATGAGTTTGAGGCTAATTCGGTCTAGAACTCTGAGCTTATTGTCTCTTAAGAGTCACCAATTCATTCCCTAGGTTTTGTAGCTATTTCATAACCTCCTGCAACTCTTTTGAAGTGCTTGAAGAAGTAGAAAATTTTTTGTTGCTTTGGTTTCTAGGGGTTGGAATGGGATTTAGTTCTAGTGTTTGACTAGTGTAAGAGTTTCCATTTCTATATTTAGAGGCATAGGTGGCCTAGGTGATAACTTTCATGCTTGAATCAAATAGTTCTTTGCTCGGGATATGCCATGGGTCCTTGCGCAATGTTGTTCCTCACATTGATTGGATCATTATAGCGATGTTGGAAATAAGGGCCTTCAAGAAGTAGAGGAATGCTCCTTTAATGGCTAGCTTGACGTTGATCGGAATCCTTTTCCATGTCTTTTGAAATGGAAGTTAAAGTAGGCCATTTACTCAATTGGAGCTCTTTTGATTGTTATCAATTATTCCAATAAAGACATCTTGTCTTCCCTCTCTTTGAACTCGATTGCAAAGGAGTAAAATAAAATGATTCTAATTTCTAATAGACCATGTTATCAAGCTCCTAAACTATTACAAAGCCTTACACTTGAAAGAGGATGCCAAAAATTTGACTGCAACATCCATTTCATTAATTTCTATAAGTACACGGACATTTGCAATGTCTTTGATGTGGTCAATAGGTGTTGCGTGATTTTCTCTGTGAAGTAGGTGTTATCACCGAATCATAGCACCCACTGGAGATATTCTTGAACTCACGGTGTGATTGGATAACATGGGTACTATCTCCAAGTTGTGGGACTCGCTACTTGAGATAGACCTCAAAAAAGAAAGTAGTTCTTGCTCCTAAACTACACCGCCACAATATACTCTAATGCGGGATAAGCTAACTATTCTAATCTAAATTTCCAAGGGACCAAGGAGAGAGAATACATAAAATTAAAGCCTACACTAAAGCGGTGATACACCGAAAAGGAGGTGTGAGAGTAGTCTCCAAATGTGTGAAATACAGAGGCAAAGTGAACACTAGAAGAGGTGATGACAAATCACCATAATCTAGCAAAATGCATTCACAATAATATTCCAAGCATACACAATGATAATGAATCCCTGCAAGAACATACTAAATAGACACAATATTCTTATAGAAAGATCAAAGGGGCAAGAAGAATGCAAGAAAACACAGCAGGGGAAGATATATCCACAAACTTGTATTTTATTGCTTCCTGGTATGCGCAATTCAGTCTATTACAAGATAAGGGCCTGGATCACCATGCAAGGAGTCCACTACAAGGGCTTGCAACACATTGGCTTCACAAAACAATTTTTGCAGAGCTTTGCTACCCAAAAACTCTCCCTTTACAATGAGCCCAACACTCCAATTTATAGAAAAATCAGAAGGAAAAGAGAAGGGAAAAATGGAAATCCTGAAATCTATCCTTCAACCACTGTAAGAGGCATTAAATTGAGTGAAATGGTTATACATTACTTGCAAAAGGCTCCCATACTGTCCCATGTGCTGCAGCGAGAGAAATAATGATGACCATGCCTCTTAATTGCACTCCTACGCTACCAAATAAAACACAACATTACGAACCCGGCCATGTTTTCTTAAAAACTCAATCACTTTCTGATCAAATCCAGAATTTCTTGATTTCTATGCATCGGTCTTGGAATGAAAATTCCAACGGTACAAATTTTGTGCAATTTTGTTGAGAAATGCAAAAGTTATGGCCTTCTGAGTGCGGGCAGCTATTTTGGGTCAGCGGTGTTTTCTGTCATTTGACGGAATCGAGCATTGACTGACTGGAGCCGAATATGTTTATTTTATTTAAAAATCTTTTTTTGGTGTAGAGGACGTCGTGCTCATTCCAGAAAGTCCAATTTTGTGAAAATCGGAGCTCGGAGTCAAAAGTTATGGCCGTTTGAAGTTCCACGGGCCAAACGTTGACTTTTCTTCTCTGTCTTCGGCCATTTCGGCTTTTCGCACCCCTCGCGTCCCTTTGTCCCACTTGGCATAGTGCTGAAATTTCCCATTTCGGCCGAACCGGCTGGTTTGTGTACTCACGGCCCAGATGTCCCATTTTCTTTCCGACCGTTTGGGACAAATTTTCCAGATTCGGCCGATCTGGTCGGTTCGCGATTTTTTGTCCCCAAGCGTCCCAAAAGCATTTCGGGCTGCCTTGACTCATTTCGGCTGGTTCGGCCGGTTCACATACTTTTGGCCCAACTATCCCAAATTCTTTCGGACTGCCTTGACTCATTTCGGCCGGTTCGGCCGATTCACATGATTTTTCACCCAAATGTCCCAAATGTTGCGAGGACTAGGACTTAGCCATTTTTCATGATTTTTTCCGGCTCGAGCTTGTTTTTGCAATTTTTTTATCATTTTCTCAGAACTTTCTCCCTTCTTCTTGGACGGGGAGTTAGAAAAAATCGAGGGGACCCGAGAAACATGACTTTTGTCAGGACTCAATATAATTGCTTGGGACTAAAGAATTTGATGCATGTTATCAAAATTACCTTGAGGGGTGAATTTTGGATAAAGAGGGAATGTTTTTAAATGCTACAATCTGGGATAGGATTTTGAGCATTTAGGGAAAGTGGACTATTTCAGTGAAGCTGATAAAGGGATTTAGTTGTCCTTGAGGTGGTTTCGATGTGCCATTATGCTTGGCCTTAGAACCCTAGTGGAATGAATGAAGGGTCTATTAAGTGGAGGTGTAGACAAAGTCCGTTACGTGGAGATGGTTATCTTTGTGGTATTTTCCCTCTCCTTCCTCTACTTAGTGATAATTACAAGTATAAAAATATCCCCTCTTCTTTAGTTTCAAAGCTAGTTCAAATTATTCTCATGTACTTTGTGCAACTGTGCTTTATTATACCACCACCGAGTTCTATCTTTTGTACTCGGTAGATGTGTGGGAAATGAGCCTCTAAAGGTTAGATGTTTTCCAAGCCACACAAAAAACTTGAGAGAATGAGAATGAAAAAATTGAAGGACCTATATGTCCGATCTTCGGAGGTTAAAATTTGTTTTGAGTTGATAGTCCTGAAATCTTGAAACACAAAGAATCTCGAAATTGAACACTCTCTGAAAATGAGAGAAATCCTAAAGTGCAAAAGTGGAAAACTTCCGACGTCCGAATTTCAAAACATATGAGATTGGAAGACTCCAGGAACCTGAAATCAAATTTTTGGAATTTCTGAAATCAAACCCAAAATCCCAAAATGGAAAAAATATGAAATTTTGAAACTCAAAATTTCAAAAAACTAAGGATACCCATTTAAATTTTAGGCCTCGATCTATCAAATGGTGAAATTTGAACTTGTTTTGAGCATGAAAAGCTTCTAAAAATTGATTTCAAAACTTTTCCCCGAGGTTAAAGGTCTTAAATCGAAAACCTACTAAGCATGAAACCGAAATTTCTTGACACTTCCTTTGAAATTTGTGGAAAATACTTCCTATCTCACCGAGAGTGCTAAAACTATTATGGTAAAATAATTTTTATCCCTCCAAAGTACACCCTGTAGAGAGATGGCTACATGTTTTCTAAGCTTGCAAAATTTTAATCTCTCTCTTTCGTAGATACAATGGACACAACTCAAGTCTGTGGGTATACCTATTTTGAGGTGAGTCTCCGGTATCAAGGTTAGTTCCTTGTTGATGTATCCTAAATTGATTATGGGGTTTAAGGGTAAAAGATGACTGTAAAATAATTAAACTAATGTGATACACCAAATTTTTATGAGGTCTTTGAGTGAGTATATGCACAATTGATATGTGAAAGATTTTTGATGCACAAACCAATAGTCTTCTACAGAATTTAAGGGCAAACACTTGGTTGTACTGAGGGAAGAATATCACAATATCACTGATAAGTTAACATGCACATTAAAATTATGTAGAAAATACTTAATTTTGTAGTAGGGTAAGATGATTGATCATGGAATTTGCATTCACAAGACTAATAGAAACATACACAAGACTGTAAATAATTGGAAAGGCAGAAATTCTTCACACTCAGAAGGCAAAACGTTAAAAATTTCTTTAATACTCCTATATCCAAAAATTCCTCCGAAGTTCTTTGTGTTTTGCAAAGGCACACAATATATAGCAAAAATAAAATTCACCCTCTTCCTAAAAATAGCCTAAGGCTTGTACTCACCCATGCATCCTATTTTTATCCTTTATTTAATAATAGATAAAGGAATAAAAATAGAGCATGCAATTACAAATAGGACTTTAATAGCCTTGATTACAATTGGTCAACTGAAGTTGACTGATCTATTTTTAAGAAAGAAGGGTGAATAATTTGTTAAAAATAAGATTGCTTGCTAGGAAAGTCTCTCTCCATGAACATGAAACTTTGTCTTCATCTCTATTCTATCCTGTTGTGAAGGCATGAAAAAATACAACTCCCTGTTTGTGAGAAAAAATAATTACAACACTTGTAAAATTCACAAAATAATCCAGCCACTATGGGGACCACTTTTGATTCGTACACTTGTCTTCAACTGAGTTTTGGCCATTCTTGTGGACTTAGAATAATACTATGGTTTTAAAATAATACAATGGAACTTTGGAAAAGTATCTCTATATTACATTTGGCCACACATGGTATATCATAGTCTCTGCCACCTTTTAATTAAACAAGACCATGTAATACTTGCCAGCTTTTGCATTTGAGAGTGTGTATTTTGAAATTTCACCTTTTGGTGATTATTGATGGCATAATTTGGTCAGCCCCATTTGCTTTTACGGGCATGCGGGAAACTTTGGCATTTTAAAATCTTCCGCTTTGAGCCTTAAAGTCAACATTTACTCCGATCTCCCACTCAGGGGAATTGCGGGCCTACGGGGTAACTTGAAATTTTAACCACATTTGCATAAAGTCTCAAAACTTTGAGAAAACCCGCCGCTCTGCCGATACTATGTGGAATCAATTTTTGAATTTTCTCTTGATATTGACTTTGTCATTGTGGAGGCTTGGGCTTGCGGGAAATTTTGGAACTTTTAACTTTTTTACAAAAGGTTTCAAACTTGAAAAACCCCGGCCTCCGCTTTTGTTGTGGTGATGACACGTATCTTTTTCGGGCCTACGGGTGGAAGTTTTACAATTTGAAAATTTGGAAAATTGGACTAAGTTTGACCGCCATTCCAACCTGACAACTTTTTCCTTGATTTTGGTGATTCATTTGTGAGCTTTAATCTGTGTACTTGTTTCTCCTCCACTGTGGATCTCTTAACTCTGATTTGGAATGGCGGTTGGATTTTTGACCCTTGGTTAGGGTTTCTGACCTGGAAATTAAATGTGGCACTATCATCATACCCATAGTGGTTCGCATTGATTTTAGAGATCGATCCTTCACCTTTGATCTCTGTCCTTTCAATCTAGAGCCATTGATTTCTGACCATGGTTGAGTTAGGTTGAAACTCACCTCTTGAGTTTGCATGATAAGGAATAGCTCGACCCTTATGCACATTTCATTTGGTTTTCATTATGTAGGCGAAGCCCTGGAAAATTTTTCCTTCAACGCCATTATTCTAAGCATTTGAGCTTGGTCTCTTCTATGAAAATGGATTTCCATAATTTTTGCTTCTTTTGAGCTCTTTACGTAGTTGTATATACGATCATTTTAAGGTTCATTTAATTCTTCGAGCTCTGTAGATTTGTGAGTAGAAGTATTCGATCTCTCTGCCATTTTAATTTTCTTGAAGCTTAGATTTTAACATAGAGGAGATTTATTTTTTTACGAAGCTATATGAGGTTTCTTTGTAACGTTGTCTCCTTTCTCTCGAGCTTTGTAGATTTACTTTTCAAAAATCTAGTTGGAATTCAAGGTAGAGTTACATGTTTCATGTCTTCATTCTGTTAGAGATTTCTGAGCAATATGGTTGTGAGTTTTTTCCACCATAAGTGGTTATAGGTGAGCTAATTTTCTCTTGTATGCGTACACTTATGTTTTCTTTTCTTCTTTAAATATATCACTAAAACTCTTGGAAATATTTGTGGGTTCTGTGATTTATTTCTCCCATCTTGACTCCTGAGTTCGAAACTTCTCATGGGCATATGGATTTCTTGCTTCATCATTCTGTTGCTCAAAATTTTTGATTGCTCGATTATAAAATGGTGAGTTCTTGTCTGTTACTTTGATTTTGACATTTGCTGAATGAAAATCTGTGCCTGAACTTCTATATTTAGGTTTGTAATATTCTTCAGAAAATTTGAATCATCTTTCATTTTATTGTTCTGAAAAATACTTCCTCTCTTGGATAGATATAGACCTATGCAAGAATGACACTTATGATGCCCCTGTAGATTTTTCTTTGTATAATAACCTTCATATATCCATTTCATGCATGATGCTTTTAGGTTTTAGTAGACTTCCATGTATTCGTAATAGGGTTTGGCCTGGATGATACTTTTTGGATCTCTGAAAATGTTTCTTAAGTGCTTCAATTATTCTGCAACCACGTAGACCCTGTGTTTTCTAAACGTACAATTTTCCTTTATTTTGTTGAGCTTATTTCAACATTGAAATTGGGCATGATTGTTGTTGTTTGTCATTTGCTTAATCCTGAATAGAACTGGATATACATGCCACTGAAGATCTGTCCCTCCATTTTTGACTATTATATCCACTATAGGATACAATTTAATCTTGAATAACAGCCCTCCCTTCCATTTGAAAACTATAATGATTTCATTCCTTGACTGTATTCTTGAGACTTCAAAATCTGTTCTTTGTTGAGTCACTTGAATGACTGACTATGAGAATATGTCATAATGATTGTAGTTTTCTTAAACATGTAGCACTCTACAATAGTATGTGTAATTCTAACTGAAATTGAATGAGAGTATGTGATTTCTTGAAATTACAAGCAGTTCATCTATTTTAATACTATTTTAGGCATAAGATTTGATTCAGATGCTTGTTAAGATCTTTGTTACTTTGTTTCTTTCACATAGATGTTTTATTTCCTTTAAGTAACATTTCTGGCATGTTGGAAAATTTGAAATGTTGATTTTTCATGGCGAAGCCCTAGCAATTTTTTTCCAGAATTCTCTCTTCGTATTATAACTTCTTCCACTTCAGAATGGTTACTAAAACCTTGAGTTACATTCTTCCTTTTTATGCATGCACTTATGACTTGTTTATTTTTCATTGGTTGTAACCTGTACTTGCACACTTAGGAAAACAGTTAGAAAATACTTAGGCTTTTGGCCTCTCTTATGTCCATGTTTTCTTCTTTTCTTTTCTCTTCCTTCATTCTATCTGAGTGAATAAAGCATGTATGTAGTTTGATATTCAAGTAAATTACATCTCCTATTATTAGAGATTCATATGCATGAATTAGGACAGTCTAGGAATATGAATTGATCCCTGAGCTCGTAACTAATAGTTATCCTTTTCTTCTTTTCAGGTACAGTGGCTTCTACAATGGAGATGAAGAAGAAGCTGAAAATGGAGATGTTTTCAATCAAAGAAAGAAACCCCAAGGCAATGATGGGTTCACTCATACTCCTTTACTTTCTCTTTCATGCATGTGTACCTTTTATTTTAGTAGTTGTACTTTACTTTCCAGTTACATCCCATGGCTTGTGTGGGAAACATTTGAAAATTCCTTATGAATAAAACATTGAATTTTGTAAATGAGTTGTATATTTCTTCTTGCATTTCAGTTTTTGTATGGATTGTATGACGAATTAAACAACTTAGTCATTTAATTGAATGTCTTAATCATGAAGAAAAGAACATCAATGAGAACCTGTAACATTCAGTAATGAACTCTAATTTTTGTAATCTGCACTTATGTTTGCTATCTGAAAACTCAACACTTCACCTACTCGTAATTCGATGTCTTTATCAAAACGACATATTTGTCTTTCAAGGCTCTTGTGTTCTTTTTTTGAAGGTATCATGAAATTGCAGAATATGTGATCTGTTACATTTTGTAACAGCACACATAGTTGCAGATTTCACTTAATCATTAATTAATTCAACGGTAACTAATAACATCAAAAAATTCTTAGCTTAGGTGTACTTCACCATGAATTTCATCGTAATGATGAAGTTTTGAGTTTCCCATTTTTACACAAGTGCAAAAATTGTCAACATTTCTAGCGATCCTATGGGGAAAGCTACATGCTAGCTTAAAGACTAGTGCCTTGCTCTTGTCTATTGGGCATGAATTTCAAAGTATATAACCAAAATTTTCCTTTTCCGAAAGGTCCAACCCTTCCAAAATTGAACTAAAATTGGGAAAGGATCTGGTCAACCAGATCACGGGCACGAATTCACTTATTGAATCAAAAAATGATGCAATGTACGAAACTACACTTATTGAAGGGAAATCCTACTCTAATAATCACTGTACGATATTCAATAACAGTGTTTAAGAAACATACCATTCACAGGAATGGGAAGTTCCCCTCCACTCAGCTTCGAAAGCTGAAAAACATTGTGTTCCTTGCTAGCTAGCTGAAATCATGTCACGACAACTCTAGAGTGTATCAAACTTTGAGTGTCTTCCTGGCTTTGCATGATCAACATCCCATTTTAACACAATATTTCCTTCATTGAAGACTCTAAATTTGGCTTTCTTATCAAAAGTCTTCTTCATTTGTTTCGATTCTTTTCCATATTTAAATGATTTTGATCTCTTTGCTCTTGTAATTCCATTAACTCTGCATAACGAACCTACAATGGTTCATTTTCAAGAAGCTCCATTTGGTGTAGCAAACACAATCTTTGGAAAATCGATTGAAATATGCATTCTCGCTTCTTTTCCATACAAAATTTTGTATGGTGAATCACCAACTAATCTTGTAGAGTCGCTCTGTTAGCCCAAAGTGCTAAATTCAACATCAGATGCCAAGCTCTTTGATTATCTTTAAGTGTTCTTCTAATGATCCTTAACAGATTCTTGTTAGTACTCTCAGCTAAGCCATTACCTTGTGGGTAATAATTAGATGAAGCACTCAAATAAATTCCATGTTTGACAGCCCAATCTGTTATCTTAGCACCAAGAAAAGCTAAAGCATTATCTGATATGATAGTTGCTGGAACACCAAATCTGTAAACTATACCTTCATAAAAGGATAGTATTGAAGCTTCATTAACATCCTTCAAGGCTATTACTTTCGTCCATCATGTAAAGTAATCTATAGCAGTTAAGATCCACTTGTGTCCTTGTGATGATGGTGGGTTTATCATGCCAATAAAGTCAAAACCCCATTGCATAAAAGGCTGATCAACTGAGATAGGTTGTAAGGGCAGCAAAGCTAGGTGTTCCTTTCCAACAAAGAAAGCACATTTTTTACACTTTCTTATCCATTCAAAACATTCTTTGAATATGCTAGGACAATAGTAACCAACTTTCATAATTTTTAAGGCTATGGTACATGCTGAGAAGTGACCTCCTACAAGTCCTTCATGGAATTCTGACAATATTTTCTAAACTTTATCATAGTCAACACACCGCAACAAGATTCCATTTATATCTCTTTTGAACAACACATTATCAATGAATATATAAGGTACAACTTGTAATCTGAAATACCTTCATTTATTCTTGTCCATACCTTCTGGATAGGTGCCATGTTGTAGATAATTAACCAAATTAGTCATCCATCTTGATTCCTAAATATCGTGAGTGAGCTCAGGCTGTTGATTTCCTGGTTGAACCATGATTTTTGATTGTTGATACGCAATTTCAAAATGTTGTTTTGAATCATCTGGTTATGTAACTTGTTTTTCCATATCAACAATTAGATTCTCACATAAACCTTTCCCTCGAACCGCTTTAGTAACCCGAATATCAACATCATACTCCATGACCTTTGTTATCTAGTTTTCTCTTTTCTCATTCAATTCTTTATTTAGCAAGAACACTTTCACACTTGGATGAGAAACAAGAACACGGATTTTATTGTTTGAAAGAATATAATAGAAATTATTTACTCCTCTAACTATTGAAAGTATTTATTTTTAAGAAATGTGTACCTTATTTTGTAATCATGCAAAATATTTCCAAAGAAAGCAATAGGCTACTCAATATTTTCATCATTGACTTGAGTTAATATAGCTGAGATTGTTTTAGCTCTTGCAAGTGCATACATTGTAAAATATTTATTGAAATTTGGATTTGCAAGAGTAGGATCTTGAGAGATAGCTGCTTTGATTGATTCAAATCCTTCTCTCCCTTCACTAGTCCAAGAGAAATTTTTCTCTTTCTTTAACATAGCTATCAGTGGTTTAACTAATGCTACAAAATCTGGAACAAATCTTCTAACAAAGTTGATTTTTCCAAGAAAACTCTGTAATGCCTTCTTATGATGGGGAAATGATAGCTGTGATATGGCTTCGATCTGAAAGGATCAATTGCTAAACCTTTCTTAGAAACAATATGACCAAGTAGTTTACCTTGATGTACTAAAAAGATAGACTTCAGTGGATTCAAAGATATTCCAAATTGCCTGCATAACTGAAAATTATACCTTAAATGCATTAGATGTTCTTCAGAATCTTTTGAAAATACAGTAACATCATCTAAATAAACAAGGATGCATTTATTTAATAAGATGTGAAAATCCATGTCCATTGCATGTTGAAACATTGCACCAACATTTGAAAGACCAAAAGGCATTCTTTTGTAAGCATAAGTACCCCACTTGGTGGTAAAATTTGTTTTGTATCTATCTTCTTCTCGAACTAGAATATGATTATATCCACTATAACCGTCTAGAAGAGATAGTTTATCTGAACCTGAGACTGTTGTTAGATTCTGATCCATATTTGGGAGTGGGTAATGATCTTTTAATGAAGCTTTGTTAAGATCTCTTAAATCAACACAGTCCGATTTTACCGTTCTTCTTCCTAACAGGAACAAGATTGGATACCCAACTTGAATGCTTAACTAGAAATATAATACCTAATTCAATCAACTTAGACAATTCTTTCCTCATCAGAGGTTCTATTTTAGGATTCATAGGCCTCTATTTCTATCTAATAGGTTTAGAATTTGGCTACAACTTAATTGTATGTTGTGCTAAACTGGGATCAAATCCTTTTAGATCTTGGTATTTCCAAGAAAAAACATCCTTAAACTCTTTGTAAAGATTAATAAATGACTGCTTTTCAATTAAGGAACATACCTTTCCAAGAAAAAGCTTTTTCCCTTCATCAACCGAGATCTCTTCGTAATTATCAGTGTGGGTTGACATTTTAGTCTTGACCTTTCTTAACTGATCATCAATGCTGAAGATGTCTTCCAATGTGACCAAACCTTGAGGTAGTTTATTTGTCTTCAACTGAACAATATTGTCACCATATAAGTGCGTAATTTATCTGAATAACCGTAGAAAACTTAGCTTCTTGCTGTAAAAACCTACAGATTTGATCATCACTTTCAAAAACTTGCCAATTTGAATCATTATCAGGTACTAAAGGCATGACAATTAACTTTATATGAGGCTAGATTTTGCTATTTTCAATCTGTTCCAACACTTCAAAACTAGCCCTAACTGCTGCAAGTTTGTCTGCATGCTTGTTTTTAGCTCTAGGAATAGACTGAATGTTAATAGCATCGAAATCTTCCATTAAGTCTGAAACTTTGTGTCTGTAAGACTTCATTAATGGATTCTTACAAACATTGAAATTTCTTACTTGATTAATAACCAACTCGAGTCACAAAAATCAGTAGCATGCATCTTTGATACCTCTCTTTCGGCCCAAAGTAGGCCATGAATTAATTCTTCGTATTCGGTTACATTGCAAGTACATGAAAATTGGAGACTCAAAGATGAGAAATACCTTTCGTTCATTGGGGAAGTGAGCATCGAATTGCTCCCTGTCCTTTCTTGTTCTTAGCTCCATCAAAATGAAGCTTCCAAATCCGTTCTGCTGAATATTCTGTTTTGGATAGCAAGAGAAGTGGTGCATTTTCTTCATGCATACAATACAAACCAAATAGGTTTTCTTTAACTTCCTTAAAAGGATCATGAGCATGTTATTCCATTGTATTTTCATCCATAAACATGTTAGAAACACCATATAACACTGAAACATGAGCTACCTCATCAAAATTAGACTAATCTAGGGCCAAATAATTATTTACTACATTTGAAGAGTGAGGCTCAATATGAAATCTGGCGAATGGCTTTGAATTGATAGTAACTTTGGTGTCGTAACGAGTAGTAAAAAATAAGAAGGACCAATCTGAAGACAGATAACCTCCTATTTTTGTTGTAAAGTCTCTTGATAATCATAGAGAAAAGTATGGAGGTTAATCTACAACAGTTACATCTTATAGAATAGAAACATTTGGGCAAGCATGTAACGTCACTTCTAAATTTTTTATTATACCAACTATATTAGTTGCAGTTCCATCAAGTTGTAATACACTCCTTTCTGTAGGCTCATACTGTAAACCCAATTTTTCTCGCAATAAATTTTGGCATAAGCTGTACTACTTACACCATTGTCCACCATGCAATTATGAACTAGGTGTTCCCCAATAATCAGTGATAAATAAAATGGTGGTGGTTTCTTGATGTCATGAGCATTCAAAACCTTATGAACCATCCACTTAACTTCTTTAATGCGGTCTTGTTAAAACGTTCCAAGGACCATGTTTTCCTTCTAAACTTCCTTTTCTATATTTGAAGATATTTGTAGCTTATCTAGTTCATGAGAAAGTAAATATTGCTATCCTAGAATACTTAGAGTATCCCAAATTGAGATATTAACATTATGCTTTTTCATTACATCAATAATGTTAAAATAAGTAGCATTTTTAGAGACGGATTTGACTATCTTAGAGTAGGCCTTAGCGGCGATTTCGCTTTAGCTTCCTTAGATATATGAGGTATAAACAAAAGATTATTGGATCAAGTCGTAGCTATTTTTGATGGCCTTTATCAACTGGAACACTTGTTGTTTTTGAGGAATAACGGGGGTTTTTCATTGAATTTGGAACTATAGATGTTGTTTTATCGGTGTGATGAGGTAGGATAGGCCTATTTTGTTTTTTTTTACTTTCAGTAGTTTTCCCTTGAGCCCTAGTAGTGACTGCAATGAAATCCTCCTCATTAAAACCGAGTGAATTCTATTCGAGATGCTTTTAAACATGAGTTTCTTACTTCCCACCCTCCATTTTAGGCATGAACAATGTTTTAGATTGAGGTTGTGCAACAAGATTCAGATTCAGAAAAGTATTTGGGCAAGTTGCACTGAATGAGGTTGATTGCAAGGTTGACACCACTCTTCTATAGCCATATTAACTGGGACTAAAGCGTTAGATGAACTAGGAGCCTTTGGGTCAAACTACCTTTCTTTGGTAAGGCTACCTGTTTTGTTGATTCTATTGATTTTGTTGATAAGGAGCCTGATAGGGTCTACTAGATAATGTAATTTTGTTATCAATCGAAGTCAATTTATTTCCCATAGTTTGCAAAGCTTTAAATACATCATTTGATGGAGCTACAACAAAGTAGGTTCTATGATTGTAATAGGATGAGGAATAGGTGCTAAATATTCGAAAAGGGAATTGAAGGCCTTGGTACCAATTTAAAGCATAGTTGAGATATCATTGTTTAATGCTCTAAGATAATAAAGGAATGCATGATTAGCTTGAGGCTTGACACTTGCTAGAATTCTTTCCAAAGTTCTAGCAAAATAGTTATTGAAACTGGACATAAACTCATTGAGATCTCTTTTAATAGTAGACAACTTTTCAATGAGAGGCAAATTATCTAAATTATCCTGGAACTGTTTCAGCAATTTTTCACCTAAGTTATCCCAAGTTCTTATGCTTCCAATTTCTAGGTTTATATAACATTGTAAGGCTTTCCGTTTAAAATATGCAGCTAAAAGTCTTAAAAATACATCTTCATGAATGATATTATGGATGCACATAGGGCTGCAACATTTTTGATATGTTCAAGCAGTGTAACTGATTTTCACTCGTGAATAATGGAAAAATTTCATGGAAGCATTAGGAATGTCATGGTAGACTGGGATTACTAATGGAATGCCATTAGTAAAGGTCACAAAATTCCTTGGTGGTTGAATAGACATTTGAAAAATTGGGATGTTAATAGAGAAAATGATACGTGGTGAAGGAATATTAGGAGGAGGGTTATCAAAACCAGGTCTAATATAAGGTAAAGTATTACCAACTCTTCTCCTTCTAGAAAAATTCAAGGGTAAAGAAACAAAATCAGGAGGAATTCCTCTTACCAATGATCTTGTAGTCACTTTAGGCATGGAACATGTTGCAATATTGGTCTGAAATCAGCTCTGTGGAGTTGCCAAAAGATCTTCAAATATTTAAAATAAATTGTTGCAACTTGCTCCCAAAAGTGACTTTGTAACTGCTGTAAATCTATTGTAGATTTCTTTGTAGAATTTGTAACTTGCATGCAGATCGATACATGCTCCCATCGGGCATGCCAAAAACTATAATATCTTGAAAGTGCACCCTATAGAGAGATGGCTTTAGGTTTTCTAAGCTTGCAAAAATTTAATCTCTCTCTTTCATAGATACAATGGAAACACCTCAGGTATGTGGGTATACCTATTTTGAGGTGAGTCTCCAGTATCAAGGTCGGTTCCTTGTTGATGTATCCTAAATTGATTCTGGGGTTTAAGGGTAAAAGATGACTTTAAAATAATTAAACTAAGGTGATACACCAAATTTGTATGAGGGATTTGACTGAGCATATGCACAATCGATGTGTGAAATATTTTTATTGGACGAACCAACAATCTTCTACAAAATTTAAGGGCAAACACTTGGTTGTACTGAGGGAAGAATATCACAACAATAATGATAAGTTAACATGCACATTAAAATTATGCGTAAAATACTTGAATTGTGCAAGAGGGAATTTGCATTGACAAGACTAATAGAAACATACATGAGAATACAAATAATTGGAAAGACAGAAATTCTTCACACTCAGAAGGCAAAACTAGAAAAAATTGCTTCAGTACTCCTATATCCAAAAATTCCTCCAGAAGTTCCTTTTGTGATTTGTAAAGGCACATAATATATAGAAAAAATAAAATTCACCCTCTTCCTAAAAATAGTCTAAGGCTTGTACTCGCCCATGCATCCTATTTTTATCTTTTATTTAATAATAGATAAAGGAATAAAAATAGAGGATACAATTACCAATAGGCATTTATATCCTTGATTACAATTGGTTAACTAAACTCGAGCGATCTATTTTTAAGAAAGAAGGGTGAATAATTTGCTAAAAATAAGATTTTTGCTAGGCAAGTCTCTCTCCACGAACATGCAACTCTATCTTCATCTCTATTTTTCCTGTTGTGAAGGCATGCAAAAATACAACTCCTGTTTGTGAGAAAAATAATTACAACACTTGCAAAATTTGCAAAATAATCTAGCCACTGTGGGGACCACTTCTGATTCGTACACTTGTCTTCAACTGAGTTTTGGCCATTCTTGTGGACTTAGCATAATACTATGGTTTAAATAATAAAGGGCACTTTGGAAAAGTGTCACTATATGACATTCGCCACACATGGTATATCATAGTCTCGCCACCTTTTAATTAAACATGACCATGTAATGCTTATCGATTTTGCATTTGAGAGTGTATCATTTTAAATTTCACCTTTTGGTGATTATTGATGGCATAATTTGGTCGGCCCCATTTGCTTTTATGGGTATGCGCGTAACTTTGGTGTTTTAAACTCTTCTACTTTGAGCCTTAAAGTCAACATTTACTTCGATCTCCCACTCAGGGGAATCACGGGACTACGGGGTAACTTGAAATTTTAACCACATTTTCATAAAGTCTCAAAACTTTGAGAAAACCTGCCACTCCACCAATACTATGTGGAATCGATTTTTTAATTTTCTCGATATTGACAATTTCCTTGCAAAGGCTCAGGCTTGTGGGAAATTTTGGAACTTTTAACTTTTTTGAAAAAAATTTCAAACTTGAAAAACCCCTGGGCTTGGCTTTTGTTGTGGTGATTACATGTATCTTTGTGGGACTGCGGGCCCTCTTGGTGGAAGTTTTACAATTTGAAAATTTGGCAAATTGGAATAAGTTCGACCGCCATTCCAACTTGATGACTTTTGCCTTGATTTTGGTGATCCATTTGTGAGTGTCAATCTATGTACTTGTTTCTCCTCCACCGTGGATCTCTTAACTTTGATTTGGAATGGTGGTTAGATTTTTGACCCTTGGTTAGGGTTTCTGACCTGGAAATTAAATGTGGCACTATCATCGTACCCATAGTGGTTCGCATTGATTTTTGAGATCGATCCTTCGCCTTTGATCTCTATCCTTTCGATCTGGAGCCATTGATTTCTGATCATGGTTGAGTTAGGTTGAAACTCACCTCTTGAGTTTGCATGATAAAGAATAGCTCAACCCTTATGCACATTTCATTTGGTTTTCATTATGTGGGCGAACCCTTGCAAAATTTTCCTTCGATGCCATTATTCTGAGCATTGGAGTTTGGTCTCTTCTACAAAAATGGATTTCTGTCATTTTTTACTTCTTTTGAGCTCTTTGTGTGGTTTGTATATATGATTTTTTGTGGTTCATTTAATTCTTTGAGATCTATAGATTTGTGAGCAGAAGTATTAAATCTGTCTTCCATTTTCATTTTATTGAAGCTCAAATTTTAATGTAGAGGAGGTCTCAGTCTTTTACGAAGCTATACGAGGTTTCTCTGTAATGTTGTCTCCTTTCTCTCGAGCTTTGTAGATTTGGTTTTCGAAACCTTGGTTGGAATTCAAGGCAGAGTTGCATGTTTCATGTCTTCATTCTATCAGAGATTTCTGAGAAATATGGTTGTGAGTGTTTTCCGCCATAAGTGGTTATAGGTGAGCTAATTTTCTCTTATACACGTACACTTTTTTTTTTCTTCTTTAAATATATCATTGAAACTCTTGGAAATATTTGTGGGTTCTATGATTTATTGCTCTGCTTGACTCCTGAGTTCAAAACTTCTCATGGGCATATGGATTTCTTTCTTCATCATTCTGTTGCTCGAAAGTTTCAACTGCTTGATTATAAAATGGTGAGTTCATCTATTACTCTGATTTTGATATTTTCCAAATGAAAATCTGTGCCTGAACTTCGTATTTAGGTTTGTATTTTGTTTGTAATATTCTTCAGAAAATCTGAATCATCTTTCATTTTATTGTTCTAAAAAATACTTCCTCTCCTAGATAGATATAGACCTATGCAAGAATGACACTTATGATGCCCCTGTAGATTTGTCTTTGTATAATAACCTTCATATATCCATTTCATGCATGATGCTTTTAGGTTTTAGAAGAATTATCTTTCCAATGAATACAATTTTGTAAAAATAGAGGAGTTCAAGGTAGTTGCTTGAGAAATTATTTCCTTTACCTACCCTACTCGAAACTGTATTTGGCCTTCACCATTACATTCTGATCTAAAAATCCTTTCCATCAAGTATAGATTTGCTAAAATTAGGTTAAACTTGTAGAATATATAGTGTTTTGAATTTGGGCACTAGTTTATACTTACTAGGATCCATCCAGCTCATCTCTCCCCCGCTGAGATGGCTCCTCCCTACACTTCATGCAAAATTGTTTCAGGGCTCAGTGAACCATACCCCCCACCTACTGCATAACTCACTATCCAATTGATTAGTCTCCAACATGCTGACTCAACAGGACTTTAAATCTTTGGGTGAGATTTACATTATTTTTGAGGTTTTGAGACTCCCCCTTTTGGACTCTTCATTGTGCCCATTTCGAAATTTTCTTTGCTCAATTGCCGAAATCTACCTCCAAACTCGAACTTCCCCAAAACTCAAAACACTTAAACTTTGAAAGTTTTCCATTACGCCACATCACCCATTTTTAAGGTTTCAAGCTTATTCTTTTCCGACTCTGCACCCAACTCGCTTCATAATTTGTCGACCTAAGTTACCGGAAAAATGAAACCTCTTAAATCTCAAGTGGGCTTGTCCTTCAAAATCATCCCCAAACCGAAAAATGTAATAAAGTTTGTAAGACATAACATTTTCAGTAATAAGATAGCCATTTTGTTTTGAGAGAATCATACTTTGTCAAATCTTGATTCAAGGCGGAGCAAGGGCCCACTCCTCCAAGAAGCAAGATTCTTTGTTTCATTGGTATTTATATTTCTAAGCAAGTCATGTAAATATGTTAAGTGTTAATTCTGTAAATGTTTTTTTAGTTAAATTCTGTCACGTATTTGTCCCTGCAAGTGTTATAGGTTAGACTCTCATTTCCTTGCAAACATTTTTAGCAACATTTTCAAATGTGTGTTTATTTCCAGCAATTTGTTTCATTTTGCAAGAGTGTGTTTACTTCCAGGTAATTTTTTCATTTTGCAAAAGTGTGTTTCATTTCCAGCAACACATTTAATTCTAAAGATTTATTTATTCAAGAAATGAGTGTTTATTTCAACAAGTTTCTTGTAGTATAGTTTTAATAATGCTTTGTCCAAGGAATCCTAAGAACATGCAAAACCCCTGGGAAATATATAAAAAAATAATAAATACCCACAATTAATTACTAAATCACTAAGATTCCTCTTGTTACATATAGCTTCAAACACATCCCTGGTTTGAATATGACATCAACTAAGAGTTGATTAATTGAAGATAATAAGGACACCCATCACTAACCAACATAACCATCTATCCGGGCTAAAAACTAATTACGTTTAATTTTATCACCTCACTAACTTTCACTTCAACCAGAGAGGACCTCCTTTACATCCTTACTAATCTAAAGCCACCAATCCCAACCCCACACAACCATCCCAAACCATGACCCCAAATCCCCTATCAATCATCATGAGCAACATCTTTCTACCATTAAAATTTATACAAATAATTCACCATCATCATAAAGCTCAAATCCTAAATGCCATCATCATAAAACCTACAATCGAGACTCATTAACATATCCACATAAGTCACAATAGCTTAATCCTAATCATCATCCCCAACATCTCATCTTAGTCTTCCATCCTCTTCATCTTTATCACCCCAATCCGATCCTATGGAATTTCTCTTGGATATCCCCAAATCCCCTCATCCACCATCAAATTTAGCATCTAAGTCTATTTCATCCCCCATCACTTAATCCCACTACTATCTCATCCATCGTGACTCCTAAGTCACAATCCTCCTTTTCTAACCATAATCTTAAACCATCTAATGTGACTTCTATGCCACCCTCATCCCCTTCATCCACATCTAATCCTAATCCATCCCCTTCATCACCTAAACCTAACACTATCCCATCCTTTAATCCTATTTCAAATCCACCATCCCCCAATCCTAAAACATCTAACATGACTCCTAAGTCACCAAATCCTAAACCTAACACATACAATACCAATCCTCTCCCCACCCCATCTCCTACCCAATCTAATGAGGCTCCTATGCTACCTTCATCTACTTCATCCCCAAAATCAACCAAATCTAATGTGGTTCCTACACCACACCCATCTCCCAAATCTCCTTCATCCCCAACATCACCAAAATCCACAACAACCACCACATAAAGTAACTCCATTTAATCTAAATCTATCCCATCCACTTCATCTAAATCTACCAATCATAAACAAGTTAATCCTAATTCAAAACCATCTACCTCAAAACCACATACTCAAACAAATCCAAAATCAACTCAATCTACATCGGCCTCCAACACCAAACCATCCACTTCAGCCCCTAGGCCTAATTCATTCCTTCATCTTCTAAGCCACAAAAATCTAATCCAACTCCAAAATAAAATAAAATAAATCCAATCCCAAGCCAAAATCCATCACCAATCCAAAACAAAACCAACCTCCTAAATCCCCAAGGGTTAATCATCAACAAAAATCCCTACCATTTAATCCCCATCGTAACTCTACATCCAAATCACATAAATCCTCTCCTATCCTACCCACTCCTACACATATCCTACCTAACCTACCCTTAATACCCACACCATATTTCCTACCAATCTCGATTTCCTTTGCCCCCTTAGGAAAATCCTTGACTACCATCTTCTATTGTCTTAACACCTTTAACATGATCATTCATCCACCCATAAAACTTCATGATCCTAACCTTCCCAAACCATCTTGGTATAGGGACAATTATTATTGTGACTTTCATTTCACCCATGGACATTCGACCAGTCGTTGCATGTAATTTCGGTCTTATGTCCAAAACCTCATTAACCAAGGAATTCTTATCCTTGTACCTCTCTATCCACCACCTTTCCATCCTAACCCTATCTCTAACCATCAGCCACCATCTAAACCCCATTCTAATTCCAAACATTGTCGGTAATCGAAATCTAATCCTCAATCCAAACATCCCTCATTGATTAAATATCAAAACTCTAATCCTCATTCCAAACATCCCTCACTGACCAAAAATCCACACAAATCTCACCCCCCATCCTTCATTAAATCCAGGACCTTAGCAGATGAGAAAATGATGAACATCCCCAATCCAATGGCTACCCATCTCGTTCCTCCCCGCATAAACCTTCGAGGCCCGGTCATCATATCAAAATCTCCACATTTTTTTTCTTCTTCAAACTATCATTGCTCTGCATTAACACTTCAAAGAGGGGAAAAATGTAGACATCTGAAATTTCGACATGGTTAAATATGATAAACTTTTCAGAAAAATATCCCATCATCATTCATATAATAATTAATCACAAGACTAACTATTATTATTTAATCAATTTTATCATATTTCCCCCTTTATCATTATTTATCATTTTATCCTAACATTCCCCTATTAATCCTTTTAAATAATTATTATATCTCATTTCATCCTTTTAATTCATTAATCTCATTAATCCATTATTATATCATATTATCCTATTTTAAATCCTTCATTAACATTTATAGGAATTTAATATTCCTACATCTCACCAACCACCTACCCTGCACATCCCTACACCTAGCCTTTCCATCAAATCTCATCATTAATTATCCTAATCACATCATTTAACCTAATCTAATCCTAATCATGTGCACATCCTCACCTCTAAATCTAGAGGCTTCTAAATCTAGAAGCTTCTCCATCTTTCCCTCTCATTTTTAAATATTCAAATATTCTACACTCTTCTATTAAATTAAAAATTCAATAAAATCTCCACACAAAATCTAGAACCCTCCACATCTAGAAATCTCTACACAAATTCAATCTTCTCATCAAATTTCAACCATTGCATTCAATCCAACATGGATTAATCCTCGCCATCCAATTTACCCCTTCTAAACTATAAATTTATCTCTCCTACTCCATGAGAGCTAGCTAGTAAACAAGTTAGCAAATATTTTTCATTTTATCACTCAATCAGTTTATCTTTCATCTACAATCTATTATCCATAATCAATCATCATGAAATATTCATCAATCATAAAAGGGGAGGTGCTGTCCAAGTGCATCCACATCCAAATCTGAAGCAATCAATCATCTTCCAAGAACATCCACCATCAAGGAAGGATAATTGCACGCTAGATGGTAAGTGCATGTATTGTTCTTCTTCCTTTCATCTTTTCTTTATCTGAGGTATTTGATTTTTTGAGTTTATAGATTGTATTTGAATTAGTTTTATATTCATTTTATTTATGCATACGAACTTGATTTTTCATCTATAATTTTTGCACTCCACCATGGGGCTTAACCCCCCAAATATTTTTTAATTTCTTTTTTATTATCTTCTAATCACTAAGTTGTCCAAATTTTCTATGGACATCCTCCTAGAACTCCAAAGACCCCAAACGCCCCATCAACCAATATAATCCCCAAATTTCCCCCTTCAAACATATCATAACGTACTGACACATACCCATCCACGTCCAATCAAGATCAAAACAAACCACAATCCTTATCCCCTACATCACACCCTAGTACTAAGTCATCATCATCCTCATCATCCCAACCTCATCCTATGGAATTTGTCCTAGATAGTCCCAAGTTCCCTCCTCTAACGTCTACTTTGGCTCTTAAGCCTCCATCAATTATATCTAACCCCATCAAATCAAGTGTCACTCCTATGTCACCCACATCCTCCTCATCTTCTAATTCTACTTCATCCAACATGGCCACCATGCCACCCTTACCCTCTCCATCCACATCTAATAAATCTACCAATCACCAATCCAATCCCAAGCCATCCAATGTAACTCTTAATTTCCCCCATCCCCAATCATATACCACCCAACGTGACACCTAAGTCACCTCAATCTCCCAAATCCGATATGGTTTCCACACCACCCACCTCTACCTCAACTCAACCAACATCACCTAACATCAAATCATCTCCCTCATCAACATCTACCTCTCCAAAATCCACCCAATCTAACATACCCTCTTCATCCTAATCTAACACATCCTCTTCATCCACATCTACCCCATCCATTCCATCCCAAATCAAACCATCTAATCCTACACAAACCAACCCTACACCATCCACATCTCCGATATCAACCAAATATAATCCCAAGCCAAAATCCACTACCAATCCAAAACCAAACCAACCTCTTAAAACCCCCAAGGCTAATCCTCCATCCAAACCCAAAACATCTAATCCACATTTTAAACCTAAATCTAAATCACATAAATCCAATCAATCTTCTCATATCCTACCCACTCCTACACATACCCTATATGAACCACCCTTATTACCCACACCCTCTCTCTTATCAACACCATCACCTTTGCCTCCTTAGGTGCATCCATGACTACCATATTCTAACGTCTTAAAATATTTAACATGATCATTCACCCACCCATCAAACATCATGATTCTAACCTTCCCAAACCATCTTGGTATAGGGACCATTATTATTGTGACTTCCACCACACCCATGGACATTCGCTTAATCGATGTCTACAATTCCAATCTTACATCCAAAACCTCTTTAACCAAAAACTTCTTGTCCTTGTACCTCTTTATCCATCATCCTTTTATCCTCATCCTATACCTAACCATCCCCTATCTAAATCCCCATCCTCTCTTAAACCCCATCATCATAAACAATCCAAATTCAATCCATCCCAACCATCCACAAATCTAAAAATCCAAAACTTCCCCCACCTAAACATCCAAATAAATCCAAATCTAAACCCCCATATTTTGTTAAGTATGGCCTCTTAGTGGATGAGAAAACAAACATCCCCCAATCTAATGGTGACAACATCACTTCATCCTCTTCCATATCCACTTCCTTCCATATAGTCGAAAAGATGTTTTCCAACATCAAATGTCATTGTAAAAGCCTAGGTATCCATGAAAAAGACATCCTTAATCTCATCACTCATCCTCTCAACTCTGGAAAATCAAGCTTGGGCTATAAACCTCACACAAAAATATCAAATCACAACATGATCCTACCAATTCTCCATATACCAATCCCCAATCCTCTAATTCCCCTACACATCCCAAACACCTAAAATCGAATTGAGAATTTAAGTTTTCCTTTGCAAATAAATGTTCTTTCCTCATCCCTCCATCCTCATTCCGATCCAATCCATTTTTAAAAATATTTAATTGACTTAATTGCACATGATGTAATTAATTAGTACTTATTACACTTGTGTGACCTTGGGCTATCCTTACTATCAACATCCAAGACCAATCATATCTTAGAGATCCAATCACTTAATCACACATCTTAATTAATTTGTGGTGAAGACCCTTGGGTGCATCTTTTGACACTATAGCCAATGTCATCACCACATTCATTTCCATCCCCCCATCAAGCCACTGGTGATTCTTAACCCCTTAAGAGTTTTCAAGAGAGTGGAAGCTCTTAATGCCAAAAAATTTAAATATAAAATAAACAAAAAACATAAAATCATATGAAAAAAAAAAATCAAATAAAATCCACCTCAAGACTCTCTGTATGGGTGTTTCTAGCAACACTTTGGGGATATGAATTCTTGGCTGGTAGGAGAACAATGTTTTGACAAGAATTAGATGTATCGCCATCGGGGATATGGATGCCTAGCTAGCAGTGGAGCAATGCACGAATTAACCCTCCATTCACCTTCCATCAACCTACTTGACTTAATCACTCCCTATGCATTAGATAGTTTTTCTTCACATACTACCCATTAAGTCTTCACTACAAGCGGTAATTAACTATCACAATCGTACACACTTCATCTTGAAGAGGAATCGCACTTGTATGTTTCCAATTATGGCTTAGACATTTGTCAAACTCTTTTTAGTCCTACTTTATTTTACAACATGTGATTTTAAGCTCATATTTTGTTTATCATCCATTACTAACCATCCATCCATTTCATCCACACCTGTTGCATCCATCATCGGAGGGAAATCAATGATATTAATGTTTTATCCTCTCCCCTTTTGCTTCCTTTAACCCATCATCATTATATCTTTGGGGAAATTTATAGTCCACTTGGGGGCACCATCCGTAACTTTTTATTCTTCCTTATACTTGGGGGCACAACAAATCACATTATCCTCTATCAGCCCATTCTTTTACTTGGGGCCTATCTTATCCAATCATCTCATATCCTACCTTATCCAATCAAATATTCTTTATGCTATCCAAAATCATCCCTCTCTCCAACATTCTTACCCCTACCCTATCACATCCCTCATCCTATCAAACCTCCTTTATCCCATTCAAACTCATCCCTTTATCACAAATCCGTTATCATATCCATAATCATCCCTTTACCCCCACTCCTATCCACATCTACCTTAGGAGTTATAAGATAAATTCACCTGTTTTCAACCCCATCCATCCCTATCACGTTTTCATCCCACCACATCTAAACTATCTTAAAAATCTAAAAAATAAAAAAATCTTCAAAATCCATTAAAAAAACACACATAAAATCTTAAACACTTTTGCATGCATTTTTGTGTGTGTGCTTGTTCACTTGTTCTTGCATTTGCATCATATCTTGGCTAATGATATGAGGCCACTTTTTCATTTCTTTTAGCACTTGGCCGATGATATGAGGTCATTTTTTCCGGTCCAATGATATGAGGACCCTCTTTTTAATATGTCCAATGATATGAGGATAATGGCATTTGGAAAATTAATCATCATGGTCTTTATACCTTGATGCATCTTTCTCTATGCCACATTCATAACATTGCTAATGATGATAATTGTGGGCACTTTACGATAGCACCACCCCTTTCAATCATCACTTAGCTTAATCATCATCACCTTATCCAACCAACCATTCATCAATCATCTAACATCCAATCATCAAATCTTATTCATCCAATCAATCTATCCAATATTTTCAATCAATCCTATCAAGTCCTATCATCCAAAAATATTCACATCCAACATCCACCATCCAAAATCAAAATACTTACCCCTTGACTGTGGCATCCCAAATCCAATCATAAAAATCCAACATCGACAACATCATCAATCCAAGATCATATCTAATCCTACCCCCTTTCCTGGGGCATCCAACATCATAAATCCAACCACATCATACATCCAAAACATCACCCCTTTACCAGAATCCAAATCCAAACTCATCACCCTTTTCATACATCGTTGACTAGGGCATCATAAAATCTAAATCCTAAATACTAAATCCAACCCGTTTAATAATTAATTGAAAGAATAACTATTATTATTTAATCCATTTTATCATATTTCCCCCTTTATCATTATTTATCATTTTATCCTAACATTCCATTATTAATCCTTTTAAATCATTATTATATCTCATTTCATCCTTTTAATTCATTAATCTCATTAATCCATTATTATATCATATTATCCTATTTTAAATCCTTCATTAACATTTATAGGAATTTAATATTCCTACATCTCACCTACCGCCTAACCAACACATCCCTAAACCTAGCCTTTCCATCAAATCTCATCATTAATTATAATAATCACATCATTTAACCTAATCTAATCCTAATCATGTGCACATCCTCACCTCTAAATCTAGAAGCTTCTCCATCTTTCCCTCTCATTTTTAAATATTCAAATATTCTACACTCTTCTATTAAATTAAAAATTCAATAAAATCTCCACACAAAATCTAGAACCCTCCACATCTAGAAATCTATACACAAATCCAATATTCTCATCAAATTTAAACCATTGGATTTAATCCAGCATGGATTAATCCTCACAATCCAATTTTTCACTTCTAAACTATAAATTGATCTCTTATCCTCCATGAGAGCTAGCTAGTAAGCATGTTACTAAATATTTTTCATTTTATCACTCAATCAATTTATCTTTCATCTACAATCTATTATCCTTCGTCAATCATCGGGAAATATTCATCAATCATCAAAGGGGAGGTGTTGTCAAAGTGTATCCACATCCAAATCTGAAGGAATCAATCATCTTCCAAGCACATCCACCATCAGGGAAGGATAATTGCATGTTAGACAATAAGTGTAGGTATTGTTCCTCTTCCTTTCATCTTTGCTTGATCTGAGGTATTTGATTTGTTGAGTTTGCATGTTACATTTGAATTATTTTCATATTCATTTATTTTTACATACTAACTTGATTTTTCATCTACGGATCTCTTTATCATATTGGCACAATTTTAGTAGTTCACTGAGAGTAGTTATCACAAGATAGGCACAATCCTCCAAATAGTATAATGCATTCTAACTTTTATTTATTTGGATCAAACTAGATCTAACACATAATAAATTAGGATCACACCATCTGTAGTGGTGTATAAATTTGGGAAGCATTCAAGGAAGGAGAATAACACTAGACCTTTCTCCCCAACACTCTTCTCTTTGTGGTGTAAAATCACCAAGAAAACTTGCACTTTGTGTGATATCACTTGAAAAACTCACTCTTCGCATGAGATATCCTAAAAAACTTGTTCTTGGTGTGAGATCGTCGAAAAACTCACTCTTGGCATGATATCTCCCACAAAAATCAATCTTCTACACCATTTTCAAGACCTTTTCTATGCTTTTCACTCATCACGGATTAGGTGCACACTTTCTTTTTATTACTTTTTACATGCTTGTACACATATTTACATACTTGGATCAGATTTTTCACGTATACATAACTTTGAATACTCTTTCACTCTTATTTTTCAAGTCCATCCTTAATACGCAACAAGAAGCAGCCCCACATCAAAAAAGAAAAACAATGACAATAGGTACAAACATAGCACAACACATACTCTTCACCCATAGTGTCACCTCATCTTCCTTAACTTCCACACTTCATTTTTATCACTCAACACTTTTTATTATCTCTTCGGCATGCTTTCACCATCAAATCTACATGGTTATCAAGTACATATTTGTTATCTACTTTATGTTATCGAGTATCCACTAACAACATAAAGTGGGGGAAAAATGTAGACATAAAATCATGCACTTGGCTACATTTTTAGGTCATAATCACATACCACTATTCATATGATTCCTAAGCAATAAAACTAGAAATTTACACTATATTTAGCCATTTTTTCTATGTTTCTTAGTTTCTACTTGGCCTTCTACACCCTACAACCCAATTGGTGCTTCATTGTTTTATCTTTTATGAATCTAAACACCGATTGCCCAACCAGAATGCCGGTGCCCAAGAACCCCTGACCTCTTTGTATCTCACTCACCTCTTTTGGGCCTCTTTTATCTTTTGGGAATCTTGTTTTCTTATGGGTTGGCCTTCCATTTGTTAATTGAAAAATTCATCCAAGGGAATCATATAAATACAAAGCTATGTGACCATAATAAAGGACCAAACACTAAGTATCTATTATCATCACCTAAGGTTACATCCAAAGGAATTCTAAGAGCATCAAAGCATCCATTTATTACTCACTCAAGGGACAAGGGACTGCATTTCTACATACATGCATAGGAGGGGAAGTTCATTTTTAGCATCAACACATCTATTTACATTGTTACATGATCTAGTTATCACTCACTATTAAGTGCATCTTGAACACGAGCTACTTAGGGTAAAATTTATACAGACACACATAAGAAATACATGGAGTCTAAAATGAAGTTCAACGTTCTGTTGTAAGCTCACTCATTCAGTGACCTCGAGGTCATTCTGACTCCCCATTTGCATATTTCTTTTTTAGTATTTGATGTGTTTTTGGGTTTTAAAGGATATCATTTGTTTTGCAAGTTATAAGAAAACTTGGCAATCATCCAACGACATACAAGTGATCAAAAGAGAAGGTTAATAACACTTGTGTGACACATTTAAAACCATTTTTTGAGCTCTTGTGTGGTCACAGACACCCAAAAGAGGTACATAGCATCTAGGCTCCGTAGACCCAACTCATTTGATAGCTCTATGATTTTCTCGTGTTCAATTACGATAGTATGCTCCTCCCTTCATCAGTCTTTCAATCTAGAATACTTCAATATCAAGTTTGAAATCAACTAAGTATTCTACTTTCTCTCTTACACCTAGGATTTGACATTTCTTTATCTTATTTCTTGTGTCAAATCTGTAATTTAGCATTTATTTTTCATATATGATTTTTAAATTAGGGTTTACGAATTCAATATTTTTTAAATTAAAAACTACATATGTTTTAATCCCAAACTTTTCATATGTTAGATATGAAACTATAAATTTAGGGTTTCGTATATGGTTGATCTCATGCACATTCTAATAATAATGTGAGTGATTGTTAAGTGGGTTTTTTTCTATTATTTTATGGTGAGAAACAAGTTGTAAAACAAAAGATTGGTCCCTGGGGTGTTTCCACCCCCAATGCTCAAAACTCTATCTACAAAATTAGCCTTCCATTATGCGTTTTTTTTACTTATGTCTTGCTTTAAACTCCCATTATGAACAAATTTGGAGGATGGCGAAGAAGGTCTAAAAAGGGTGAAATTGAATCATGAAACGAAAAAAACATGAGGTGGAGATACTATCTCATAAGATAGTTGGAAGACACCAAACAAATGCACATGGCACAGTATGAGTAGAGTCGAAGGGGATCCAATACACAAATTTAGGGGAGATATTCAACCCATTGACATCCCGCAATCGCTCAAATCCCTCCACCATCTATTGAAGACTACAAACACACATAATCCTCAAGAGAATACATTAACATGTACATAAACATATTGCATTATCATTGCAATCAATTTACAACATGTCCTCCATCAAAATCATTAATCTTCTATCCAAGTAGTAAAATTTCCCATTATAATGAGTTGTTTATGAAGTATATTGATTATAAATTAATGTATGTGCTTGTAGACACCTAATTTCACATCTATCTTAAATCAATTAATTCCCCTACCTTAATTCCCATAAAAATGCACTCGAATTAATCAAATATAAGTTGATTATTTATCCCTTTCAAATCTAAAAAGAACATTCCTCCACATTGTCCTAATGTCCAAATTACCTTGTCTTGAAGCATCTAAAATCCATAACACCTTTTATCCATTTGGTACAAAGTAAGTAGATCTTGTTGATAGGAAGGCCTTGCTCTGTTTCAAGAAAAGCACCTACATATCATTCAATCAGGGCTCATCCATGTTTCCTTGCCCATTCTGAGGTTTGCTATGAAATCACGAAGGAGGAGGTATTATTGTTAGTGTTTTACTTTCTTGTTTATCGAAGGATTTTTCCTAGTTCACATTCTGGCACGCCCGATTACTTTTGATTTGTTACCATTGATTTCCCAATTAGTGGTTTTATCCATTCTTTGTTTATTATTGTTCGTTATTATCTCCTTTTCCGTGCCTTATGGCCTTATTTGGTTAACCTTCACACTATGGGTAGTGTTTTTGTTGTTCGGTGTCTTGTGCTACATCTACAAGTTTTAGTAACAATAACATCACGACGCTCGTCATATATTTTATCTCCTCGGCTCTCGGTGATTAGAAGAAAGAAAATTCATCACTTTCTCTAGATACTCGTGAGTTGCCATGGATAAAAAACAATTTGGTAGTAGTAACAATGACATCATGACGCTCATCATATCTTTGATCTCCTCAGTGCTCAGTGATTAGAAGAAATAAAATTCATCCCTTGCTGTACTATATACTGCGTGGGTTAGTGGATAAAATAATTGGTATGGGAAACCAATCCGGAAAATTAATTTCTTTGTTTATTTATTTCTTTTTGCTAGAATAATTATTTTGTAAGATATCAATCTTATTTAATAATCATTTTTATTTTTCCCTGAATATCTTAATTTTCACTATGTATCTAGATCTTAGTTTATCTAACGTTTTATTGATTTCCTTTCTCAATAATAGATCTCCTTCCACAACTAAACAAAACAACAAAAACAAAAATTGATCTTGCTTACAAACACATTTTTAACTGCTTAGTTTTTCAATACATTTAAATATTTTCTCAAAACAAAAAAAAATACTATCTCGCTTAGCGAGTTTATTTATTTAGATCTCAATTCTCACATCTCTATCATTTTTCATTTTAAATGCTATAAACATGTATATTTATTTATTAAATAAAAACAAATTGTAAATATCCTAACCTACCTACCCACAACTCCTCACCTCATTCTATCCTACATCCCATTTTCTATCAACCACCAACTCGCCACACACCTCCTCACACTTCCATGCCGAATCCTCTCCCATTCTCCATATAATCCCACTCCCACCTTCCAACCATCCCTTACCCAACTTCCACGTTACTCCCTATCACCCCGACCCCTTCCCACGTCCCATGCCCTTATCCCAATTCCCACATACCCATTTTGTCAAACCACTCGGTGTCATGATCCTCATTTGCAGATTTCACTAATGCCTCAAGGTTTTGGTGTAATGGTTCATTACATTTGGTATTAGAGTGACCACCTGTGTTTGAGTCAGCACGGCAGTAGCTATACATGGCATTGTAGTGTTCACCCAAGGCTCGTATAGCACGGGGTGGGGTCTCGCTATATAAAGCAAATCTAGCTTGGGGTCTTGGCTACTAAGCATGGTGGGATGTTACGATCCTCATGTGTGGATTTCACCAACGCTCGAGGTTTTGGTGTAACGTTTGTTACACTCAGCCCACACCCCATTTCTTACCCTCAACCCAAATCTAATCTTATGCCCCACATCTACCCCTCACCTATGCACCACTCCTTTATTCCCATACACCTCGGCCTTCCATGAGACCACTCTCCCCATATCATGTAAACCCTAAACCCCCACATACGCATCCACTCACCACTTCCCTCACCCCTCATCATGTTACTCCCTACGCACCAATCCCTTCGTTTCCTTCCATACAACCTTACCACACCCCACCCGAGACCTCATCTCACCCATACCAACATTCCCCACATAGACCCCGATCCACACCATCTCCCCACCACCTCCCTCACACACTCACCTCATAGATCTCCCCACTCCCTCCAATTCAACTCCGAACTTGTCTCCGAGATCTTTTGTACCAATACTTGACCTTCTTAATTCTAAAAATAGAATTCCTTTTCTCTGTTGTGGCCTCTCCAAAACATAATAAGCCTATATGGATCATTAGATGGTTTTCCATCATCGTACACCATCTCACAAGCTCATATGTTGCACAAATAAAGTAGTGACAACCACATAAATTATAAAAATTTTACTACATTCATACATTTCCCAATGCGTGTGTTACATACCAAGCCACTCCAGTTCACCATTACGTCCTACCATTTAATCAAAGTCTCATATAATATCTATCGTTCATAGTTTCAATTTTAATTGATTTGATCCTCCTTCAAAGTCCACATTTTCATCTACACGTATCATTCACCATTTGGCTGTCCTCCCTAGCATTCAATCTTCGGTCCCATTTGCGTAGAATTTTCATTTCCAACTTCCCACTCCCCATTTGGTTTGTCATTTTTTCTTTGTATCGACCTTGCCATCCACCTTCTTCCAGGACCTTCCCTTGATATTTCCATAATTATTGATATGGTATTTTAAAGTATTTCTTTGTTATGTGGTTTTTTTTACATATTTAATTTCATACGTGTTTTATTCTTTTATTAAGTTTATAATCATAACTTAAATCTTGTTGTAAATCGAGAATTCTTTTAAGTGATTTGTTTGTTTTGCCTATATCGTCACTTAATTTCCTATTTACACATAACCTCGTTCTAAATCAATTTTTATTCTCGTCAAGTCACCAAGTTCTTAGGATTACATTGTTATCAATTTCAGCCATACATTTAAGTCATAACAATGATTACCTAATTGTGGTAATCTTGATAATAGGACTAGTTCATTGGACTAGTTCATAGTGCTTTGTTAATATTTTATATTTGATTTTTTTGTGATTCATTAATCATTCCAATTTTGTGAGTTAGTGCCTTGTTTATTTTCTCTTAATTAACTTATTATCCCTTGATTCATTTTTGACCTCTTCACACTTTAATCAAATCCATACTTTTGATTCCTTTAATCACATTACATTAGTTCTCAATTACTTCTAGAGTCGTCTAATGTTTTTGTGGCTTTTGGTAGATTTGTGCGCACCATTTCACATTCTCCACATTTTATTTTATCAACTTAATTTTTTGATTTTTCACACTTTGTGATTATAATTAATTATTTTTAGTGATCATTCTACTAACCTTGTGTGTAGGTACAAACTACTAATCATTTTCTTGCAGAACCTTATTCGATAAAATAGGGACATTTTCACACCTATTTCACCAAAATTATCGGGTTCACATTCCCAGTCATCTTTTGCACATTAGAGGCCACCTAGGCTCCACAAAATAAAAAAACTACCTTACATTCTAACTTTCCACAACGACACTTCTTGTAACGTTTTAAAACTCTTATTTTGTTGTTTTTTTTTTGTGAAGATAATCGTTATTGTTATTTCGTAATCATGATTAAATGCAATAATTATCTATATTTTTTCCAAATACGATCTCAATTGTATTTGCATACACTCTTTTCCTGCGCCTTTGAGTGATCTGGAAAATTAGAAACGATCGCGATTGTTTAGTTCTTGTTCTAACATTACAGGATCCCCAATCAAATCGACAAATTTAAATCAACATTTCATACTAGTGGGGCCTTTTGTAGCTTAATTAAAATAATTTAAATTATCTCTAATTTTTTGTCATTAACTAACTTGTCACTTCAATTTTGTTTCTTCTTCATAATTTGATCGATTGTTGGATGTGTATGCTCTTTTCCTGTGCCTTTGAGTGATCTGGAAAATCAAAAACAACCATAATCATTTTTCTTCCTAACATTTTTTCTATAGGATAACTACTAATTTTTTTTTTTAGGACCGTGTTACTCAAATATTTTCAAAAACAAAAAACAAAAAAACATCCCACAAAAGTACCACCATTCAAAGAAAACTACTTGAATAAAAAAATTAGAATGCTTAGGTACGTTTTCATTTTCCACCAGTAATTTATTTCAAGTTGGAAAGAACCTTGCATTAATCACATCATCGTTATTATTTTTACACGTAGTAGAAGCGGATTTCATCACCACCGATGCTACACTAGTGCCGTGGACTTGACTACCACGCACTAATGACATTTGCATATGCATTTCACCTTTGAGACATCATCTCATCACAACATTTTGTATCTACATTTGCCGTTCTCTTCAATTACATGTGATGTTGTCATGTGGAGCATGCGAGTCATGACTAAATATTTATAACAATGAATCCTGGGTGTCATCCTTGTAAATATTTGGGGAGTTATAAGGACACCATACACATTCATCTCCCCATTACCTTTAACCTTTTCACAAAACCTACCTTGGACGTGGTGATTCACTACGAACTAGGAAAATAAGAATTACACATGAGTGTCCTCTAGGGTTCCACATACCAAATATCAAAATTAGGTATATCGGGAATAGGGTATATCGGAGTACGTGTCTTTTGGAGTGATAAGAGCGTGCATCCATCATTCCATAACATACTTGTATGATTGCATGAAACAATGGACATTCCAAAAGAATTTACCTCTTGAGTCAAAATAATTTGATAGACATACTTGCTTGTTGTTTGTCAACAAAATTTTTAGCATTATTTTTGTCATCAAACTTGGTTGATATCAATGTGTTCATTGTAAAAATTCAAATCCTATTCGTGTTCCACAAAAACCATTTCTCGACCAATTCAATACCAAGAAAAACGTTTAAGCAATCCAACAATGAAGACCAAAACATCACACCGATTTCATTAGCTTGCTTTAGCCAATCTTCCATAGCGTGTTTTCAAGATATATCAAACTGACATTAGGAGACTTGTTTGAGTTCACTCCTTATTTTTTCAACTATCAATTTTAACCAAATCACATCCAACACAAATCATTTCATAACTCGTTTTGAGTTATATCACAACCATATTGAGATTACTTGTTTGAGTTACTCTCCCCGCCAATAATCTAGAGCTTGTTCAAAAAAATCCACACAACATGACAAAATCCCTTCATAACTCATTTCAAGTTATATCACGATCATATTGAGATTAACTTGTTTGAGTTACTCTCCCCGTCAACAATCCAGAGCTTGTTCAAGACAAATCTACACAACATGACACAAATTCCTAATAGCTTGTCTCGAGTTATATCAAAATCATATTGAGATAACTTGTTTGAGTTACTCTCCTTATTAGTAATCACAAGCTTATTCAATTCAAATCAAAAGTAATCAAGTTCTCATTTAATCATGCCTACTCAAAATTCATAACCACTTTTTAGAGTTTAATCAGGCACACACCTATCTCATCATCATATTCACACATAGTCACAATCATGAAAATGATGATGAAGAATTTGCACAACTAGAACTCACCAATGAAGAACAAGAACAAGTAAATAGGGTGATATAACAAAACAAGAATGAATATCTATTACGCATCCTAGCCATGGGGGAAAACTACAATTTGAATTTGGTATTGAATTTTTTTAAAAAATTATCAACAATTGTGAATCGAGTTATCATAATGAAATACCAAATAATTCAAATATATCTTCGACCAAAAATTTATTCACTAAAATCCAAGACTTAACAAAGAAAATTGAAGAAGCAACTACTAGAGCTAAAAGGTTAAAAGACTCTAATCTAGACCCTAATACTCAAGACATTCTTAATAACATATCCCTACCTCTCCATTCACAAAAGAATGGAAACATATGAAAGAAACCATCTAGGGCCTAGAAAAAAATCAAAACAATTCATATTTGAAGAACTATGTCCTTACCCATTTGATACGGAAATATTATGCTTACCATTTCAGTCATCCTTCGAAATCTCAAAATTTGATAAATACAAAAGAAAAGGTGACCCACTGTGAACATGTCAAGGAATTTTACATGTAATGTCAGGAAGTTTCTTATCATGACACATATATTTTATGATTATTCCCTCAAAGTTTAGGAGGATAGGCTTTAGACTGGTTTCTCCATCTTCCCAAAGGGTCAATCATGACATTCGTAGACTTATTAGAAAAATTCATCAAACATTTTTCCTTCAACTTAGACTTAGAAATAACCATGCTCGATCTTTGTAACACTATAAAAGCTCCAACAAAAACTTTGCTTCCTTTTTACAATGAAGACAAGGAATTGTAAGAATATTTCCTTTCTCAATACCCAAAAGATAATTGGTTAGCATTTTTGTTCCAAATCTCAATGCCAAATTATCATTCGACATGAAAATGCATTTTCTAAGTAATTTCGAAGAATTCATTGAAAAGGGAACATAGATAGAAAAATCCCTCATTTCTAAGGGCTTACTTAAAACACCCTTTAGGGACCAACCTCATAAAGATGCTCCTCAGATGATGGGAAAATCCAAAATTTTTAACCGAAACTAAAATATAGTCAACGATGGCATTACTGATTCTCACCATGTCCAAAATGTTCAAAACAATCTGATCAACACATTCAAATCCAAAAAACCAATCATACTTCCTAGAAAGGAAGCTCCTTCTTAGGACAGGCGAAGACAACTCACTCCTACTAGAGAAAGCCTATCTAGTGTCTTTCTTTACTTGGAAAACACCAACATGATTATGTGCCTCATCATGAAACCCTTCGAATAAGGACAAACCAAACCAAATTGGTATAAGGACAATTAATATTGTGATTATCATCGCATAAAATGGAACACTATAGATCGATTCATGTAACTACATGCCATTACGTTCAAGACTTTATCAAACATGGAGACATAGAAGATGAAAATACTTCTGAGACAAAAACACCTAATGAAAAACTTAACATGTTCAAAAACCCCTTCTCTAACCATGATGATAATTCAAAGGATAAGGGTCATTCACAAAATACTCATTCATATTGACCATAGACTATGACCAAGACTTAGTGGTAATTCTAAATATCAAAACTGACTGTGCGATCACCACCGAGATAAAAGTAAAAAATTTGGGTCCCTACAACCATTTTTTTTGATGAAAATCACAACACTTAAATGGCCTCAGATTTGAGTGGGGCATCCGGTGTGACTACACAACATGGGACCATCTCTAAAGATGTGGGACTTGCAGACTTGAGATGGCCCTCAAGAGAAGGCTAGTTACTACTCCTAAATAAACTACCACAAGCTATTCTAATAAGGGAAAACTATCTAATCCTAATCTAACCTTCTAAGGGACTAGGGAGAGAGAGTGCATGAAAACAAAGCCTACACTAAAATGATGATACACTAGAGAAGGAGGTTGCTGGTCACAATCTCAGCTGCCTAAAATGGAGAGAGGTGAGAAAAGGAGAGGGTGGAAAAGATGCACCACAAAATAGAGATAAAATTCACATGGAACACCACTTCAACCCATTAAACACTACTCCCAAACCTGTAATAGACATCAGAAGTATGCACCATATACCCTGCAATGATGAGAGGTGATAAGAGATAATAAAATAAGTGAAGGATGGAAAAATGCATCAAAAATAGACTTTTTTGCTCCATGAGTTCACACAAGTACATCATTAGTGGGCAAGAGGAAAGAAAATGCCATTATAGAGCCATGTGAGGAGGCTTAAACTCCACATTTGACCATAGGGAAGAAAGAGAGGGGGTTAAGGAGAGAAAAGATGACCAACACTTTGAAATATTCCCTCCTTTACTATATATAGAAGAAAGAGAGAAGAGAGAGAGGAAGAATTAAATCCTTCTTGAATGCATTGATTCACCTACCACCCCAAAAACATTAAAATTATTCGCAATAACAATGATGGGTTCCATGATAGAGTCCATGCCTACAAGTGTTTTGTTCCTTTAGGAAAGAAGGAGGTCTATCCTTCATTATGGTGGTAGGTGAGAGATTTGAAAACCTCAAAATGGCGGAATGAAACATGATGGTGGTGGGTGAGAAGTTGGCATAGAGAGATTTACAAAATGTCCCTTCTCACCCAAATCTGAGCTTCTAGTTGAAAGATATGGCTATCTGAAGATCGGGGTCGTGAACTCATAATATTTAAAAGAGTCCATCCGTGTAAGACCCTCGTGGTAGCCTCACACATCTTGAAGATTCAACCCCTTCCTCTCGCTCTTGAAGTTGCACCGAACTAACACACGGTGGCTTAGTGGGCCTGCTCTATTTCTTTTGTTCTTTTCCTAAGCCCCTTGTTGGTAGAGACACTTTGTCCGACTCGAGACATGTGGAGAGCTAGCACATGTTTGGGGACCATTTTTTGATTCTCCTCTTGAAAGAGCACCGAAGAGACATGCGGATCCTTTCATGGATTTATTCTATTTATTTGTGTTTTCGCCTAAGTCCCTCCTATTAGAGATGTTCTTCCTGACCGAGACACATGGAGGCTTCGTGCTCATTTGGAAACTTCCTCCATATTTTACCTTTGAAGTTGCAGACATGAGGCATGTGGAGGCTTCTGCTGACCCTATTTTACTTAGCCGATTCAACCTGTTTCCTTTTCTCATTCCTTGACTATGTGGTAAGCTGGTTCATGTTTGGGGACCACCTCCGGATTTTATTATTGAAAATGTGCCAAAGCCGAGGTGTGGAGGATTCCTTCGCTTTGTCTAAGAGATTAGATTTTGAATTCCGTTATCCCCTTTTCGACTCTGGGACATGTGGAGGTTTGCCATAAGTTTTGGGTCTCTCTTTGGGCCACACCTTTTGAATTTGCAATGATGAGGTATGTGACACCTTCTATGGCGTATTATGTATTTTTGTGTTTTGACTAAGTCCCTCTATTTGGTGAAGGCTTTATGTCGAATTAGGACATGTGGAGGCTACCACTAACCCTCTTATACTTAGTCAATTAAACAGATGGCTCTGTCCCTTTTTTGGACCTAGGACATGTGGAGGAGCTCCACCTACTTATGTAACTAAGTCGATTAAATACCTTTCTGCATCCTTTTTGATGACATGGAGGATTCTATCGCCCTTCTTTAATTAACCGATTTAATGAAGGGACACGTGGAGGCTCGACCACATGGCGATCCTACACTTACTTGGAGACTCCCGATTGGTGACGGCCCGAAGTTACGTGACACATGGAAAAACCACGTGGCGATCTTGCGCTTCCCAAATGTTTGGAGATACCCCTATATGTCCTGTGTCCAAAAAGATACGTTGTTGAGACACGTGATGGCTTCTTTGAATCTCTTATACTTAGCCAATTAAATGGCCAGCTCTATCTCTTTTTGGACTGGGACATATAGCTCTCATGCACATTTGGGAAACTCTCTAGATTTTTCCTTTGAAGTTCACACCGAGCTGACACTTGGAAGCTTCCATCGGCCCTTCTTTACTTAGTTGATCAATGGATGGTTTTGCCCCATTTTTACTTTGACCACGTGGTAAGCCTCGCACTTGTTTGGAGACTATCCTTGGGTAATGCCCCGATGTTACATTATTTAGACATGTGGGGGCTTCGTTGACTCTCTTATACTTAGATGATTTAGGGCATCGAGTGAACACTACCTTTCTCCATTTATCCCGTGATGAGATCTGATCTCCTTTAACATTGTTTGGCCTCATTTTTGACCCTTCGATCCTCCATTTTGATCCCACCATCCCTTTGATTTGGGATTTATCGTGGCCCCACTTTGGACTGAAATAACCCTTCCAATTTTATTCGTGTGGGGTCGTGTTTGATCAATTTTGTTGGGGGAAATTAGGATAACAGTTTGGCAACTCATGGGGAGATCTACCTACTAGATGAAGAGACCAGTAGCCTTGGAAGTATCCATTGGGCATGGAGTCATGAATGAGAACCTAGTGTTGATCTTGTCCACGAAATCATGAGCCCAATGCTTGCACTTGCTGACCCCGAGCACCGCCGTTGTGTGCACTCTCAATTTTCATAAGAAAATCTTAGAAATGTGGTTCTAAGAGTATAAAATTGTCTTTACCTGAGGCCTTCATCTATCCCTAGAAATGGACTGCCTCGAAACCTGATTTTAGTTGCTTTATATTTGGATCCTTTTGAAATCAACAACTATTACAGGTAACTATAGGTCTCTCGACTATAAATATTGAAGGGCCAGATGTGTTGTTCCTCTCAAGAAATACAAACAAAACTTATATACAAATATTAAATCATACATGTCTCAAATAAGACATGTAAAGTGTGCAAAAGCACTTCTTCTACTAAAATAAAACCTACCCCTACTCCTACACTAATCGGAAGCAAAAAGGAAGTCAAACAAATCCTAAAATGGGCAGGAGAAGTAGCTTCCCTTTCTCAAAAAAGGCAGCCATGAAAATGATTTTACACTGAATATGGCTTCTTGTATGAGTGAAAAATGTTTATAAGTTGATTCTCCACCCAAATCATCAAGGTATCAACTAAAAACAAGACAAATACCTCTTTTAGTTGCTTTGTATTTGGATTAAAGAGGCATAGCAGCTGATCCTTGGTACTTTAATACTCATCCATCATGCCCTGGAGTAAGTATGACTGGTGTTGGATTCTCCTTGGCTCCAATGAAGCCAAGTATTTGATTGGGCATGGTCTAGTCCTTTGAATGTGCCCATGGTTCTGAATTTCAACTCCAAGGATGGAGTCTTCTTGTGGAACTTCTTGGATGGATGGTGTGGAAGATATGGGATCCTCGTGCTCTTTTCCTTCCTCCTCCTGAGAAGAACATGGAAGATTATGATCCTCCAACCTTGGTTCTAGAGGGTTGTTGTGAGATGCAAATATGTTGTCCTTGGATGTTATCCTCCATGGTAGAAGAATCATGTGCTTGGGAGGTGGATGATGAAGGATAAAATGATGGGATCTGCTCTCCATCAAGACAATCCTCCAATTCGGTCAGATAATCTACCTCCTTGACATTGCGTGTGTTTGACCTCCACCATGGTGTCCTTCGGATCTATAATTTTCTCACCATGGTTCCCCTCATATTCAAACATGAATTTTGAAAGCTCAAACTCTTCTTCGATATTGGGGTTTGAAAGGGATAAAAATGGAGGAAGAACTAAAGGTTCTTCTGTGGCCTGCTCCACACTTAGAGCCTCTGAAATTGCATGGTTCTCCTCCATGGCCGACTGGAATGTACTCCTCTTCTTTTGGATTTGGAGTAGCTCCTTCTTCCCACACTTGTGTTGTAGCTAAAGCTTCCACCACTTGTGGCTTGACCTCAGCCTCCTCCATAGGCTTAACCAACAAGGGAATATTTGTAATTTTGAATCTAAGAGCCAAGCCCACTAAGCTTCTAATCATCTATTCTTTGGCTGGCTTTTCCTCTTGGTTGGTTTTTGAGTCTCTTCCCAACATGGACTCGGGAGAGTAGGAGGAGTGTGGGTGGGGTCTCCACTAGTTGTTTCTTTATTTTTGTGGAGGGAAGGCATTTATTTTGGCTCTTGTGGATGGGATTTGTATTTGGAAGGGAAAAGGGCAGAGGAATTGAGGTGCGATGGAAGACTAGGAGATGGAGAAGGGGAATTAACACTTGGGGCAGCATATGGGAAGCTTGGCTCATGACACTACTGTGATGATACTGATTGGGGAAGAGGAAAATAAAATCTATGAGGTGGTGGACTTACCCATTGACAAGGTTGTCGACACCAAGCTCGTAGGACTTTATCTCCTCAATCCACTGCGCAAGTTGGGGAAACATCTCAACCATGAAGTCAAGCTTCTCCTGTGGGCTGTAATGTCTTGGAAAAGGACATTCCCATGGACAAGGTTCCCTAAAACCAATCTTGAATGCCTCATCTATGTTGTGGCCCTTGATTGTACCATGCATGCCTCCAATTTTTTAATCTTCTCCTAAAATCAGCATTCTCCATGTAGTTGATTTCACTTCATGCATATCCCTCTTGGTAGGTTCCATAGCTGAACTGATCCTGGTATTACTCATAGGGGTAGCCATAGTGATTTCAGATTTTCTCATAACACTAATCTGGAGGAGTTGAGAAATACATTGGAGGAGGATTGCACTGTTGTTTCTGCAAGTGTGGATTCCAAGATGGGAATGAAGTCATGATTACACAACTTCATGGGATGGAAGAAGATGAAAGATGTGGAAGGAAAAATGGATAAAAATGGATGGGAGAAAGGTCTACAACTCAGAGGATGGGTTATTGACTAGATGGAGTCACTAGATGTGCTTTACATGTGCCTCAAAAGGCTGAATCTCACCAAGAACACATCAACTTGATGAAATTAAGTGGTAAGGTGCTTCAGACTTGTCCCACTAGGCTAGCCAAAACTGTTGAGTGTGTTGCATGGTGGCTTAAGATTTGTTTTTGATAATGAGACACCTTGGAAAGATGAGAGAATCTAACCTCAGTGTCCCACTGGGCATGCCAAAACTATTGATGCAAAATCACAACACCCCAAAAATGGTCTCATATTTGAGTGGGGCATGCATTCGGTGTGATGACACAACATGGGACCATCTCTCAAGCTGTGGGACTTGTGAACTTGAGATGGCCCTCCAGAGAAGGTTGGTTCCTACTCCTAAACTACCTGCCACAAGCTATTCTAATGCAGGAAAACTATCTAATCCTAATCTAACCTTCCAAGGGACCAGGGAGAGAGAGTGCATGAAAAAAAAGCCTACACTAAAACAGTGATACACAGAGAAGGAGATTTCTAGTCACAATATCAGCTGCCTAAAATGTAGAAAGGTGAGCAAAGGAGAGGGTGGAAAAGATACACCATAGACTAGAGATAAAATTCACATGGAACACCACGTCCACCCATTAAACACAACTCCTAAACATACTATAGACATCATAAGTATGCAAAGTATACCCGAAATGATGAGAGGTGAGAAGAGATAATAAAATAAGCGAAGGATGGACAAAATAAATCAAAAAACATATTTTATTGCTCCATGAGTTCACACGAGTACATCATCAGTGGGAAAGAGGCAAGAAAATGCCATTACAGAGCCATGAGAGGAGGCTTAAACTCCACATTTGACCCTAGGGAAGAAAAGAGAGAGGGGACCAGGAGAGAAAAGATGACCAACACTTTGAAATATGTCCATCCTTTACAATATATAGAAGAAAGAGAGAAGGAGAGAGGGAAGAATTTGAATCCTTCTTCAACCACCCCAAGATATGCATTGAATCCACCTACTCCAACCACCCCATAAAGCATTAAAATCACTTGCAACAATGATGGGTTCCCTGATAGAGTCCATGCCTTCACATGTTGTTCCTTGTTGGGAAAGAAGGAGGTTTATCCTTCATTATGGCGGTAGGTGAGAGACTTGATAGCCTCGAAATGGTGGACTGAAACATGATGGTGGTGGGTGAGAATCTAACACCGAGAGCTTTCCAAAACGTCCCTTCTCACCTAAATCCAAGCTTCTAGTTCAAAGATATGGTTTTTGAAGATTAGGGTCACGGGATCACAATATTTAAAAGATTCCATCCATACAAGACCCACATGGCAGCCTCATGCATCTTAAATATTCAGCTCCTTCCTCTCACTCTTGAAGTTATGTTGATACACGTGGTGGCTGATTCCATGTGCCTACTTTATTTATTTTGTTCTTTGCCTAAGCCCCCTTATTTATGGACACACTTTGCTTGACCTGAGACACGTGGAGAGCTGGTGCATGTTTGGGGACCACTTTTTGATTCGCCTCTTGAAAGATTGCCAAAGAGACATGTGGCTCCTTCCACATCTTTTCTCTATTTCCTTGTGTTCTTCCCGAGTCCTTCCCATTGGTGGAGACATTCTTACCGACCCGAGACACGTGAGGATTCGCTGCTCATTTGGAAACTACCCCATGATTTTACCTTTGAAGTTGCATAAATGAGGAACATGGAGGCTTAGATGACCCTATTGTACTTAGCCAATTCTACCTCCTACCTTTTCTTATTCCATGACTACGTGGTGAGATTCCACATGTTTTGGGACCACCTCCAGATTTTATCCTTGAAGATGCACTTAGCCGATGCATGGAGGATTCCTTTGGCATGTCGTGAGCTTTGAATTTTCAATGGCCGGTGTCCCCTTTTCCGACCTGGGACATGTGGAGGGTTGGCCTTTTGATTTTGTTTGGGATTTTGAGTGTGCCTTTTGATTTTGTGCCGATGAGGCATGTGGCACCTTCTGCGGCCTATTCTATATTATTATTTTATTACTAAGTCTCTATTTGGTGAAGACTTTATGTCTGACCTAGGACACGTGGAGGCTTCCCGCTCATTTAGAGACTCTATTTGGACCCGACCTTGGAGGTGCGTCGATGAGGCATTTGGAGAGGCTTACTGACCCTCTTATACTTAGTCGATTAAATGGCCGGCTCTGTCCCTTTTTCGGAACTTAGACACCTGGAAGCTCCTTTCGCATTTGGGATCCCGCTTAGATTTTCTTTGAATTTTCGTCGAGTGACATATGGAGGCTTCCATCATTCCTTCTTTACTTAACCGATTTAATGGTCAGTTCTGCCCCCCTTTTTGACTTTGACCAGGTGGAGAGCCTACACTTGTTTGGAGACTTCCCCTTGGGTCTTTCCCCTAAAGTTGTATCATTGAGACACGTGGGGGCTTCCGTTGACTCTCTTATACTTAGCCAATTAAACGGCTGGCTCTGTCACTTTTTCAGACCGGGGACACGTGGAAGCTCCATGCACATTTGGGAACCCGCTCTAGATTTTTCCTTTGAAATCATGCCAAACCGATGATTAGAGGATTTTATTGGCCCTTCTTTACTTAGCCGATTCAATGGATGGTTCTTCCCCCTTTTTGAATCTAACCAAGTGGTGAGCTTGCACTTTTTGGAGACTTACCCCTTGGTCTTGCTCCTAAAGTTGTGTCATTTGAAACACATGGGGCTTCCGCTTGACTCTCTTATACTTAGTTGATTAAACGGTCGGATCATTCCTTTTTGACCTAGGACACATGGAATCTCCGCACACAATTGGGAACCCGCTTAGATTTTTCCTTTGAAGTTACGTCGAGATGATGTGGAGGATTTCGTTGGCCCTTCTTTAGTTGCACAATTCAATGGAACCGCCCTCCTTTGAGACTCATCACAAGGCTAGCCTACGCTATTTGGAGATTGCCCTTGGGTCCTACCCTTGAAATTTTTCCATCGAGACACGTGGGGCTTCTGACTCTCTTATACTTAGCCGATTAAATATTCGACATTGTCCCTTTTTAGACCTAGGACATGTGGAAGATCCACGCACATTTGGGAACCCGATCTAGATTTTTCCTTTGAAGTTGCACCGAGTTGACGCATGGAGGCTTCTGTCGGCCCTTCTTTACTTAGCTAATTTAATGGTCAATTTTGTCCCCCATTTTTAACTCGACCAAGTGGCGATCCTACGCTTGTTTGGAAGCGCCCTTGGGTATTGCCCCTGAAGTTGTAATGTTGAGATACGTGAGGGCTTATAATGTTGTCTTATACTTAGTTGATTCAGGGCCTCGAGTGAACACTTCCTTTCTCTACTTTTCCCATGATGAGCTCTAATCTCCTTTAACATTGTTTGGCCTCAATTTCTGACCCTGCTTCTCCATTTTTGATCATGCCTACCCCTTTGATTTGGGATTGATTGTGACCCCGATGGACTGAAATGACCCTTCTAATTTTCTTTGTGCGGGGTTGTGTTTGATCAATTTTGAAGTGGGGGAAAAATTGGGATAACAATTACACTACCAATTCCACTCCACAACCTGTGCCATCATTCAATATGGTCAAACAATTGGAGAAGACTACAACATATATTTCCATCATGGAATTACTTAATTCTTCTCCTAGAATAAAACACATCCTTATGCAAACAATGAATAACGCTCATGTCCCTGAGGACATCAAGTCACAAAAATCTAGGCTTTAATCACACATCTTACGATACCATGTCCTATTTTATCTTTTGGTCCCGCTGACCTTCTTAATCCCAACATCACTAATAATCATTATTTATACGTCAAGGGTTATATAACTCATCGTAAGATCAAGCATGTATTAATCAACAATGGATCCACATTGAATATTTGTTCCATGAAACTCTTACGCTACCTAGGTTACACCGAAAATGATTTACAAAACAACATCATAACCATTCGTGGGTATGATAATAGTGAAAGGACATTTAAAGGAACAATCACATTACCTCTCCAAGTTGGACCCATCACCTTAGAAACAATATGTCATGTGGTGGATGTAGAAGTTACATATAAAATTCTCATCAGATGACCATGGATTCATGCCATGAAATTCGTAACATCAATGTTCCACCAATGTATTAAATTTCCTCATTTGGACAAGGAATTTATGTTGCGTGCGGATCCTCAATACTTTTACTATTTTAGATTCTGCAAAGGACGGTATAGACATGATCACTTTTTTCCATCAACAGATAAGTATGCTCCACCTCGCGTAATCCCTAACGAAACACACATCTATCCAAATACACTCCCTAACAATGATCCAAAACCATCACTTTCTAACAAAACCACATTTTCCAATCCACTCTCTTTAGCTAATCAAAGATATTTAGCGAGTCCTCCTCCACTAATCAATCATCTTCTTCCACTAATCAAGCTTCTTCTTCCAACAACAATCACTCTTCCACCACACCATCTTCTTCCTCGCCTAGTCAACCTTCTTCATCCAACCATACCTCTTCTATTAAGATACCTTGTCCTTCGATTAACAAAATTCATCCTCTAATCCAACCCCTTCTTTTATAACCCATTTTCTTCGTCTTTCAGAACTACCAAACTGACTTCCCAACCACGTGAGGTACCTAAATGTCCCCATCCCAAACATTAAAAATTATTGACAAAGGATGCGGTGAATATCAATTTCAAAAGGTGAAAGACTCCTTTTACATCAAAAAATCCACATAGAACTATGGATAACCCAACACTTCACATCTGAGAATCCATCCCACTTACCAAATGGGACAGTCAATTTGGAAAAAATTCAGTTACCTTGACAACGAACATATTCCAAGTTCTTCGGGTTCTTGGTGATATAATGATGACTTTTCTCACTGTTATGAGTCCCTCTATTGGTACCCAAATTTAATCTCCTTCAAATGTTGAGCAACATCATGGGTTTGACAAGACACTCAGAGGTAGATAAATGATTATATATTTCATTTTGTAGCCGGGGAAGCAGTCTATCTGACCTTTTAGCACTCAGGATCTGAGAGGAGTGGGTAGCACCTTAAAAGGATGTGATCTGATCCTAACTATTTTAGGTTGTGCCTTTCAACCAAGGTAAGAGAACCTATTTTGTAACCTCCATTATTGAAGAATGCTAGTAAATCCTTCTTTTGTTAAAATTTTATAGAGAAGATCATGGGAAAATATGATCAACACACCAAATCTGACTCTCACGAGTTCTCACTTCCAGACTATGGAGATAGTTTCAAAACAAGGCAAAGGTTACTAAAGACATTTGGAAACCTGATTGTTTCTACATGTTTTGGTACTAGAAACTATGCATTAGTATACACACAGGAAAAAAAGGGGTAATATAGGTAAGATTGGATATTTTAAATGGATTTTGGTGGGAGGTGAGGCAGAGTGAACTTGATTTACCAAATCCTTGAGAGATTTTATAAAATGGAAAACTAAACCAATAGAATGCCACAAAATAGCTAAAATGTTTCTTTAACCAGAATATGTGCTTCAATGGAGGCCCAGATTAGCACTTTTTCATAAAATCTATAAGATTTTAACATGAAATCTTTAGTCGAAGAAAACCCAAAAAAACATCCAGATCTAAGCCAAATCACACTTGAGGTACACCGGAGGCTTACAGATAATCTTTGTCAAACAAATGAAAGAAAAGTGATTTTAAATCATTTATTTCACTCCCAGATGAAATCTCTCCTGAGAAATGAAATTGTAGATGCCACTAAACTGTCACAAGGATTGAGACCTATGTGATTGAATCAAATTTTTAATACAAGATTGCAACATAAACAAGAAAAACTACTCGCATACATTCAGAGATGAAACAGACACATTTTTCTCAAGATCAACATAGAATAACTCAAGTTTGATTAAATTTATCAGTAGGGGAAATTTTCTAGAACAATCTCAGAGCTTGTCAATGGTTGTACACTCACAACCACCTTGACACGATCAAACTTAATAGAAAAGAGATATACAGGATTCTCAGACGGCTTCTCAAAAGACAGGCTTTGTCAAATTTTCCTCTTGGTAATTTTCTTTGACCTCTAACACTCCAACCATTTGCATGAAAATTTTGTGCCATTTATAAAATTTACAACAGAGCCCCTTTTTCAACAAAAGGTAAAAACATTTAATGTACCAGTGCTCATCATGATCTCGATCGCGATTCCAATAATCAGATCTATAAAAATTTGTCAGGGGCACATGGGGCAGATCTCTTTGAAAATATCAGTATTCAACTCCTTCATCTGGTAGAACACTCCTCCTTCAACTCACCAACCACTTCCACCCCTAATCTGTCAAATTTGGTTCCTTGCGTGCTCGGGAAAAGAAAAATAGAAAATCATAACAAGCCCGAGAGTCAAACCACTTTAATGGCGAAAGAAGTCTCCAGATCTCCCCCACCAAACTTAGATATCAAAATTAACTCTCCTCTCTCTTTGGCATGTAGGAAACACCAAGAAATCATGAAGAATCGCACTTCCAGGAGTGTTTCAGTAAAAATGGGGGAAAATCAAATTCAGACTCACATCTGTCGTTGATCTTTACTTTGAATTTGGGTTGTCCACGTGGAAGTTCAAGTTTAAAACAAGCTTGGGGGGTTCCTTTGACTTTTTACAACCTTTTGAAAACATGGAAATAAATTCCATTTTTTCTCGCACCTCTGCCCTTGGGAAATGAGCCTGACACGTGTCCTAATATGGCTCCTAGCGGAACCGCACTTCCTTTTTAATTTTTAACCTTTTTCTCCCAAGAGGAAGTTTTTCCAAATTTCCCGAGAGTCTGCACCTCCACCGTTGACTAGAGAAAGATTTGACTTTTCCCTTATTGGGCTTGTGGGCCATTTTGAGATTTTAATCCTTTTGATGTCAAGAGGTAAAAATCCAATTTTCCTCCGATGGTCTACTTCCCCACCTCTTTGACTTTTCAAACTGCCACGTGTCACAATGGTGCATCCAACCAGAAAGGGCCACTTTTCAACTAATGCCAAGAAGTAATTTTGACCGGGAAATTACACCCGTCAAACCATAAAATGTAGGACAACCACCATTTGAGCCTAGGGAGACAGAAAACATAATAGAGGCCACAATCTGAAGAATTTTAATGAAAAATGGGGTGAGACAAATTTGAGCACCAACACAGCTCGACTCGGGGATGGGCACTCCTGTGAGTGCCACAAGAAAAAAAGTAGACCAAGTGCCAAAAATATCCATTGGGAAAAGGAGTCAGCTTGTAGAGCACAAAACTAGGACCATCCCCCCAAAAACAAAAGAGAAACTAGCAAAAATAGGCCACCGGGGACCAGAACGGGAAAAACACAAAAATAGGAACAAACAAGTAGCTATACATTGTACAAAAGATGTTTACCCTGATTTAGAGAAAACAATCAAGGAAAAATTTCAAGCATCTGCCATCCTGGATATGACCATGCCAAGAGGTTTTGATATGTTTTCATCAACTGGAAATATACCTCTTTTTCTTCTCTTTTCAGTTTGTAAACCATCCATTTTCTCTGAAGCTCCTCTATTGTGTTTAAGTCAAATTCTTTAACATTTTTCAAGGTTGAATCATAGACCAAATTCCCAGAAAAAACAACATACTTAGGAGCTCTGTTTTCAACACTTTCATACTCCCTAAAATCCACAAAACTCACAAAGTTGTTAAGATCAAGCATCTGCTTGCAAAACTTCATAAGATGCATTGCTTGGGTCTTCAATCAAGTACAACATCTTCTTCTCTCCATATAATTTCACCAAGTTTCCTTCAATGGGGATAGTGGCATAAGACATGTCCATTTGCACACTACCACCAACACTTGCTGCCCACTTTCTTGACAACAACATCCCCCACTTGGCAAGGCAGTCAACAATCACCACATCAAGTTTTAAGTTCCTTACAGGATAAGATGTAGGCTGCACAACCAAATCTTTGACACATCCCACCACAGAACCTCTCTAGAGTCCATGGCGGTGCACTTACCATATGCTATTGTTACTTTGATACTTATCTCATTCATGACCTCAAGAGGCATGACATTACATGAAGCTCCAAAATCAAACATACGGTTATGTAAATGACTTGTCTTTGATAACTGTGGTAGTGAAAAATGGATCCATATTCAGATGGGATTTAACCAAATAAGTTCCTAAATAAACCTCTGGTGGTTCCCCGAGATCTTCCAAAACTTGTGGCTTTTCCAAAATGCAATAGTAAGGGGAATCCCAACCTTGTTTACATCTCTGTCACGTGTGATCTCTTCCTCTTTGAATCCTAAGTATTCAAAATCCCTCTTCTTGTGCTTAGGGATCCTAAGTAGCTCAACAACTGGGACAGGAATTTTGATTTGACTCAAAACTTGGGCAATGTCATATGGAACAAATTTGGGTAAAGCAACACAAGGAGAAAGATTCGAAAATTCATCAGATGGAATGGGATTCTTTTAATTTTGGGCATGGGGAGGAACACGGGTTTTTCTTGGGGAAACAAGCTCTCTACTAGATGCATTTTTCTTTGGGGTTTCTTTGGTAAGCAATGAAATTTTGACTTGGCTTGTGGCCCCTTGACAACTTTACTTATGTTATTATGCTCCTTTTCTTGGGCAACTACAACATTCATTAATAGCTACCTATCTTCTTTTGAAGGAACTCCTCCATCATACTTTTCAATCATTAATGCCCTCAAGTATTCAAAATCATTAGTGGGAAATTCAAAAGCTTGTACAATGTCTACTTCTAAAGTATGAGAGGGAGGAAGAAGAGGTACCTAGTGGATGCAATCCCAAAAAGTGTTAGTTCTAGCACTTATTACCTCAGTTGAAGTTGCTTCCCTTGGCAAACTTGCAAGGATCTCCATCATGCAGGCATCATCATCATTATCATCACCAACTTCTTCCTCTTCCTACTGATCTTCCTCACATGGAGCATGGGGCATGAAACATCTGTCACACCAATCAATGATATTTGTCTCCTCCACAACAACTCTAGCAGCCAAAAGATCGTGTACTGTTCTATTCTCCCCTGGCACGGGACTTCCTATTTCCAAATCAAATAGGTCCCTTTCCTCTATCATTAGCTCTTTGGTGATTTGTAAACCTGTCTTGGCCTTGCTACTTGTGTTGACCTTGTGAGCTCTACCCAATTCCTTTCTCAGCCCGAGCTAGTTTGTAGGAAATTTCTTTGACAACCCCTGCTAAAGTCTTCACAACTTCTTCCAAATCTGCAGCCTTGCTTGTTTGGGGTTTTTTTGGGTTAACCAACTTCACACAATCCCTCTTAGGAGGTTTTCCAATTTCCTTGATATTGTTTTCGATTTTCAAAGCCATAGTTAAGGTGTGCCTCAAATTAGAATGGTTTTTGTCCCTCTAGTAGTAAGCAACCTTTTTATCAAATGCATCTAAATATTTGATCAAGCATGATTCATCACATGGCCTTATCCTAGCAGGAAATTTCCTCAAGGTCTTATTAAACCTTGTGTTGAAATCATGTATTGACTCATTAGGATTTTATCCAAGACATTAACAAGGCTTGTCCCAAATATGACTTTCCTTGAAAAACATAGACATGATTGTTGATTCTACGGTAGGCCATGAAATTCTCTCCTTAATGAAATTATTTCTTGATTACAATCAAATACGTATTCTTTGAAGGGGATTAACATAAAATGGAATTTACTACACCATGCGAACCTTCTATTATAAGGTCATGCCTTTTGGATAGAAAAATTTTGGTGCCACCTATCAACGAGAAATGACGCAGTCATCTTACATGATATCATGGAATACTATGTTGATGACATATATTATCAAAATAAAAAACACGAATAGGACATTCAGGTGTGTTGAGACACATTTTTGATAGATTACATGAGTATAAGGTTTATCTTAACCCAAAGAAATGTGTATTTGGGGTGACCTCTGGTAAATTGTTAGGGTTTATTGTCTCACGGAGAGGCATAGAAGTGGATCCTATAAAAGTCAAATCCATTATGGAAATTCCTCCTCAAAACCTAAAACAATTATGTAGTCTTTAGGGAAAAATCCAATCTATTTGACATTTCATATCACAGTTGGTCGATAAGTGCCATCACTTCAACCAATTACTCAAGAAAGATGCACAATTCCACTGGAACCACGATTATCAAGACTCTTTTTCTAAGTTAAAATAATACCTCTCTAGCCCACCTATTCTTATGTTACTAGTCATAGATAAACCCATGTTGCTTTATACATCTGCCACTGAACATGCCATAGGAGCTCTGTTAGCGCAACACAATGATCAAGCAAAAGAATAGGTTGTATACTACCTTAGTCGAACACTTATTGAGAATGAAGTACGATATTCCCAAATTGAAAAATTATGTTTGGTGGTCACCTTTGCATTCCATAAGTTACGTCATTATTTTCTCAATCACACAACTAAGTTGATCTCCAAGATTGATCCGCTCAAGTATCTCTTGTCTCGACCCATTCTCACAATAACAATGTCTAGTTAGGTGTACTACTTAGTGAATTTGACGTCAAGTTTTTTCTGTAGAGAGAAATTAAAGGACAAACCATTGTAGACCAGCTTGCCGAGGCACCCCTTCCTAACACATAACCACTCCATTTTGCATTTCCTGATGAAGATCTTCTGCACATAGACATCACGCCAGCTTGGAATCTATTTTTGATGGATCTTGTAATCTCCATGGATCAGGAGTTGGTATTTTTCTTATCAAACCTAGTGGACACATCATCCCCAAATCATTTCAATTAACATTCCCATGTACTAAAAATATCACAGAATATGAAGCTTTAATCACAGGATTAAAACTAGCTATATCTTGTAAGCTTACATAGTTGTATTTGGTGATTCTTTACTTATCATCAAACAAGTTAGTGATGAATACTAGGTCAAGGATGAAAAAATATCCCCTATAAGCGCATGGTGGATAGCCTTTGAAGATATTTTTGATTAATTAACTTTGATCAAATCCCCAGAATTCGTAATAAATCTACTCACACCTTTGTGGAAACTATTCATTCCATGTTATATATCGCATCTAATCAACCCTAGACACATTTTCTCATAGAACATCTCTTAATTCCTTCCTATGATGTTCCTAAAAACACTATGGTATGTGAAATCGTGGGTCCAAATAACCGTTGGTACCATGATCTTTACACTTTTATCCATGATAAAACACTTCCTACCGACATGAAACCAATCCATAAATGTGCTTTAAAACAATGTACCTTTCGTTACACCATTTTAGCAGAAAAACCTTTATAAACAATGATATGATGGAACCCCGCTCGATTTATTAATTAGGAAGAAGACTCAGTGTCCTAATGAAGTCCATTATGGTATCTATGGAATGCACATGAATGGTATAGCCTCGGCTAATAAGATATTGTCGATTTGATATTATTGGCCCACCAAGGAAAGTGACGCATGCCATTTTGTCAAATGATGTCAAGCATGTAAACATCATGAAAATATTATCCACACACCTTTCCAAGCATTGCAATCAATAACCACACCATGGCCCTTATCTCAATGGGGACTTGACCTCATTGGTAAAATAAGACCAACATCGCCGACAAACATAAATTCATCATTACCACTACCGATTACTTCACTAAATGGGTGGAATCTATGCCTCTCACCTATGTTACTGGTAGCCAAATATCGAAGTTCATTTTTAATAATCTCATCTGTTGATTTGGTATTCCATCCACTCTTGTCGCAGATAATGGAAAATCATTTAAAAAATAGGATGTAAAAGACCTCACCAAATGTTTCCACATCAAACTTAAGTGGTCCACTCCATACTACCCTCAGGGTAACGGTCAAGCAAAAGCAACCAACAAGACTCTAAAATCCATCATGGAAAAAATTTTCAACACACATGGACACAATTGGCATACTAAAATTTACCCTTCTCTTTGGGTGTACTGTACATCTTACCACACGCCTACTAAAGCCACCCCATTTTACCTAGTTTATGGTTGTGAAGCCATTTTACCTATTGAGATAGAATTACCATCCTTGAGAATATCCCTTAAAGATGTAATTAATGAGGATCAATACTTGTGATCCGACTTCAAGAGCTTGAGCTTCTCGATGAAAAATGACTTAATGCCCTCAATCATCTTCAAGTCTATCAAAACCGACTCCAACACAGTTATCATAAAAAGGTAAGACCTAAAGAGTTTGAAATTGGCGACCTCATTTTAAAAGAAAATTAAAAAAATACCACTAAAGAGTGAGGAAAACATGGAAAATTTGAGCCTAATTTATTAGGACCCTATGTAATTACAGCCAAATTTGTCTCTGGAGCCTATAAAATGAAGATGGTTAAGAACTTGATGAACTAATGAATGCATTACATCTAAAGAAATTTTATCCTTGGGCATTCACTATTATGGGTAAACAATGATGTGTACATTGTTCCTTCATGTCTAACTTTTCTCTAGTAATTTAAAGTTATTCATTTCCATTGGTAAGATAATTTCATTATCAAAATCACATCTTCATATTTATCATCAAGAGACAGGTGCTAATATAGATCCTATTAAGTTTGTGAGTGTCATACTTCTTATGATATCTCCCATTTTCATTCGTTTTCCATTATGTTCATACCTAGAAGTTTACGATGGTAATATATTCCTTTTATGAAATTCTCTCTTTCATAACGAAGCTCTTAAATTTTGTACTCGGTTCGTTTGATCGTAAATATCGGTCTTCAGTATTGAACCCTCACATCCTCCTAGTCATGTGGGGTTGATATTGGGGAAAATTTTCCTTCCCAAATAGAAAGCACTATTGTAAAATTCAATCAATTCAATAAATTATGAATAATTCATTGTCACACCTTTCGTCCTTCATAGTTTTTAGTGTTGAGCCCACACTTATTAGTGGTAGTGTGATCTGGGAATAGAGGGAAGCTCCCTTGCTCATCTACGTCTTGTCTTCGGTGATAAACCCTTACCTCTTATAGGTGGCATGGGGAAAATAGTAGAGGGTCATTCATAAAAGTAAAAGATTCAAAAAATAAAATAAAATAAAAAACATCCAATAAAATTTACTAGCCTATGCTTTGTCTTTGGTGATGATCCCTTGGTTCTTACTAGTATCTTGTGGCAAGGCACAAGGATTCATTACAAAAATACAACATCTTATCAATATAAAATTGTTTACAATTATAAAATCCCCGAAGAAGTAATCTAGATGCCTAAGTGAAGATATAACTATCCCTTTACCTCATTTATTACTAATCAACAGGCCACGTAATTGTCTAAGTCTAGCATGTGACCCATAAAGTGAAAGTCATTTTGAAAATGGTTCAGTAACCTTAAGAAGAATTGAGTCACAATTTCCCAAAGGGATTGTTGTTAGCATTTGTCTCTATATTCATTATCTACATCTTGTGTCCTTCTTGATTCTCGGTGATGAGCCCTCACATCTTACTAGTTGTGTGGAGTCAAGAATGGAGCTAGAATTCTTTTCATCATATCATCACCAACATATCCTGCCAATGGAATGAGAATTTGTGTTATTTGAGCATGAGTTACCATGAGGAACATGATACATGCGGACAATATCTTGGTTTATCACCTCTCAAAATAAGTTTGCATTCTGGTCCATAAATTTCCAACAACAGTGTAAAAATCCAAAAATCAAAAACATTAGAAAATCTTCAAAAAAATCCAAAAACATTAGAAAATCTCAAAAATCCAAAAACAATAGAAAATCTTCAAAAATCAAAAAAACATTAGAAAATCTCCAAAAATCCAAAAAAAAAAATCCAAAAACATAGAAAATCTCCAAAAATCCCTAAAAACATTAGAAAATATTCAAAAATCCAAAAACATTAGAAAATCTCCAAAAATTCAAAAACATTAGAAAATCTTCAAAATCCAAAAACATTAAAAATCTCCAAAAATCCTAAAACATTAGAAAATCTCAAAAATCCCACAAAACATTAGAAAATATTCAAAAATCCAAAAACATTAAAAATTCTCCAAAATCCAAAAACATTAGAAAATCTCCAAAAATCCAAAAAAATAGAAAAGAAAATAATCCACAAAAATTGGAAAATCTCACAAAAACAAAAAAACATTTCAAAATTTCAAAAACATCCACAAAATTAAAAAAAATCTAAAAAATTGTAGACTCCACAAAATCGCAAAAATCTAAAATAATCAACACAATTCATCCTTAAAATTATTATCCCTAACGAATTATCAAATCACCTTATGACTATGCAACTCAAACCACATCTCCTCACATGAATCGTTGCTTGGGGAAAATCTGGCTCTCATTGTTTCCTTGTTTGAGGACAATGACCCAATCCTTTTTTATGTCCTTGTACCTCTGCTTGGGGTTACATACAATCAATCCTCACTATGGAACATGTTAGGGACATTTTATTGGTTCTTGTGTTACATTATTAGTTACAAGTTATTAATTTTTTTTGTATCTTGATATATTACAGGGGGCATCTTGATTTTACGTATTCCTATGTTCTCTCTAATATACTTATGTTATCGATTGCATATTATATTGAGGCATCATAATTTCTTGATGGCCTCTGTCATCATATCTCTCTTCCACTTGCATATCATCTTGGGGCATCAAACATTTTTATGGACCTGTTTATGCTATCATGCATATTAAAGTCTAGTCATCCCGATATTTTATATCACGATGCATCCTATTATGTGCTATATTGAAATTAAGTTTTTTTTCATCATGTGAATATCTTCTGCATGATCAAAATATTACATTTTACCCCATCTATTCACCCATACTAATGCATTCCCTAGTTTGGGAATCCTACTTGATCATCGTTGCAGTTTTCAAATCCTACTTGAAGATCTTTCTCAAGTAGGATTCACTATTCAGCAGCTCCTCCTCCCCCACCATGACCACCATGTTTTTGATCCATTCATCCTTGCTCCTCATTTCTACTCCTCCACTACTTATCTCCATAATTACCTTTCTCACCATTCATGTCCCCTCTCACCCATTTGTATTCTTTCCTTTCACTCTTTTGTTTCCCGCTTGACAATCTTACTTAATAAACCCTTCTATATGGGATCCTTGGTGGAGGTATACCCTCTCCCTAAGATCTTCCCATTGTAGAAGCTTCTCCACCATCTTCCCACTCATCAAAAAACAATCACCACCACACCCATATTTCCACTCTGCCTCTTCTGATTCTTATTCTTGCATCATTACTCTCACCAAGTGGGCATCCCAATTAAGGATTCCCCTCACACTCTCTTCCTCTGGACCGCATATATTCCTCCATTCATTCATGTTACACTCCTTTGTTTCCTTTCTTCCTTGTTATCACCTCATCTAACCTCCTCTTCCACTCTGGCATACATTACTCACTCTTTTCTCATCCTTCCTCGAATATGTCTTACTGCATAGTCATCCTACTTATACACTCTCATAGTATGGTAAATTAACTTGAGGGTTCCTCTTGATCCATTTTGTCATACCCTATTGCCACCAACCCTATCATCATTCTTTTTTTCTTCTTCAACTTGGTTATCTTACTTAACCATCCCTACCACATGGAAATCTTACTTTTAATATTCCCTCTTAAGGTTGATCTGCTCTATATCCTTCGCTCAACCCATCATTTTCTCCCATATTATTTCTCCTACCTCTCGTCATGATCATCTTCTTCAACCGACCATTGCACCCCTGTACCCAATACAATTTTTTCTTTCTCCTTTCATATCATTCATGTCGGTTTGGCAATCTTATGAAACCACTCTAGCAGTATGATGATCTTACTTAAGAGTCTCTCTTAAGGATGACCTGTCATCTTACACTCACCCATCACTCTACATTCTCACCATCCATATTTTCTCTTCATTCCCCATCACCACATCTTCTTACCACCACTATCACCATCCTCTGCTTGGAAATCTTACTTAACCACTTGCATGGCATGGTGATCTCACTTAAGAGTCCCTCTTAAGGATGATCTATCTTCTTGCCTTTCCCCATCACTACACATCTTCACCTTTAAATTTTTTTCGGCATTCCCCATTATCACATCCTCTCACCTCCTCTTCCATTCTCACAAACACCACTTCTCGCTTTCCCAATTTTCATCTCCATCATCCCTTGCTTGGTAATATTACTTAACCAATTCCATCGCATGAAAATATTATGTCAAGGTCCTCCCTACGCTAAACTCATCATTCTAAACTTCTCCCTCACCTCATTCTTTATTCACTTTGTTGATCACTTCTTCCACCTGGTCTCTCCTACCAACCACATTTTCCTCCTACCATTATCCTTTCTCCACCTATCATCTCACAACGTATGTCTACTATCTTCCACCTATAACCATGTTCCTTTCTCCCATTTTTCTTTCTTGATCCATCATCCTTCATATTGTTTCTTCCCATTCTTTTCATGTCTTGTTTCTTCATCCTCACATATTTCGTCCTCATCCTTTACATCCTCCCCTCTTTCACCTTCTCATAACTCATCCCTCACATTTTCTTTACTCTTTTCACTTCATATTCTCAAATTCTCCCACATATCTACCCCCACGCTTACTCGCCATCATTGTTAACATTCCTCTAACATTATTTCATCATCATCTTCTATTCCCATGCTAATAATTGTTAGTGGAATTTCCCTAAAAATCATCAATCCTCATTCCACGACCTCATTCACTCCCTTGGACCTTCTCCATTTTCCCTTCATTCCTTCCTTCCTCTGGGCCCACCACTCATTGTTAGTGGGATTTCCCTAACATCCCTTCATTGGCATTACCCTTTCCATTCCTTGTTACCTTTCTCCCTTTCTTCATTTTTCTCTCATCCTTCCCCACCACTCATTGTTAGTGGACGTTCCCTAACGTCCCCTCATTGGAATTTCCTTTTATATCCCCCATTCTCTTTTCTCTACCATCCTTTTCCCCTACTCCCTCCCTTTCTTGTCGCTTCTTCCTTACCTCTCCATCTCCCCTTTGCCCTCTTAAATATCTTTATTGTCTTCATCATTCATCCTTTTTATATTGTCTTGTAATCCTAGTATCCTCATTTCATGCATCTCCACTTCTTTTCCAATCTGTGTCATTCCTTCCCTCTTTCTTCTCATTCTACATTGATTATCCCCATTATGTATTCCCTTCCTTCTACCTCATTTTCTATGTTATCCTCTTCTCTCTCCCACCCCTTATCTTATTTCACTTCCTTTGTATCATCTTCTTCCCCTTTTTACCTCACATTTCCTCCTTACTTCCCCATTGATAACCTGGCTCTTCAACGTTGTCCCATCTTTTTTATCATCCCACCCTCCACATGCATCTCCATGCGGTCTGTTCCATATTCTTTGCCTTGGTCTTCCTCACAAGGACCAGGTTCCTTCAATCTTCTCCCTGTATTCGCTCTATCCTCCTTTCCTCCCCCATAATTTTCACGTATCTTCTTAAGAAACCCTACCTTTTCATTTATTTTGTTCCCTTTCCTCTTCTTTACTTTAATATTTTTCACACTTTCTTGGTCCCTCATAGTTTCTTTTTTTCTCCATTCTACCTCTTCTTTCATTTTCTTTCAATTTTTTGATGATTTTACCCCCTACTCCCACCTCATCTTCTCCTTCTTATTTATCTTTCCCCATTCCCCATACCCTTGTCTTCTCCATCTTCTACTTCTATCATTTCTTTCTTTTATCAGCTCTATCATTTCTTTTACTTTTCCACATTCCTCTTTATTATCTTTGTTGCTTCCTTCATATGGCACATCTCTCTATTTCATAAATTCACCCTCTGCCCTGTCATTTTCCTGTCTTCTTCTTGTTTTTCCTTCATCATTCCCTTCTTCCCCTATCATCCCTCTCTCTTATTCTCTTCTACCTCTTTCATTCCTTTTTTCCCTCCTCTATCTCCATAACCCTTCACCTTTCTTGCTCTTCTCATAATCAACCACCAATCCTGTCCATTCCCTTTTCTCTTTCCCATTGCATCATTCCACACACCCTCACACCTAGCATTCAAGGCTGATTGAATCCTTTCTCCATTTGCGTCATGCGGTCATTCCATTATCTTACACCCCATTATCGTCCTCCTCTCCACAGAATTAATCTCTCCTCTTTTTGAGATCTCTGTCGTATATTCCATTCTCGTCAGCCCTCTCAAGGGGCATCATCACATCTATCCATAATCACATATTCTCATGAAATTTTTGTCTTGGAGGATACCATGACATCCATCAATCACCACCTTCTACTCTCTCTAAAAAAACATTCACTCTACTTTTTGCTTAGGAAAAGTAGATTGAATTCTTCCCCCATTCTCACAAGCAAAAATTTGTTCTACTTCTTAGATAAAGCTTTATCTTTTCTTCCTCTGACAACTTCTTATCAAGAAACACCTCCTTCAAGAAGAATCTCTTTAAAAATATTCGATCCTGTCACCTGAGGCATATTCACTCCATCTCGTCTATTTTCTTTAAAAGGACACTACTTACATAGTACCCTTCAAAAGAGGGTAAAATGTAGACACCCTAATTTGACATCTATCTTAAATAAATTAATTCCCTTACCTCATTTCCCACAAAAATGCACTCTAAATTAATCAAATATAATTTGATTAATTATCCCTTTCAAATCTAAAAATAACCTAATCTTTGCCACATGTCATTATTCTCTATGTTTTTCTACTATTGAATTAAAAATTCAAAATCAAATACTCTCCCACTCTTCGTGGTCCCTACTCACCTAAAATCCTCCACTCATGAATTAAAAATCTAATTCAAATCCTCACCCATTCTTCGTGGTCCCCACTCACCTAATCTTGTCCACATTTTCAAACCATGATTAGTTAAATTACTCTAAGTTAATCACTTCCCTAGGCTATAAATACAGCCTTACCCCTCCCCTCTAAGAGACATTGTTTAAGCTTGAATGCCCTACTACGATTTATTTCATCCTTTGAGCAAAGACCATTCCTCCACCTCATCCTAATTCCCAAATTATTGCCTTGTCTTGAAGCATCCCAAATCCATAACCCCTTTTCTCCATTTGGTGTAAAGTAAGTATATATTTTTGCAAGAAGGTCTTGCTCCATTTCGTGAAAAGAATCTACATATCACGCAATTAGGGCACATCCATGTTTCCTTTCCCATTCTGAGGTTTTCTACGTAATTCCGAAGGAGGAGGTATTATTGTTAGTATTTTACTTTCTTGTTTATCGACGTATTTTTCCTGTCTCACAGTGCTAGTAAGAAAATAAAAAAACATATTATATGTAGAAAAAATATTTATTCATAATTGGTACCAATAGTAATGTTCCTTAATTGTCCAACCTAGATAATTAATAAGATATATTTTTTCAAACTTCTTGGGCCATGTTAGAGCATGTTTGGTTGAAGCATGTATTACTTTTGGATGGACTTGGTGCCACCTCATTTTGTGGTGATGAGATGGGTGGTATTTTGAAAATTTTATGTTATACGTGGGGATGGGAGGAGAGGAGCTAAAAGAGTAGCTCAACACCCACCGAGGTGGTGTTTTTGTTGACCAAGATAAATCTAACAATGTTTTCCTATAAATTTTCATTGGACCAGAAGCCTTGTAACCATTACACATGGTGAATGTGAGTTGTAATTTTTTTCCCAATATCTTCAAGTGAGACAAGATATCCTACTTCAAACACTTTGATGGGGCACATTCTTCTTCCTCCATTGATATATGATGTCAAAGAAATATTTTACACCACTAATGTCACCTAGGTGACCCACATTTTCCAATCAATGTTGAGAACTCTCTTCATCTTCCACACCATCGAAATCAAAGTCATTTTCTATTGATCTCAGAGACTCGTTGTGACATTGAATTCCTAGGGGAAGTTCAAGATGAGCAAAGCAATATGTTCAAGAAAATATTTGGTCTAGGGGATACGATGTGTCCATGCATTTAAGATTTGATCAAAATGTGGTGTTGATGTTAGCCTCCTCTTTCACCAACTATACCAATACATTCAAGTTAATGCACAAAATAATTAATGTTATATTATTTGTAAAATTATTTTTAACATCTAGTTGATATAATTGTGGGTTAGGCTTCAACTGTAACATGTAAGGAAAAGGTAAACATCATTAAAATCAAACATAATTATTATCTAAAACCATTGATATTGATCATGTCATTCAAATAAAACAACCCTCGAACAATATATCAGCAATCTCTGTTATGACATCGATAGGTCCATTATACGTCGGTACCAATGTCTCAATGAAATCCACTCCACTGTCATTGCAATCAATATACACCATGCCCTCCATCGAAATCAACAATCTTCGATCAAGGGGTAATCATTCCCATTCTAACGAGGTTCTTTAAAATATGTTGAAAATGAAAATACAAGAAGATGAGGTGCACAATTTTGATACACTCACCACTTGTCACAAACCACCCCACACTTTTAAAGCAAGTATTATGATTAAAAAAATATTCAAAATTTTCTTTAAAACCTTTTAATTATCTTTACGTGACACTAAATAAATATTATATTTAAAGATTAAAATACAATTGAATAAATAATTGAAATTGAAATTGTTAATATGAACACCAATTTTACGACTCTTTCTATAATTCACAATATCTCATTATTGGGAGGGAAGTTACTGAGATGCCAAACTTAATAGACATGCATGAGCTTGTTGTATAAAAGTTAAAGCATATGTCATAAACAATGGGGGTTCATAGGTTTATAATCATGTAGGTCAAACTCACATTTTTATAAAATGAAGATTATTTACAATCAAAGGCCTCCTCGAAGGGGTGTATATGCGTCTTATTCTCTTGCATTCAATTGATTAAAGTTACAATGAACATGATACATGAGGAGTTATTTTGTACAGCTGACACTAAAGGCATACAAATATTTAACCTATCAAACAATATAATTGGAGGAGTTGTGTGAGCATTTCAAGGTGGCCATGGAGGACATCTATGTGGTTCAATTTAATAGCCACATATGCATGTCAAAAACAATTTTATTGTGATGGTAATTTTTAATACTACCAATCAAAATATTAAAAATATTATTTATATCATATTAGTAAAATGCATAGAAGACTATTCCATATATTTATTTAGCTATATGTTTTATATATTAATATAATTTACATATAAATATATATTAAAAATGACGGTTGCATTTTAAATATGAAAGTCACGTGTGACGATTATTTCAAAAAAGCTGCAAGTGTTTTAAGGATATAATCACTCTATATATATATATATGGGTAAGTGCACCAAGTTGGAGGACAAAAAGGGGTCATAAGTGGATGTCCTATTGCAAAAAAATTGAAATCTCAACTTGTAGGGATTATTAGCAATAAGCGCACTCAAAATTAGAAAAATTATGTAAATATGAATCGTAGCATCTAGAATCTAGTTTCTAAAATACTAATTTTTTTAAAAAATAGACAAGTTTAGCTATATTAAACACTTAAAATTATATGACTTGGTTTTGTTTTTGAAAAAACCTATAAGATTGTAGTCCATTTGCCCGTGATTTGGATGACAAAATATTGTTATTTTTTTCCTTTGGTGAAAAGTTAGATGTAGTTGTCTATCTTGGGATGGATTTTATTTTGTATTTTTTCGAGCAATTTTTTTTTTTATGATTTTTTCCATGAAAGTGGTCTGAAAAGATTTAGAAAACGGAGCACTTTTCCGTTTGCCCGCCATAACTATATAAAATTATATCGAAATCAAATATATTTTTTTAACGTGTATAGAATTTTTCCATACTTGGGATGGTATGAGTTTTATCACATTTTTATTTAAGCGAAACAAAATTTGCAGTCTTAAACGTAGACATGAACATTCACGGGAAAAAATGTCTTAAATACCTATTGTTAGTAAAAATTATAAAATGATACTTATCTTATTCTATTCACTTTAAAATCAATATTTCTACGAATCTAACATTCTCCCCTATGCAATGGCACCATTTTTGTGAAATTTTTTTAGTTTTTAAACATGGTTCAAGTCTTTGGAAGAGAAAATTTGAAGTTTTTGACCCTTTACACTTCATAATGACCTTCCATAGCTCTGGATGGGGCAAAACAAATATTTCCCGAGCCTTAAGGTCATCTTTGATGATACAGATAGAACGCGATCGTAGGTTTTTAAACAAGAACCGTAATCACGCTTTATAAACCGTGAGCATGTTTTATAAACCATGATCGTGGTTTGTAAATCATATTTACAAGCATCCCAATGTTATAATTGCCATGTGATTTTTACTATTTTACTTTACTGTATGAATTACTATGAAATTTTGTCATTTTGTGCACATTTTTTTATCACCGGAAGCAAAACATCATGGTAGACAAGAAACGAAGTCAAAAAAGGAAGTCATTACGTAAAAAAAAACCAAATGAATTAGAGGCAAACAGACTTCAAAATGCTAAGCGAATGCAGAATATTCATGAATCAAGAAGAGGTTCAACTTCAACCCCTACTATTGTAAGCAATGAGGAATTATGTATTGTTTGTACTATCAATGTTGAAGTTGAAGTTGAATTAAATACTCGTGATGAAGATGTTTTTATTGTCAATGTTGAAGAAGAATTAAATACTTGTGATGTAGAAAATGTTGAAATTGAAGGAGACAATGAAAATGTGAATAAAGAAATTCAGGTTGAAACTATAGACAAGCAAAATTTGACAAAAACACCTCCTAGGATTTTCCATAAGAAACCTAATTATTTTATTGAAATTGATGAAAACATTTTGAAACCAATGTGTGACAAACTTTTTGAATGGCAAATCAGAAGAAAAGCCACTAAAATTTGGGATAATCATTTTGAAATTTTAAATGATTCCCAAATATGTCAGTTGTTGGTTAGTTTGATGAAATTGAATAAAATGAGACCTACATTAAACACCTTAGGATTGACAACATCTAATATACGTGGTCAAAACTCTACAATTGTTGAAAACCTTCATGATGCATATCACACTTTGTTGATGTCAAGAGACGCACTAGGGATAGTAATATTGTGTGTCATGTACTTGCTACTAATGTTGTAAGTGAATCGATAAAAAAAAACGTTTGATTACGCAAACAAGTCGAATGTTGCAAGTTAATCGAAAAACTCTAATGAAAGTAATTAAAAGACGAAATATCCTTCAATCACTCAATAACACCGATTTTTGGGCATTTTCTGCTAGAGCACCACGTAAGGAAAAATATAATACTTGATGTTATAAGAGAAGTTCTTATTCAATTTTGGCATGATAATAGTAGAGTTTCACCTAATACAAGAGATTTTGTAAAACAAAGAGTTGGTTCTATTAATTGCGAACCACATCTAAAGCATTTATTAGATATGAATCAAACTCATTTTTTTGTAATTTTGAACAAGAGCATCTAGAAATTAAAATTAGTCAACATTTTTTTGAAATGTTAAAACCATTCTATGTGAAAATCAACCATGCTTGCACCACTTGTTGTTGTAGGCAACATGTTGAATTTGTCATGCATTATGCTAAATTTTTATGTATTCGTTCTATTTTTCATTCTAGAACTATGTTATCAGAATGTAGTGTTCATGTTCCACCAATATCTTCCAGGATTTCATTCCTATGATATTTTTGAAAAAGAAGTTGGAATTTTTTTATAGTCAGAATTGTTTAGATGGAAGTTGTGGTACATGTGGCGGATTACCTAAATTAGAAAGTTGTATCCATGAGAAAATTGAAGGTGCGATAGGAAATAATTTAGTTTAGTTTGATAAATATAAATCAGTTACATACTAGTTGAAAGATGGAAAAGAGTCTAAATGGTGTGAGCTAGTTACAAAACATATGCTTGTTTTTCAATTTATGAGAAAATTTAAGGATGAAATTGTTTATGAGTATGCTAGGAATACACACAGAGCTCGATGGTTGGATGAACAGTTCAAGATATGCAAAGACACATTTCCTATTGGTATTATTGTTTCAGTGGTCGATTTTGCAGAGAGAATTACACATTGCAACCACAAATGGAGGTTCAATGAAAATATTACAACTCGAGTAAAAGTTGTCGTTTTTGTGCATATAGCATTTATACATTCTCTCGACATTACTGAGAGAATGATCAATTTTTTTAAAGAGTACCACTTTTATATCAATGATGATCGTACTAATTCTCTTTGAATGTGTGCAAGGGTGTTTCGGTTATTTTATGAAAACTTGTCCGATAGGGACATCCACTTCAAACAACATTATATATGGTGAGATAATTGCATGTCTCAGTTTAAGAATACACGAATGTTTTATTGGATGATTAGGATGCACATCAAGATGGGTGTGCAACATATTTGGAGTTTCACTAAGGCTAGACATGGAAAAGGAGAGCATGACGGTGCAGGGGCATGTGTGAAAATATCTCTTACAAGAGAAGATTTGAAGTACAAAGATGGTGCTAAATTGAAAGATGAAAAGAGCATAGTGGAATGGTGTATTGACAACATGGCCCAAGGTTCTCAAGAAAATTTCATGGTTCACAAATATTTTTGGTTGATAGAGGAACAACAAATTGCTAACTACGAGGATTGTATGACACTCACTAGGTCCAGTGATATGCACTCATTTTGTAGCTCAGACACTACTTCGTGGGCCACATGGATAAGAAATTTGACATGTTTTTTTGCATCTTGTATCAAATTTGTCACTACTGAGTGTGATTCACAAGAATGGGTGGATGGATGGATTTGTAGGCCTCTAACTCCACTTCCTAGTTATCAACCTCCACAAGCATTACAACTTGTTTTTGCAAATGAAGTTACAACATCCAAGGACTTTGAAGAAATTTTGATTTTGGTGCGATAAGGTATTTATGGTTATTTACAATTTTTGTATTGATTTATGTCCATTGAAATTTTAATATGTACAATTTAAATTTGAGTTGAAACCTTTTTTTGTAGGACATGTGTTTTGCGATTATTATGATAGAAGACAATGAAGAAGGAGTAAACTATTTCTTATGTCATTGCATAAAGAAAAGAAAGAAGTTGACTTCTCCTGTTATAGATGGCAAATATATTGAGAACCCTACAGTTCATTGGTAGTTCTTGGAACTTGACTTCGATGGTATGCATTAAAAAACTCCTCTATTTAGGTTTTGAAGACTTTGAGACAACCAGAAAATACTCTTATATTCACATCTAGTTCTAGCGACAAATATTCAAGCTGTATAGATATCGAGGAAGGCCTAATAACAAGATTCTTTAGAAGGTTCAAGAATCAGATCATGAAGCAATCATGTCCGCTATTCAAAGTAGATCTGATCATGATGGTTCTTTGGAATGAATTTACAATGCTCATGTCGGTATATATAATTTCTCTGGTATATATAAATTTGTTAGTTAGATAAATTTAAGTTCATATATTTTATTAAATTTGTGTATTTTTATATATCTAGTATGGTTTTAATTTAAAACTTAAATTTCTTTGACTAACACTTTGATGTGTAGGTTAGTGGTGCGAGAAAAGCTTCCACCTTCACGTGGTTGCAGCATTAGTAGAGGATTATAAATTCTTGAAGCTAAGAGAAGCTTTCATTCATTTACAAGAAAAAGAAGCAATTAACAATGATTTATGTACTGTTGAGGGGTTCTTGGCTCTAGAGGAGGTAGCCGGAAAGGGTCCGGAGCATAGAGAACCAAAAAATGCCTCCCTAAGTGTTTAAAAGACCATCCCTATGTGTGTGAATAGTCGGTTCAAAGTGCTACCACGACCCACCGTTCGCAAAATATTCCATTTGACAGCCTTACACTTGCTCAAACTACACTATTTTACATGTTTGCTATCAAAAGGGCAGTGAGAGCACCGATTGTAGAAGGAAAAAACTGAGATAGGCTATTGTAGATGGTCCCTATGCCAAGGTGAAGGATTGAACGAGACATCTCTAGGTGTCATGGTGTGACCTAGTCACCTGTCAAACTTGAACAATTTTTTGTTCTCGGGGCTCTTAAGGAATTGCACCCAAACAAGGTAGCCTAAAAGCAACGATGTTGTTGCACACCAAAACGATGCATCCTCTAGTGTTCACCTGGCCACTTGGATGTATCGGTGTAATCGGTTTGGTGCCACGACCCACCATTTACAAAAATATACCATTTGACATCCTTACATTGTCTTAAACTACACTATTTGGGGCATTTACAAACAATAGGGCGGTGAGAGAACCAATTGGAGAAGCAAAAAAATGAGACATGCCATTGTAGAGGGTCCCTACACCGAGGTTTAGGATTTAACGAGATGTCCTTAGGTGCCATGTAGTACACATAGTCACCCATTGAAGTTGAACATTTTTTTGGTCTCAGGTCTCTTAAGGGACTACGGTTGAATGAGGTAGCCCCGGAAAAGCAGCGTTGTCATGCACTAAAATGACACCTCCTCTAGTGTTAACCTAGCCATTGGGACATTTCGGGACATTCGGTTTGGTGCCATGACGTACATCGTTTGGAAAATATATCGTTTGACATCCTTACATTGTCTCAAAGTGCACTATTTGGTGCGTTTGCAAACAATAGAGGCGGTGAGAGCACCAATTAGAGAAGGAAAAACCGAGACAAAGCTGCGTAGAGGGTCCCTATGCTTTGAGGTGTAATATTTGACAAGATGTCCTTAGGTGCCATGTAGTCTATGGAGTCACCCGTCGAAGTTTGAAGCGATTTTTGGTCTCGGGGCTCTTAAGGGACTCACGCAAACGAGGTAGCACTGGAAGCAAGGATGTTGTTGTACACCAAAACGAAGCCACCCAAACATGTTGGCATAGTTGGTTTGGTGCCACAACCCACCATTTGCAAAATATAGCATTTGACATCCTTACACAGTCTCAAACTACATTATTTGGCACGTTTACAAACAATAGGGCGGTGAGAGCACCGATTGGAGAACTAAAAAGCGAGACAAGATATTTTATAGGGTCCCTACACCAAGGTGTAGGATCGACGAGACATCCTTAGGTGCCACGGAGTATGTGGAGTCACCCGTCAAAGTTGAACAATTTTTATTCTCGGGCTCTTAAGGGACTCCACCCGAATGAGGTAGCCTTAAGCAACGACATTGTCACGCACAAAAATACACCTTCTCTAGCGTTCACCTAGCCACTCGGACATGTCAGCTCATTCGCTTTGGTGCCATGACCCACCGTTTACAAAATATACCGTTTGACATCCTTACACTCTCTCAAACTGCACTATTTGGCACATTTACAAACAAGTAGGGCAGCGAGAGCACCGATTGGAGAAGGAAAAATCCAAGATAGCCTATTATAGAGGGTCCTATGCCAAGGTGTAAGATCTAACAAGGCATCCTTAGTTGCCATAGATTTTGCGTAGTCACTTGTCAAAGTTGAACAATTTTTTTGGTCTCAGGGCTCTTAAGGGACTCGCCCAAACAAGGTAGCCCGAAAGCAATGACGTTGTCACGCACCAAAACAATGCCTCCTCTAGCATTCACCTAGTCACCAAGACATTTCGTCATAGTTGCACGGTGCCACGACCCACCATTTACAAAATATATCGTTTGACATCCTTACACTATCTCAAACTGCAGTATTTGGCACACTTGAAAACAATAGGGCAGTGAGAGCACCGATTGGAGAAGGAAAAAATAGAGACAAGCTATTGTAGAGGGTCCTTACGCAGAGGTGTAGGATCGATTTGTTAGGTTGTGGAGCCTATTTTCATGCATGAAAGTGTTGAATACTATAGACTAAGAGTACTGTACACTTTTCATGTAAATTTTTTTGGCCTCGAAAAATGCATCCGACATATCGGGAAACGTGCTTTTCTCATATGGGTGATATTTTTGACCCATAGGTTTATGGGACGGGTTTTTCCCATGGTTTTAATACCCACGGTTTTGTAAAGCGCTTAAGCGATTGTCTATTTATATGGTCTTATGCACATGATAGATGTACAAGAAAATGTATTGCAGATGTGTTTTGAATTCGGGTGTGAATTTCAGAGAGTTTGTTGAGCATAGCTCGACGCAGATCTAGGTATTGTATTGAGAGAGTGGTGGCTTGTAATAAAATATGAGCAAGTTATTCTTGGTGGACATAGCCCAAATTAGGTGAACCACGTTAAATCTTGTCTCTTTGTGTTGTGTTATTTTATTCTCGCAATTTTATTTGAGATCTGTAATAATTTATGCATATTAGTTTCTACTGTTGCGATTCGTGAGGGATTATTCCACATATTTTATCCCTTATTTCATAACAATTGGTATCAAAGCCTAGTTTGGTTTGCTAAAGTGTTGAATCACAGGAAAGTTTTTAGCTTGAGTGGGAGCTATGGCAGATGATGGAAGATCTAGGGTTGATAAATTCAATGGGTAGAATTTCAGTCTTTGGAAGATGCAGATGGAAGATTACCTTTATCAAAAGGATCTTTATACTCTGTTGTCTAAGAAGGTGAACAAACCCTCGAGTATGACAGATGCGGAATGGGATTTGCTGGATAGGAAGGCACTTGGGACAATCCGGTTGTGTCTTGCATCTTCGGTATTATTTAATGTTTCAAAGGAAAAGACTACAAAAGATCTAATGGATGCATTAGGGAAGTTGTATGAAAAACCCTCTACCTCTAACAAGATATTTTTAATGAAAAAGTTGTTTAATATGAAGATGTCTGAGAATAGTTCAGTAGTAGATCATTTAAATGATTTCAATACGGTTGTGAATATGCTAGCTTCGGTTACAATAGAATTTGATGAAGAAGTTAGGGCTTTATTAATTCTGTGCTCTTTACCTGAGAGTTGAAATAGCATGGTAATGGCGGTAAGTAACTCAGTTCCAGCTAACTCGAAGTTGAAGTTTGAGGATGTTGTAGGGGTGATTCTAAGTGAGGAAATGCGAAGAAAAAGCTCTAGGGAATCTTCTACTTCAGGGAATTATTTGACAATGGAAACTAGAGGGAGATGGAAGAATAGAGGAAATTGTGGAAAATCAAAAGATCGGGCAAGGTCAAAATCCAAGAAAAATATTGTATGTTGGAATTGTGGAAAGCTTGGGCATGCAAAGAAGGACTGTTGGGAGCTTCGGGATAAGAAGAAAGCAGCAGGGGAAGAAAACAAGGAGGAAAATGTGGCAACGGGTAATGTATGTCGGGATGCTTTGATTCTTTCTTTGCAATATTCACATGAATCTTGGGTTTTAGATTCAGGGGCTTCTTTCCATGCTTCTCCACATAGGCATTATTTTGTTGATTATGTTCAAGGAGATTTTGGGCATGTTTTTCTTGGTGATGATGAGCCTTGTAGCATAGTTGGAAAAGGTTCTATTCAGGTTAAGATGTAGAATGTGAATACTTGGCTATTGAAGGATGTCATACATGTGCCTACATTAAGATGAAATTTGATATCGACAGGGCAGTTGGGAAGTGATGGTTGTACTGTGATATTTATAGCTAACTCTTGGAAGGTTACCAAGGGTGCTCTTGTGGTGGCAAGAGGTAAGAAGGTTGGAACCTTGTATTTAACCACTGATAGTACTAATTATTGTAATATTGTGGCTTCATATGTAGATACAACATTATGGCACTATAGGCTCGGTCATATGAGCCATAAGGGCATGAACATCATAAAGAAGAATTTGCTGGATATACAAAAATAGGTTTGGATTTATGTGAGAACTGCATATATGGGAAACATAAGTGAGTAAGGTTTCTCAAGGTTGGACCTACGAAGAAAGAGAGTAAGTTAGAGCTGGTACATTATGATGTGTGGGGCCGACTCAGGTATCATCTCTTGGGGTTTCAAGTTATTATGTTAATTTTATTGATGATGCAACAAGGAAAGTTTGGGTTTATTGTATTAGAAACAAATCTGATGTATTTGACACTTTTTTTAAATGGAAAGCCTTGGTAGAGAATGAAACAGTCTTAAGCTAAAATGTCTCGGAGTCGATAATGAAGGGGGTATTGCAGCAGCAATGAATTTAATGATTCTTGTTCCAAGAATGGAATCGCATGAGCAAAAGACATTCGGGAACTCTACAAAGAGAATGGGGTATCGGAAAGGATGAACAGAACAATAATGGAACGTCTTTAGAGCATGAGGTTACATGCGGGACTACCTCTTTCTTTTTGGGTAGAAGCGGTGACCACAAACTATGTACTTGATAAAAGAGGAACCTCAAGTGCCTTGGATGGAGGCATACCGAGGAGGCATGGTATGGTAAGAAAGTTGATTATTCATTTCTTAGAGTCTTTGGATGTGAGGTGTTTGTTCATATAGACAAGGATGATAGGACCAAACTGGAGGCTAAATAAACAAATGTACTTTCAATGGTTATGGCGGTGATGAATTTGGATTTAAATGTTCGAGTATTAAGGACAAGAAAATCATTCGGTCTAGGGATGTGGTCTTTAATGAGAAAGTCATGTATAAGCAACAGTTGCAGGAAAATAGGGAATAATCCAAGAAAGAATATGCAGTGGTATAGGATCTTCCGGATGGGAAAGTCACCCATGAATCAGTTCAGGAACCTACTCAACAGGAACCCCAAACTCCTACAGTGAGGAGGTCTTCTAGGGTAAGAAAAGAACTTGAACGTTTTTCTCCTTCTCTTTATTATTTATTACTCACTGATAGTGGAGATCCAGAGAGATTTGATGAAGTAATGCAGGTAGATGCCAGGAAGAAGTGGGAGCAATCCATGGATGAGGAGCATAAGTCTCTCATGGAGAACCAGACTTGGGATTTGGTGAAGCTACCGGAAGGCAAAAGAGCATTGCAAAACAAGTGGGTGTATAGAGTTAAAGATGAAGAAGGAAGAAAGAAAAGATATAAGGCCCGGTTGGTGGTCAAGGGGTTTACACAGAAACAAGGTATAGATTTTAATGATATTTTTTCTCCTGTAGTAAAAATGACTTCTATCAGAACTATTCTTGGAATAGTGGTAGCAGAAGACTTGCACTTAGAACAGTTAGATGTAAAGACTGCATTTCTCCATGGTGATTTGGAGGAGGAGCTATATATGCAACAACCAGAAGGATATGAAGTCAAAGGTAAAGAGGAGATGGTGTGCAAACTGAAGAAGAGCTTGTATGGCTTGAAACAAGCTCCATGTCAATGGTATAAGAAGTTTGATAGCTTCATGATGGAGTAAGGTTATATTATATGTCATTCTGACCATTGCGTGTATACAAAGAAATTTGAGGATGGAAGTTATATTATCCTATGTTTTTATGTAGATGACATGTTGGTTGTAGGTAAAAACATGCAGGAAATAAAAGTACTCAAGAAATAGCTAAGTGAATCCTTTGATATGAAGGATTTGGGGGTAGCCAGACAAATCCTTGGTATGAGGATAACTCGGGATAGGAAGGAACGGAAGCTGAATTTATCTCAGGAAGAGTACATTAAGAAGGTATTGGATAGGTTTAACATGCAGGATGCTAAACCGGTTGGGACTCCTTTGGCAGGCCATTTTAAGTTATCAAAGGAGCAGCGTCCCAAGACAGAGAAGGTAAGAAACCAGATGTCCAAGGTACCTTACTCATCAGCGGTTGGCAGTTTGATGTATGCTATGGTGTGCACTAGGCTTGATATTTCCCATGCAGTGGGAGCTGTGAGTAGATTTATGAGTGATCCAGGTAAAGAGCATTGGCAAGTAGTAAACTGGATCCTTTGGTATTTGAGATGAATCATGGGGGCAGTTTTGTGCTACAGTGGATCAGACACCACTTTATGTGGTTATGTAGATTCGAGACATGGTTGGAGATGTAGATAGCAGGAGGAGTACGACAGGTTATATTTACACTGAGGCTGGTGGCTTTGTCAACCACGGAGGCTGAGTATGTTGCTGCAACAGAGGCAAGCAAAGAGATGATTTGGTTACAACAATTGCTTGAGGAGTTGGAGCATAAGCAGGAGGAATGTAAGCTGCATAGTGATAGTCAGAGTGCTATACACCTAGCTAAGAACTCTGCTTTCCACTCCAGGATGAAGCATATACAGTTAAGGTACCATTTCATTAGGACAACTTTGGAGGAAGAGAAGTTGAAGTTGGAGAAGATTCATACCAGTCAGAATCCTGCAGACATGATGACCAAGGTGGTCACAAGGGAAAAACTAAAGTTGTGTTCAGCTTTGGTTGGTCTTCACAGAAACTAGTGAAGGGTTGAGAAGCTTTCTTAGAGGAAAACTAGTCTCCAAGTGGGAGATTGTTAGGTTGTGGAGCCTGTTTTCATGCATGAAAGTGTTGAAGACTGTAGACTAAGAGTACTGTATACTTTTCATGTAAATTTTTTTGGCCTCGAAAAATGCACCCGACATATTGGGAAATGTGCTTTTCTCATATGGGTGAGATTTTTGACCCATAGGTTTATGGGATGAGTTTTTCCCATGGTTTTAATACCCACGGTTTTATAAAACTGCTTAAGCAGGTGTCTATTTAAATGGTCTTATTCATATGATAGATGTACAAGCAAATGTATTGCGAGATGTGTTTTGAATTCGGGTGTGAATTCTCAGAGAGTTTGTTGAGCATAGCTCCAAACGGATCTGGGTATTGTATTGAGAGAGTGGTGGTTTGCAATAAAATCGAGCAAGTGATTCTTGGTGGACGTAGCCCAAATTGGTTGAACCACGTTAAATATTGTCTCTTTGTGTTGTGTTATTTTATTCGTAATTTTATTTGAGATCTGTAATAATTTATGCATATTATTTTCTCTTGTTGTGATTAACGTGAGGGATTATTTCACATATTTTATCCCTTATTTCCTAACACTAACGAGATGTCCTTAGGTGCCATGGAGTCTCATGGAGTCAACTATCGAAGTTGAACGATTTTTATTGTCTCGGGGCTCTTAAGGGACTCTACCCAAATGAGGTATTCGGGAAGCAACGATGATGTTACACCCCAAAACAACACCTCCTCTAGCATTCACTTGGCTACCCAGATGTGTCGTCATAGTCGGTTCATTTCCATGACCCACCGTTTGCAAAACATATCATTTGAAAGCCTTACACTATACGATACTACATTATTTGGCGCATTTACAAACAATAGGGTAGCAAGAGCACCGATTGGAGAAGGAAAAAAGCTGAGACATTTTATTGTAGAGGGTCCCTACGCTGAGGTGTAGCATCTAAAGAGACGTCGTTAGGTGCCACGGAGCATGCAGAGTCATTTATCGAAGTTGAATGATTTCTTGGTCTCGGGGCTCTTAAGGGACTCGCCCGAACGAGGTAGCCGGAGGAAATGACATTGTTGCGCACCAAAACGATGCCTCCTTTAGCATTCACTGGCCACCCGAACATGTCAAGCCATGATCGTCTTGGTGCCATGACCCACCCTTTGTAAAATATACCATTTGATATCCTTACACTGACTCAAACTACACTATTTTGGGTGTTTGTAAACAATAGGGTAACAAGAGCACCGATTGGTGAAGGAAAAACATAGATAGGTTATTATAGAGGGTCCCTATGCGAAGGTGTAGGATCCATTGAGATATCATTAGGTGCCACGGAGTCTACGTAGTCACCCATCGAAGTTGAATGATTTTTTGGTGTTAGGGATCTTAAGGGACTCCACCCGAATGAGGTAGCCAGAATCAACGACGTTGTTGTGCACCAAAATTATGCCTCCTCTAGTGTTCACCTGGCCACCCGGACGTTTCGGTGTAATTGATTAATGCGCGAAGTCATAATTGTTGAAAAAGTTGTAATTGTTGAAAAAGTCATAGATTCTTCTTATAAATAATAAAAAAGAAGAAAAATAACAAGAACAAGAAAAACAATAAAGTTGTATATTTTTCTCCTTTCTGCAACAGTTTCTCTTAAACAAACTCGTTTCATTTTCAACAACTTTTTCAACTTTTTCAAAGCAATTACAACTATTTCAAGAAATTGTTGAATTAGAAATTGAAACAGAGAAGAAGAAGATGGTTATGCAATTATTGTTTATTGTGAATACTCACCCAACAAAGATCCTGAATAATCTGGATAGATGATATGAATAGTTACTCTTGTTTAGTGTTCACCCACTCATAAAAAAATAAATAAGCCTCTTCTTCTACTTCCCAAGCAAAACACTTTAATCCTCAAATGGTGAATCGATAGAAAAAACAAAAAAAAGAGGAACATCATTTCCTACTTCTATGGGGTCATCCAAGAAGAATCCTAATACTACTTTAGCCAAGACTCCATCTACCTCTTTGAGTAAGTCTCTTGCACCTCCTCTTTTCAAATCGATTTCTATTTCAATTATTCCTAAGAATGAAAATCCTACTCATGTCAAGGATTCCACAGTTCCTAATGTGCCTACCACTTCCTCATATTTTTACATCAGTGACTATTTTAAAAAAGATAAAATTCAAATATCACCCCAAGCATTTTGATAAACTCGTCTAGTTTATCAAAGGAAGTAGTAAAAATACATGTTCCAAGAATCCTACCAACACTAAAGAATCACTTCCCACTCTAGCGCCTCTAACAATGTCATGCTTATAAAATTTTCTAACTCTATTGGTATTACTCTTAGCCCTGTTATTGGCCATTGTTACTACATGAAAACAAAATAATTACCTCTTTTTGGCCAGGTGAAAGATTCTCAAGTAGAATTTGTAGACTTCCCTGACAAGAAAATCAAGATGGAAATACTTGTGGAAGACATGCTAGCTATGTATGGTATATTGTTGAGCCAAAGTTTCTATCACGATATTGGTGGGGATATAAATATGGATTGGTCATACACCACCATACTCATCAATGATAAAATAATTAATATCCTTCTAATAAATAAAATTAAATACACAGTTCAAAAACCAAATGACCCAGAGGAAACATCTTATTTCAAAAGGTATTCAAGGTATGAAATATTTTTCATGACTTAAGAGGAAAATGATAAGTTGCCCATGTTGATGGAGGAATACACATGCTTCCCTTAATTTCTTAACAATTGTACCATTCAATGTTGCATCATAGTAATGTTATATTCATATATGTTGCACAATAGTTTTTTAATTTTAAATCAAACATACATATAGGATATACATACATAGAAGGATATCATTAAGTAATGAATTCAAATCAAACATAAAAGTAATATCATTATGAAAACAAACACATGGATATATAATGTATCAAACTAAGTGCACGTTGAACACACGTCTCTGAAAATATAAGTTCATAACATGTGTACATCTCGAACCAAGTGTGTCATACATATAGGACCACATGTAGTCACATAAAGCTATATATACAATGTCCTATGAAGAATCACGAACTAGGACAGTTGGCCCATATATATATATATCTATGTACATCCACGTCTGATGAATCTAATCATGAAACATCTTCCCTCTTTTCGCCCGCTAGAAGTAGCATGTCCACGACTGGGGATGTAGTAGAGGGAAATACCCCATGATTTCATCCATGTGGTCCTAGGTGTCTCTAAGAAGGCCTGCAACCTAACCTACACATTCATAAATAACAAATTTTTAACACCCTGATTTTTAAAATACATTCAAAATTTAGAAACTTAGAATTTAGTTAAAATGCATGTAAAATCTTACCGCAATGTTATGATCCCTATCAATTTTTCGTTGACACATAATGAGACAACAATAGAATCATGAGAGGTAAGCTACATACAAATAATTAAATATTTCATGTACAAAATTTGATATTGTAGATTTTAGTAATAAGAAATAATTCCTAAATAAATTTAACAAATTTGAAAATTGTACCTCGGTTAGTGGATCTGTAGATGCTATGGCAAGTATCTACAGCAGCCTTCTTCACAGTCTGCATTTATGGAGGAGTCTCTCTGGCAGTCATAAGCTATACAAAAAAAATGTACAAATCAATATTAATCTACATGACTGTCACATAACAGAGCCAAAGCATAATACACATGAACTTCCATAATTAGAAACAAAGTGTAAAGAGAAACTAACTTGTGTAAAATTCACGTGAGGTGTGCCAGTAGCCTCAGTTCCTGAAGTAGATGATGACCCGCCAGGATCCTACGTATAAAAGACAAACATATATTAATATGTATATGTACAGGTGAAACATTATAATAATAAAAGTGCACAATCAAATGAAATTTGAAATTTAAGTACAACTTGAAACTTATGTTTGTAACATGCCCATTGCAGTAGCTAGCATGTCGACGCTGGATGTTTCCTTCACCGGCTCTTGCTATTTAAAATAAAATAAAAAATTAGTTTTTACATGTATGTACATAATGTACAATGAAATACATATATATTAAAATCTCAAACATGAATTAAACTATTGTATATATATATTAAATATTTATTTGACATTTACCTGTGAAAGACCAAGATCCTTTGCACCAGTTCTAAAAACATCCACCATCATCTCATCTAGAGAAAATAAATCATGTGATCCAGCAAATGATGTCTCACCTGCAGTGCATACGGCACCACATGATCCATAGTGGTGTGGTGCGCTAGAACTGGCACCTCCACCAACATCACCAGATGCAATTTACTCACTATCTTTGGGTCGAGTGTCAATGAGCTCCCTCAATGCATGTAGTGTGGCAATCTCCACAACCTCCTTCATTGTAGGAGGGATAAATGAATGCAGTGGGGGATCCTTGGTTGACCTACGCATGCACCAGGTCTACTCTATGCAGAGCCACCACCTCGCCCATAAAAATCAAAAAATTCAAAATAATTTGGGATCTCATTAAGCACTAAACTCGCAATATAATTTCTTCAAAAATAGAGGGGAACCTTATTGTTGTTGCATGGTGGATAATCAAAACCATCCACCATCCTGTCCCAAAAAAATTCCTTGATTCGATCATCGTGGCACCTAATGAATTAGGAACCATTTGCGCAAGTAACCGCAATGGGTCATTGATTCTTAGGTCGATAAATAATGCACAAATGAGGTCTTTTCCAATTTTTTTGTCTTTTATGGTTCGTATGGGATAATTTATTTACATACCACTACCTACAATCACCTCTAATGGTATTCCATCCTGCTCATTTTGGTTGGTTGCAGAGAAAACTTCGCTAATTAATGTTTGCAATGTGATGGCTAAAGTCATGCGGGATGGATTCGTGGCATGATTTTTTCTTATAGTTTGAATAAAGTTCTCAATGACAATTTTTTTGTCGATTCTTCCTACGATATCAACTTGTGTTCATGTTGGTTTCGTGGGGACAACAGAGCCACGGGAGGCGGATCTATGTTTAGAGGAGGGTTTTGCAGAATGTTTGGAGGGTTTTGAGGAATATTTGGACGGTTTGTAGGATTCGAGCTTCTTGAGCAAATGACAAAACAAAAAAATTATATACATAAACAAAAATTTGAAAAACCCATGAAAATCACAAAAATAGCCTAAAATGCAAACAAATTGATCAAAATCTAGGGCTTACCTCTTTGTCTTGGCAAAGATGGTTGAAACTATCATGATCCGAGAAGTTCGAAGGGTAATTTTTAGGGGTATTCAAAGCACGAGTGTCAAACGTCTAGGAGAAATCGCGATTCGAAAGGAAAAATGAGGGAAAATGAGGAGTCGCGGGTCTATTTTTTTGTCTCAGAGGACCGCGATCGCGGTTTTAGGTTCGAAAATCACCAAGCCTATAAAAATAATTGTGTGAGCACGGTTTATAAACCGCACTCGCGATACCTAAATTTTAGGTTTTAATGTCCACTTAATTGTCCACCAACGTGGTGTAGTTACCCATATATATATATATATATGGTGTAAAAGGTGTTGCCTAACCATCCACCGGGGTTCCAATCCTAGGAGATACCAAGTAATAAGGCATGAGGTCGAGATTGTGCCCTAAGTGACTTTGGCAAAATAGAAACCCCTTGAGTCCTTGGCAACTAAGCCTAAGAATTCTATGCAACTAATCCCTGCAATTTTGGATTCAAACAAAAAAATGTTTAAACAACCATCAAATTTAACCCCTGGGCACCTAAACTTTCCCCACCCATCTTCCGGTACCTCATTTAATTTGCTTCAGATGTTTAAGGAAAATATTTCATATAGACTGCATTTCAGTGCAATAATAATACCATAGAAGAATGATGTGACATCTGATGTAAATGCGAAGATGGGATAAGAAACATGTTTTGTCTTGCAGCTTTGGTGGAATACATGTTGATGCACTTCGCAATAAAATTATTTGGGTATTCCAATAAAATTATTTGGAGTGCCCTTCGCAAGAACGAGAGATGTAGGCCTCAATTCACATGTATGTGCGCGTACACCATAACAGAATATAAAAAACAAGAATGCTCAGCAAGCTTCGCAATGTATTCCTCGTGTTACCCAAAACAATAAAAAAATTCAAACGAGTGTGCTCATCAAGCTGCTTCCCCATCGAGACCTGCTTCGTGGAAACACTTCCAAAAAACAGCTCGGACTCTGCCTCCAAATAAATATTGGGGTGCAGGCACCTGGATGTGCATTGCCTGGTAGTGAGTCAATAATCCTTCTTGGAGATGAAGATGGATGCCAATGCCATGATTGCCAAAGTATGGTCTTTCATCGGCCTCTTCACTCTGCTCCAAAACATTCTTCCTCCCCAATTGCATCAAATTTTAATGCGATGGTATTCATTCCTGCTGGAGTACTTCAATCCTCCTCATTATCATTATGAGGTAGACATTCCAGAATTCAAAGACAATCATGGAGTGAGCGGCAATGATCTTTATGACAGCGTACAACACTATGTGCAAAGTCTGCAAGCCATTGCCCCAAGAATGACTGCGTTTCGTGCAAGGAATTCCCTCAATTTAGGCATCTCTCCAGCTGATGAGGAGGAAGTGGAGGACTCGTTCAAAGGGGTCAGGGTATGGTGGTCTCACAAAACCCAGGCTGGGGAAAATGGCGACAATGAGAGGCTGAGCTATACTCTCAAACTCCCCAAGGCAGATAAAAAGTTTCTCTCCGCTTATTTCAATCACGTTACAAGACGCGCAGCCGAATTCATTACAGAGAATAAAGAGCTCACGCTTTACACCAATGCTGGCGATGCTTGCTACGGCAATAGATGGACGGGAGTTCCGTTCAAGCATGCCTCCACTTTTGCCTCTCTCGCTCTCGATCCTCCGCTCAAGCACAGGATTCTGATGGATCTTGATCGTTTCAAGCAGGGGAGAGATTTCTATAGTCGGATTGGGCGTTCATGGAAGCGCGGATACCTTCTTCACGGCCCTCCCGGAACAGGAAAATCGAGCCTCGTCGCTGCCATTGCCAACTACATGAAGTACGATGTGTACGATCTGGAACTCACTCGGGTGAAAGGCAACACGAAGCTCCGTGAGCTTCTCACCCAAACTAAAGAGAAATCTGTGATTATAATTGAGGACATCGACTGCTCGCTCGATCTCACGGATAGGGGATTTCAAAGCCTCCTCAAACAGAGTCTTCTCAAGGCAAGGAAGAGGAAAACGGGAGCAGAGTTACTCTGTCTGGTTTGCTCAATTTCACAGACGGGTTGTGGTCGTGCTGCGGAGAGGAGCGTATCATTGTGTTTACGACAAACCACAAGGAAATGCTCGACCCTGCCCTGCTCAGATCTGGAAGGATGGATATGCACATCCTCCTCTCATTTTGCACTTTCCCCCAATTCAAATCTATCGCCTTCAACTATTTGCAGATTAAAGATCATCCGCTGTTTCCCGCTGTGGAAGAGAAGATGGGGTGTGGGGCTCAGATGACTCCTGCACAGATTATAGAACTTTTCATGAATAAAGTGGACGATCCTGACGAAGCGTTGAATGATGTGATTTCGGCAATGGATGCAAACATTAAGGGCGGCTCTGGTTACATCCCAATCTGATGAAGAAAAAGAAAGCCACGGACATGAGATATTGCTCGAGCAAAACAGGAAAGAGGAAGGGGCGTAGGAGGCACACGCACGTTAAATTGAATTAGTACAGGAAAACGTCATGATGGATCTCTGTAATCATGTAAGTAGGTTTGTTTAGACAGCAAATTTAGTTGAAAAGGTCTATTTAGACAGCAATAATCGACTTCTGTATTCTTCGCATCAGGTTCATATGTTTGTTTTGACAGCAAATTTAGTTTTTATTGGGTTCAGTATATAATCAGGCGGCAAACTCTGTCGAAGCAAGTCTGTTTTTTACTTTGGATTATTTAAGGATAATGTATTGATCATGTTTTATTCGTTATTAAGAGAGAGCAATATCATAAACCAAATGCATTAAGTGGAGATTGACCGGATCATACAGGGTTAAACATTTTGAAAGGAGAATATAAACTAGCAATCCCATGTGTCAATGCAATGTGAACGCTGAATGGTATATGTTATTAGATTTAGAAGGATAGTTATTACTTTTATAGTTGATGTTGATAAGGGGTGTGATTGACAATTCTGATTTTCTATTAAAGCCAAAACAAATGTTGCAAAGTACATTAGAAGGGATGTTAAATAATAGTTAGTTGTGTAATAATTGAATACAAATGCAAGTGAGACATGTAAGTTTGCTAACACTCACTCTCAAGAATGTAGTGAATGTGAAGTGTTGTTGTCAAAGTAGATTGAAAGAATGACTAAGTGCTTTAACATATTAGCTCTCCATGAAACGCAAATGAGACAAAATATGCAAGCATATATAAACAAAGCTTAAATGGTTATGGTACATTCCAAATTACTTTATTACCTCAAAGAGTTTGAGAGCATCATTGTCAGAGCTATTTTGTGCATATCTTACAATCATAGCATTCCATGAGACCACATCTCTTTGAGGCATTTTGCAAACAAAAATACACTTTCTATTATACTTTGATGGATGTTCATGCCTTGTGCTAAGGCTCCAATATCACTATCCGGCTATAATGAAATTAAGAAACCAATCAAGGGACATATCTCTATATGGAGGGGGCTGGCAAAGGGGAACTAATATTCATGTTGGATACCTATTGGTTGCATTTGGCAAAACAAAGTCAATGCTTCATAAGGATGTTCATGTCTTTTGTAAGCTGCAATTATAATTCTCCATGAGAAGGGTTACAAATAATGAACCAAAAATTTATATTTAGAAAATCCATTTCTACAATATGCCAATGTAACATTGTATCTTCCATAACAAAATAGTACCAGTTTTTAGAATTTCTCTATAAATACAAGGGTATGAGCATAAACTGACAATGATCTGAAAGTAAGTTTTGAATAAGCACCCACCTTCCATTAGAAACGTATTCTTTGGGTATAAAGAGCTTTGCATATCAGAAGCGCAAAGATGAAGTTCCTTTTGAATCACTTGTATCATATTGTGAATGTTGTTTTAATTTATTGAAGAAATCAGCTAATTGTTTGACAAAATGCCAGAATTCAGTCTCGATATTGTCTAGCCTGTATGGGGACTCTAACAATGTTTTAATGTTGTTTTATTCATTGATAGGCTCTGGGAAAACCTTTAAAGCACCTATATTTCTCATGAGTATTTGATCTTGGTTGAATTTGTGTCCTAATTAGTTTAAACGGTCTATACAGAAGAGTGTTTTCATCCTTATCGTAGGATTATCTTTAGTGCTCTCTAATCTTGACTTCACCACATCCTATGTTACATTAACCCTACATGTATTTCTAATTAATCTCAGTCCACATAGGTGAAAGAAAATTTTCCTAGCTCGAATAAGAAATTCTGACTGGGCTGCTTCAACACTTTTTGGAAGACCCTTCAAGGTCTTGCAAAGCTCGAGCATAAGAAAATAATACATGTCATGGGTTTGGACTTTGTTTCATTGCAATCAAATTCAAGGTTGCCTCTACCTCATATTGTCCTCCTGACAAGAACTATGTCCCATGCAAACATATGAAACCAGTTGCAAACACAAACAAAAAAAATCATGATATCCTACAAGGTATAAAGTTTTAAGTGATGGCACCAAAATGAAAACACTTAAATTACTCACCATTATTCCAGTAATAATTGGTGGCACTCTTCTCTTAAGCATCTTAAGAGTGTATTCTACAACCTTCTGTGGGGTTGTTTTCTCCTTATATTCAGCACCAGGAGTTACCATACTGGGCTTTAACAAAATACCCTCAAACAACACATTGTTCTGAGCCAAGTAGAAGAAAATCTCTACCCATACTTTCTCTGCTACTTGAAGGGTTATGTCAATGGAGTGATCACCATCGAGAAGAGTCTCTGGCTCAACAATGGGAAAAAGGCCATTGTCTTGTTACAAGAAAAACATAGATCTCGTAACACTAAAAAATCTACTATAGATATGGACCATGCACTACTTAGTATAAGAAATTAGTAAAAAACTATTGTAAATGATGCATATTCTTCCAGGGCTAGGACACAGTGGAGAGTAGAGCCCTTGAAATGTAGGGGCTTTCCAGACTTTCCTGTTCCCTTCTCACCCATGCATAGTGCCCTAAAGTTCTCACTCGTCTTCAGTGTCACATCGGAAAACAACTCCATATGATTCTTAAGGGACGACGCGCGCGCCCACTGACATGTCGAAGAAAACCATTGGATTTTCCATCACCTTTTCCTATCCAAAGAGTATCCAAAAACAACCATAAACAAAGGAAAATCAATTCCAACGAGGAAGAAAAGAGCCAAGATTTCAACCTATGCTCACGATTCACCCTCCGCAACGATGAATGTTTTCTCTCTGCCTTATCTTAAGCTCCACTTGTTATATAAATCTTGAAATCAATCTCACCCCAGATATATGAGTCAATCTATCCAAAATTGACACACAACGCACCCTAGATAGACGAGTCAATCCTTTACTTTTGCTTTTGTTTCCCAAATTACACAAACTGCTCCTCAAAAGAGGGCATGGAATTGGAGTTCAGTCTACTAGAAACAACAAAAACAACTTAAAACGTCAAAATGCTCGTCTAAATCATCAAAATGGCCATCAAATTTTATCACACACAAATTATCAAAAACAACCATTAACATGTTCTAAAAAGCATAAACCAAGGAAAATCAGTTCCAACGAGGAAGAAACGAGACAAGATTTCAACATGTGCTCACGATTCACCCTCCACAACGATGAACGTTTGCTCTCTGCCCTATCTTAAGCTCCGTTTGTTATATAAATCTTGAAATCAATCTCACCCCGGATATATGAGTCAATCTATCCAAAATTGACACACAATGCACCTAGATAGATGAGTCAATCCTTTACTTCTACTTCTGTTTCCCAAATTACACAAATTGCTCCTCAAAAGTGGGCATGCAATTGGAGTTTAGTCTGCTAGAAACAACAAAAACAACTTAAAACGTCAAAACGCTCGTCTAAACCATCAAAACGGTCGTCAAATTTAACATAGTCCCGTGAATGTCCATAAATCCCTTTCCCATAGAGGGGACCCCTTTGACGTAATAAGAGAATTTATGTGATAAATTGTAAGTGCAAAAATTGTGATAGTTAAAAAATAAACTTCGAGAATTTCAAATTTGTTATGAATTAAATAAGAAAATAATGTATTAATATAATGGAACAAGAGTTGTAAATATAATATTAATAATATTTTAATTAGAAAGTGACATACATTTCGTATTTGTAAATAAAAATGGCATGTACCAATGCAATGGTGAATGGTTGATTAAACTAGATTTGAACAAATTAGGCTTGCTGACGAGGTCTATGTATTTAGACCATTGTCGGTGTGCGTGAGGGCCCTCTTGATTGACTTGGTCATAAACAAGGCTCTACACTCCATTCATGGTGTCCCTGAAAATTTTACACACTAATATTGCCAAATTTTTGAAACTTTTTTCGTTAACATGCTTTGCTAGATCGTCATTCTACATCATTCCAATATATTGTTTATCTTTCATCATTTAAAGATGTTGGAGGCTATAATACATATGGAAACTAAAGATGTTTTCAATAAGATGCTAGTTACAAGGGAAAGGTGAAAAATTGTGTAAATTTCAAATCTAGCTGGCAACCTACGCAAATAAAGATAAAGAAATTAGTAAAGGTCTGCATAACAGAATCTCATATAGAAATAAGTAAGATTCAAAATGCATGCACAACCGCCACATTGGAAGATAAATGACCTAACAAATCAGTCAAAATCCACACATAATAAAGAGAATTTCAATTGTATTGGACAATGCAAAATCCACTATGCAAAGGTGTGAAAGCCTTAACAAGAAATAATGTGCCTAATGGTCTATTTGGAAAGCCATGCACACAAATGTCTTTCCGTCCACCAGCTCAAATAAAAGAAATAAAGAAGTCAGAATATGGATGATCTCAAAACCTACGTACTAGACAAAGAGATCACAAAAATAATTATGTGGAGAGGCATATACATTTTTATATATGATGTGAAAGTGTTTAATGTTGTGCATGTGTCTTGAAATAAAAGTAAAAATTAGAGAAAAGAAATAATTACTACGTTGCTAGCAGGGATGAGGAAGTTTATAACTGCAGTTCTTGGTAAAGTACACAGCACCTATATTTGACATCAATAATAACATTCACAATGCATGTTATTATATTTCGCAATGGTAACATCCTCACTTTATTTGAGATCTCCAAGTCGTTAACCATGCTGCAATCAAAGTTAACGTGTAAAGTTAGAAGTAATTGGATAGTTACAGTGATTGTAGAAATCAGAGAGCTCTGCACTCTCATAAGTAAATAAACAGAAGGCCACGGAAACTGAGGTAAACAGAGCTCTCGTTAATAGCCGTCCTAAAATCACACCGTTATGTGTTATATCGACCCAACACACTGAAATCATTTGTAACCGTGGTATCTCCTCATTTTGCTATTTAAAAAACAATTGATTTGGGTCTGTGTCTGAAGCAGGTTGTTTTCTCTGAGAGAACCTACGGCCTACCACTCTTTGTTTGTTGTTTGTTTGTTGTATACAGAGGACCAGGACATTGAGGATTGGGAGGCACTTCATTGGGGTGAAACGCCTAGTTGTATTGACTTTGATTCTTTTACTTCTGCCCTCTGCTACGTGCCTTGTAAGCTTTACAACATCATTCTCTCGGTAGACGAGAACACCACTTCATTTTTTTCTGCTCTGGCTTTTATTTCGAATAGCAGTGTTATTAATTAAGACATTAAAGCGCCACAACAATGTAGGGTATGCATATGCAGCAATATTTGAGGCAATTTCGTGTAGAAAAATATAATAATGGGCTCCTATTAATTTAGAATTCTTTGGTTATTATAGGGTATTTTTGCTAGAACCATCATCACGGAAAGGATTGTATAATTTTATTATCTTGAGGTTTTATATGAAAACACTCCTAAATATAATTTTGATGTGTTTATTTTGAATTTGTTTCATCATTTTGTTTATGGAAGGATTTTATATGTATTTTGTTTGTTGGATTTAAAATATTTTTTTGGTAGTGAAGTGGTGGTGGAACATAATAATGTGAAATTTTAATTGCTTCTCATAGTGCAAGTCCATGCCCAAAGGTATATCTTAAAACTTTTTTTTGTGTGGAAATTTATGTGATGAAAGATGGTATCACGTTGAAAGGTGAGTATGATGTAACTCGGTTCAAGATCTTATCCTGCTATGGCACGTGAATGAATGTCATTTTTAAGATTGACCATTTTATTGACATCTCACCTGTTGCAATCCGTCATAACCCCTCCACTATCATTGTAGGTTACTCCTATTATTGAAAATTAGAGAAAATGTGAGAGGAAATATTTTTTCTTATTCGATGCTCTACATCATCGTTGAGTACTGACACCAAAAAAAAAATAGGTTATTATTATGGTCATTCCTACACGATATCTAAAAAAAGTTAAACGTTATGAATTAAATGTGTACTGACACCAAAAAAATTATATTTTAATTAAATAAGTGCATGAAATGACATGTAGGTCAAAATTGGGTTTTACAAAGCATTTGCGAACATGGGAATCTCTGTTTAAGTCTAGCTTTCAAGTGCGATGATCCATAGATTGATAAATATATTTCTACATGACTCCCTTATATAAATATGATATGTACTTGGAGGAGATTCAATTTTTATTAATATTGGAAGGATCACCTTCTACTTTTCCCCATTGGCATAACAAATATCATTCTATATTAGAGTTTATATGTTTCCTATACAAATCCTACCAATTAATGTGGGATTGGGTTATTGAATGAATGAGGATTTTATAGTCGTAGAACAAGACTAAATATACCAACTAATATGGGATTATGTTTTTTAATGAACGAAGCTTTTAGAGACGTGCAAGAAATTCTAAGATACACTAAAAATGTATATCCAACTTGGGAATTTTATTGGAATATTAAGGCACAAAGAAGGAGAGTAGAAGGTCTAATAAGGAACCATACCCATCCCACAATCAATGAGCTATGATAATGTATTGATCATGTTTTATTCATTATTAAGAGAGAGCAATATGTAGTAAAATAGTAATAAATTTTATAACCATAAACCAAATGCATTAAATGAAGATTGACCGGATCATATAGAGTTGAACATTTTGAAAGGAAAATATAAATAAGAGAGTTTATGTGATAAATTGTAAGTGCAAAAATTTTGATAGTTAAAAAATAAAATGAGAGAATTTCAAATTTGTTATGAATTAAATAAGTGACTAATGTATTAATCTAATGGAACAAGAGTTGTAAATATAATATTGATAATATTTTGATGAGAAAGTGACATACATTTCGTATTTGTAAATAAAAATGGCGTGTATCAATGCAATGGTGAATGGTTGATTGCACTAGACTTGAACAAATTAGGTTCCATGACGAGGTCAATGTATTTAGACCGACTTTCGGTGTATGCGAGGGTCCTCTCAATTGACTTGGTCATACTCTAGGCTCTACACACCTACATGGTATCTTGAAAATTTTGCACACTAGTATTTCAAAACTTTCGGTGTTTACATGCTTTGCTAGATCGTCTTTCGCATCATTCCAAGATATTGTTTATTTGTCATCATTTCCATAACCCATTTGTCAAATTATTGTAATGTTATGCTATCACACTTCCATCTTTATTACTATCCCACTTTGTGCTTCACACATCTTTGGACTTAGGAAAATGGTTTATAATACTTAATTAGTGATTTTAATTTAATTATTTAAAATCATTTTATTAGTATTGATTTATCTCAAGTTATTAATTAATTAATGTTAAATAATTAAATTATTGTACTCATTACTTTTACTAAACGAAAAAATTAATTAATTAATATTTTTAATGATTTTTTAAAATAAATTGATGTTGTTAATTTAATTAATTAAATTCCAATTTTAATTATTAAATTAATGATATCAAATTTATACAAAAATATTAATTAATTATTGAAATGGCGGTAGAGCGGAAGTTTAAGTGGGGTTTTAATCCCACTTATCGGTTGGAGCACTCCCGATTCGATAAAACTTAAATGACTTTCCACAAAAAAATTTGTAGAGATATTTCTTTGGGAAGTTCGCAGGAAGTTTGTCAAATGTATTATTTGGCATTTAGTAAAATTTGACCATTTTCTCCAATTTTTCCCCACTCTTTCGTTCTCAAATTTAATTTCCCCATCCCATAAATGAAGATAACGGTTTACATAGGCACATTACTAATTGATTTCTTCTCTCATTTCTCACGTGTCGAAGATGCACGCATGTACACCGGGAGGAAAAATTAGAAGATATTCATTGTGTTGATCTAATCAAATTCTACGAACAAAAACAGGTCTATATTAGAGGTTGTTGGAAAATTAAAGACAATTGTCATCCTAGTTTGGAGGCTATAGTACATGTGGAAACTAATGATGTTTTCAATAAGATGCTAATTACCGAGAGAAAGATGAAAACTCCTGCATGTTTCAAATCTAGCTCCCAACCTATGCAAATGAAGATAAAGAAATTAGTAAAGGTCTGCATAACAAAATCTCATATAGAAATAAGTAAGAGCCAAAATGCATGCACAACCGCCACATTAGAAGATAAATGACCTAACAAATCAGTTAAAATCCACACCTAATAAAGAGAATTTCAATTGTATTGGACAATGCAAAGTCCACTATGCAAAGGCGTGAAAGCCTTAACAAGAAATAATGTTCCTAATGGTCCATTTGGAGACCCATGCACACAAATGTCCATCTGTCCACTAGCTCAAATAAAAGAGAGAAAAGTCAGAATATGGATGATCTCAAAACCTACGTACTAGACAAAGATATCACAAAAATAATTATGTGGAGAGGCATATACATTTACATATATGGTGTGAAAGTGTTTGATATTGTGCATTAGGGAAAAGAAATAATTAGTAAGTTGCCACTAGGGATGAGGAAGTTTATAACTGTAGTTCTTGGTAATGTCTGCAGCGGCTATATTTGGCATCAATAATAATGTTCACAACGCACGTTATTATATTTCTCAATGGTAACATCCGCACTTCATTTGAGATATCCAAATCGTTAACCATGCAACAATAAAAGTTAACGTGTAAATTTAGCAGTAATTGGATAGTTACAGTGATTGTAGAAATCAGAGAGCTCTGTACTCTCATAATTAAATAAACAGACGGAGGTAAATGGAACTCTTGCTAATAGTCATCCTAAACTCACACCATTATGTGTTAAATCAACCCAGCACACTGAAATAATCTGTAACTGTGGTATCTCCTCATTTTTATATATAGAAAATGATTGATTTGGTTCTGTATCTTAAGCAGGTTGTTTGTCTATGAGAGGACCTACGACCTACCACTTTTTTTTTTTGTTGTTTTTATGCAGAGGACCAGGAGATTGAGGATTGGGAGGCGCTTCATTGGGGTGAAAAGCCTAGTTGTATTGATTTGGTCATACTCTAGTTGTGAAATGCCTAGGGCTTAATTCCCCCTGGCCTTGTAACCTTTGCAACATCATTCTTGCGGTAGACGAGGACACCACTTTGTTTTTTTCTGCTCTTCCTTTTATTTCGAGTAGTATTTTTATTAATTAATACATTAAAGTGCCACAACAATTTAGGGTATGCATATGCAGCAATATTTGAGGCAATTTCATGTGGAAAAACATATAATAATGTTGTCCTATTAATTTAAAAGTGTTTGGTTATTATAGGGTATTTTTACTTGAACCGTAATGGAAAGGATTATATAATTTTATTATCTTGAGGTTTTATATGAAAACACTCCTAAATATAATTTTGATGAGTTTATTTTGAATTTGATTCATCATTTTGTTTATGGAAGGATTTTATATATTTTTGTTTACTTTTGGAATTATTTTATAAATATGTTAGATTTTTAAAAAAATTGGTAGTGAAGTGGTGGTGGAGCATAATAATGTGAAATTTTAATTACTTCTCATAATGCAAGTCCATGCCCAAAAGTATATCTTAACACACTTTTTGTGTGTGATAATTTATGTGATGAAAGATGGTATCATTGGAAGGTGAGTATAATGTAACTTAGTTCAAAATCTTATCCTGCTATGGCACTTGAATGGATGTCATTTTTAAGATTGACCATTTTATTGACATCTCACCTGTTGCTGCAATCCATCATAACCCCTCGACTGTCATTTTAGGTTACTCATATTATTGAAAATCAAAGAAAATGTGAGGGGAAATAATTTTGCTTATTCGATGCTCTAGATCATCGTTGAGTACCGACACTAGAAAAATTAATAGGTTCTCATTATGGTCATTCCTACACGATATCCGAAAAAACTTAAACCTTATGAATTAAATGAGTACTAACACCAACAAAATTTTATTTTAATTAAATGAGTGTATGAAATGACATGTAGGTTGAAATTGGGTTTTTACAGAATCTGTGAACAGGGGAATCTCGGTTTAATTCGGCATTTAAGTGCGATTGATAAATTTATTGCTACATGACTCCCTTATATAAATATATGTACTTGTAGGAGATTCAATTTTTATTATTATTGGAAGGATTACCTTATATTTTTCCCCATTGGCATAACGAATATCATTCTAAATTAGAGTTTATATGTTACCTATACAAATCCTACCAATTAATGTGGAATTGGGTTATTGAATGAATGATGATTTTATAGTTGTAGAACAAGACTAAATATACCAACTAATGTGGGATTATGTTTTTTTAATGAACAAAGCTTTTAGAGATGTAGAAGAAATTCTAAGATACACTAAAAATGTATATCCAACTTGGGAAGTTTATTGGAATATTAAGGCACAAAGAAGGAGAGTAGAAGGTCTAATAAGGAACCATACCCATCCCACAATCAATGAGCTATGAAAAATCTTAGAGGGCCACTTCCATTGTGGCATCACCCCAATTTGCATAAGGATCAAGGTATAATAGGGTTTATATGTTCCCAAACACAAAACCTACCAACTAATGTGGGATGCACAAAAGAGTCATATCCAAAATATTTACTTTAACTTAAATATTGAATATTTATTTATGTTTTTAGAAAATAATGATGGCATATGACAACGACCATGACCATGATATGATGATGATTACAATGAAAATGGTTGTATTACTATTAATATTAATTAAATTCTAATAATTAATATACATGATGATGATGATGGAAAAGATGTTGATGGTGGTGATAATGATGATGAGGATGATGATGACAATGAAGAAACCCTGATTCATAAACCTTAAACCGTAAACATGTACAATAATGACTATGAAAATGATGATGATGGCAGATAAGAATGACCATGACCAACAACATGGCGATCGTGATGATGATGATAACGATGATGATGATGTTAACTATGACGATGATTATATCAATCATGAAAACAATCTAACAATGACTATGATGATGATGAAAACAAAATTGACGCTGAAGATGATGATAATTTTGATGAATAAGATGAGGATAACAATGAAGATGATGACATGATGATATGGATAACATTGATGTTTTCATTGGTGGTGATTTATGTTTACTATCTAATATAGGTAAACACTCATCATCATCATTGATGATGATCTTGTCAATGATGGTGAGTACTGATGATCATGATGATGATGACAAACACAACGATGATGACAATCATAACGATGATAATGGAAATCATGGCGATGATGGTGATCGTGATAATGATGATGACGATGAAGATGATCATGATGAGGATGAATACCGTAATGATGATGATAATTACAATGACGATGATGAACCCGAGAAGGATGAACACCATATAGAAAAATTGTCATCGTATTCGTTGTTTTTTTAATCTTCATCATAATCATTTTAATGATCGATATAATCATTTTCATCATCACTATCATCGTATTTTTCATCATCATTATTATCACTATTTACTATTTAATATTCAATTTTAATACTTAATGTGGAAATAACAATAATTATGTTTGTAGTTGTTGTGGTCGTCATCATCATCATCATCCTCATTATCATCATCATCATTGTCACCTTCATTGTTGTCATCATAATCATTTTCATTATCATTGTCAACATCATCATCATCGTCATCATCATGACAATGACAATGATGATGATGATGATGATTGTGTCAATGATGGTGAGTACTGATGATCATGATGATGATGAAAAACACAATGATGATGATGATCACAACGATGATAAAGATGACAATGATAATGATGAACATGACGATGATGATGATCGTGACAATGATGATGACGATGACGATGACGACGATGATCATGGTGAGGATAAAGATCATAATGACAATAATTACAATAATAATGACAATGAAAATGATGATGGTGATTATGAAAAAATAATAAATATTAATAATAATAATTTTTTTCTTTACAATATTAATATTAGTACTAATAATAATCTATATTTTCATTGGCAAGGAAAAGATACATTACTTCACTGATGGCATTGCTCATTCCTACATCCCTGGTGTGTGGAGGGAGGTTTTCCTTCACATTATGAAGTATTTAACTTTGGAAAGAAAGTATCGAAATATTTACACTCATCAATCTCTCGAATATGTTCAGGCACAAGAAAATGTTAAGTATCCCTTTCTTTTTGTTCATGTATTTGACTACCTCTTTGAAATATTTTCAACGGGTAAGGTGGATACCCCTATTCATGAAGGGATCATTCTCCTTTTCCTTCAAAATGGTAAACTTGTGTTGGATAAACCCATGCCCCAAACCGAGGTAGAGGAGGATATCACTCTGGATGAATTTCTTACTAATATGTGCGAGGGAAAATTGGGCCCTAATAGAGGTGAGGAGGGGAAGAATGTGGTGGGCTCAGAGAGTCAGGAATTTGGGTCCTCAAAAGGTAAAGTAAAAATGATCTCAGAAGTTGAGAAAAGCCACAAGGACTTGAAGAAAAAAGTGCAGTACTTGGAGACTGTGGTTCAGGTCATGGAGGAGGAGAATTTGGTGGTTAGGAATGGTATGATCGACAACATCAAAGCCACCAAACAAATCTGCATGGCCCAAAATAATATTAGGGGGGAAATCAATGGTCTGGATAAACTTGTTTGGGATATGAGGGTTCATTTGGAAGTGGTTGAAGAGGAGTAGAGGAAAAGAAAATATTCCAAGGTCACCAGCTTTGATGAAGAAGAGGAGGATGAGGACGAGACAAAGGAGGATGTTGTGGGAGAAGAAGAGGAGGAGCCACCTCAGAAGAAGCTACAACTTGAGCACAACAAGGAGACTGAGACCATGGAGGCCAAACCCTCCAAGAATCAAAAGAAAAATTAATGGTGTTGCTCCTGAACTTTAGGAGGTTTTTAGTGAATTGTCTCTATTTTTGGTTTAGTTATGTAGTTTCGATTCTCTCACGTTGGTTGGGTTTCTGGACCTTGTTGTTTTGGGGTTAAGCTTGTTTAACCCTTTTGGTCCTATTCCTCTTTTTGTTTCTATCTGTGAGATTTCACGATGTTATCTTTCATGTACTAGCCTCGGGAGACGATCCTTTTTTACCCTATCTAATAATTTTTTTGATATTTTTAACAATATTATTATTAATAATTTATGTTTATATTATAAATTACAAAAATCCGATTCAAAAACCTAAAATGTAAACATGTACAACAATGACGATGACAATGATGGTGGACAATGATGGTTGTAGTAGAGATAGTTTTGATAATGATGATGAAGACGATGACAATGATGATGAAAATGATAATATCGATCATTAAAATGATGACAATGATTATGATGATGACAAAAATGACAACATCAAAGGCGATGATGATTGTGAGGATGTAGATCATTAAGATGATGATAACTATGATATTACTAATACTATTATTAAAATTATTATAATAATAATATTTTTAATAATAATAACTACATTAATATTAATAACAATAATAATAATCATTATAATATTTTTTATTTCTTATAAATTGTAATAATAATATCGATATTAGTAGTAAGATTAGTATTGGTGATGATGCCAATGATGACAATGATGATGATGGTTTTGGTGATGGTGGTGATAATGATGACGATGACGATTATGATGATGATCAACGATGACAAAGACGGTCCGATCACTATAATGAAAAATATAACGATGAAAATGATGATCATGACAATGAAAAACAATCAACTACGTAGGTGGGGATCCTTGTTATTATTAAGATGAGTCTCAAGTCACCAATTTAATATGTTCTCATTAAGTCATTCCTACACGAACTAAATTCCTACCTTCTTTAATTGCCTTTGTTTTGGTATCATTTTATGTATAATGCAACTCTCGCGGTCTTATTAGCATACCTATATTATATAAATATATGTAAAATATACCGAGAGGTATAGGCGCTTATACCTCTCAAAGCATATTTTACCATTTATATAAACATAAATCAAAACATGGTAAAATATGCCGAGAGGTATAAGCACCTATACCTCTCAGCATATTTTACATATATTTATATAATATAGGTATGCTAGTTAAACAAATATTCACACCATTAAAATTAATAAGAGCTTAGGAAAGACGTTGGAGGGAAATCCCAAGTTTTGTGGAAAATAGAAAGAAATAAACCATGCCCAAGGAGAGGAGGAGTCATACTTGCATGGAGATCATGAAAGAGATCTCGAAACCTGCACTAGTTGTAATGTCCCCAAATGGACATATTTTTCCCTCAATGGATTTTAGGAAAATACCACAACCAAATGTAAGCTCACAAAATAAAAATCATATGTTTACTATGCAGATCTGAATTTTAATAGAAAAATTGTTGGCATAATTAATACATAGTTTATCTTAGTTATATATAACCGACCTATCAGTTGCAGGTGGTTACCTCCTAATTGAATTCTCTCCTGTATTAATACACACTTCATTTTGAATAAACTTATTCATTTTCTACATTTGGTTCTCTGCTATGATTGTATCAGAGCGGCGTGGAAGCAGGAGCATGGGAGCATGTAAATAAAGGATGGAGACCTACTTGGAACCACTACTTCCCCTCCCGCATGGAAATTTCATTTGATAGTTTGTGAAGTTAGAGAAACCAATGACAAGGATGTGTCTAGAGCGCAGCAATAATAATAGCTGGAAGGAAATGGGAATGCTCGGGAAAGTGATCTACGGTGAGGCTCGTTGATTCGAGAGACAATGTCTTTCTGCTACCTTTCCACAATGGATAAGTGTTTGTTGCTGCCATCAAGAAAGTAGATAGCGACCCATTGAAGAAAACAGAGACAACGTCTATTATAGACTATTCAATGATCTAGCTTGGAGGAAGAAATATGTAGCAGGAGCGTGGAGATCTGCTTGGCAGAGGATCAAGTCCTAATCCAATGAGATGTGGCTATTATGGTCACCATCGAATCTGATTTTCAATAATCCGTGAGATGAAGACCTGCCCATAGTCAAAGAATTTAAAAGGATAATTCATCACCAAAGAGGGAGAAGAGAGTATGTGGCAATGACCACTGACCAACTTATCAACACTATGTGGATTCTGGCATGAGTGACATCGACCATCGAAATCCTAGGTGTACGTTGGTAGACTCCTTTCCCCAACATCTTCTCAACTGTGGTTTGCAGACCAAGCAATACATTAGCAAGTGCATCGTACAAAATTTCAAGAGACATGTGGAATTTGTTTGAATCAAATAGGATCAAAACGAGATTAATCCCCTTCATTCATTCATCAAAGTTTCTATCAAAGATGGACACGAACAACCAGCCTATGATCCCATGCAACAGTCTGAGAGCATGAAATTCATGCCCAAAGATGTTAGCAACATTGTAAGCAACCATAGAGATGTGCCGCATTTGAGAGAGCCGAATTCAAGCCCACAAGAGCGTTAGTATCTACTCTTCACCAGTCTCCAAAACTTGCAATTCGAGGACATAATGGACTGAGTCTTGTTTGACATATAGATGGAGAAGAGTTGTGTCGATCCAGATGACGAACGTGAGATTAAATTCCCTCAGGCACATCTGTGGCACACCACACGAGCTTTCAATCTCACTTCTTCATATTTTTTCTACAAACAAGAGCACATCTGTCATAGATTCAAGAAAATCCAGACAAAGTCCTTGTTGCAAGAAGCAAATAGGACATGTCGCGACGTAACAAGATGATGAATCTGGGGTAGATTTGTAAAAACAATGTATTAAGGGGGGGAATGTTGGCATAATTAATACATAGTTTATCTTAGTTATATATAACCGACCTATCAGTTACAGGTGGTTACCTCCTAACTGAATTCTCTCCTGTATTAATACACACTTCATTGTGAATAAACTTATTCAGACATTTCTACATTCGGTTCTCTGCTAACAAAAATGTGACTAGGGCATAGCAAGAAACTCATACAAATCAGCCAATAAATTATAATTTCACCACTCCAATCTGATTTCATCTATTTATAAAGCCAAAATATGCATGAATATGCAGGTTTTGATGCAAACAAGGCTGAAATAAATTTATTTTGAAACCCCAGTCTACAGGAAATTATGGTGACTTCAAAACTCATAACTCCCTACAAAATGCTTGATCCACACACATAAACTATGCACGGATTCGAAAAATTAAGGAGAATGCAATAATGTTAGCCATGCATGCAAATGACCACCATAAGTGCCATAAATAGCCAAAACACTAACTCGACCTTAGGGTTTTGGGTTGGAAAACACAACTGCAAATTTGCTTCAAACCCTTGATCCAAAAATCTACAAAAAAATATTTATTCACCTGCTGCAATAAATTGAAAAATCTTTATATCACAATGCATAACCTTGGGTAGGAAATTCTCAAATGTCCGAAGAGGGTTTTCATCCTCTAGAGGTAAATACTAAGGGTTTTTTTCCTTAGAATAATTTAGACAAAAGCTCAAAGCTTCAAATACAATTCAGAAATTATAAAATGATCAAGTGTGTCTTCTCCAAGCAATTCCTATTGCTTAAATAGAAGAATTGGGCCTAGTGGCCACCCTCAACAACCAATCACATTTTCCCTCCTTATTAAATGCTTCCACCAACCACTTCTCTTCTCTAGACCAAGTTGCATTTTCCTTGGGAGGATAATTTTTGACCCATGAACTTTTGCCTTTTTCTATTTTCTTTTGCCTTTTTAGTGCAAGTCGCACTTTTCTAGAAATACACAATTTTAGCTAAGTGCTTTTATCATTTGGTTCACTTTTCTATTTTTATTTTTTATTATTAAGTCCATTACTTTATTATAAGTGCTTTTTATAATATTTTATATATTTTTGCACTTTATAATAAAATAATAAAACTTAAGTCTCCTTTAAAATTCTCCTTAGCCATCGGGAAGACATAATAGGCTAAGGGTCTTCGATTGGGAAGGAGATATTACACTAGGATAGATAGAATATAAATGGATAACATTCCTAAATGCTTGGAAATGATAATGCGAGGAAATTACAAACAATATTTATAATAAAAATAAATACATTGGAGAAATAGCATACATGGATGCATCCAAGAAAGAGAAACAAGAACTTACAAAATGAAGAAAATGAAAAGAAGATCAATATTGATGTGAGCAACAACACTTGAAAAGTTACTGTTATCTCTCAAAAGTTCACCCTGTAGAGAGATGGCTACAGGATTTCTAAGCTTGTAAAATTTGATCTCTCTCTTTCGTAGATACAATGAAAACACCTCAGTGTCCGTAGGTATACCTATTTTGAGGTGAGTCTCCGGTATTAAGACCAGTTCCTTGTTTATGTATCCTAAATTGATTCGGGTTTTAAACGTAAAAGATGACTATAAAGTAATTAAAACTAAGGTGATACACCAAATTTGTATGACGGATTTGATTGAGTATATGCACTGTTGATATGTGAAAGATTTTTTATGCACGAGCCATCATTCTTCTATAGAATTTAAGGGAAAACACTTTGTTGTATTGAGGAAGAATATCACAACAACATGATAAGTTAATCATGGACATTAAAATTATGCGAGAAAATCTTGAATTTGTAGCAGGTAAGATAATTAATCAGGGAATTTACATTCACAAGACTAATAGAAACATACACAAGACTGCAAATAATTGGGAAGGTAGAAATTCTTCACACTTAGAAGGTAAAACTGGAAAAAATTTCTTCAGTACTCCTATATCCAAAAAGTCCTCTAGAAGTTCTCCCTTGTGCTTTGCAAAGGCACACAATATATAGCAAAAATAATTTCACCCCCTTTCCTAAAAATAGCCTAAGGCTTGTACTCACCCATGCATCTTATTTTTATCCTTTATTTAATAATAGATAAAGGAATAAAAATAGAGCATGTAATTACAAATAGGCATTATTAGCCTTAATTACAATACAGTCAAATTGAAGTTGATTGTTCTATTTTTAAGAAAGAAGGGTGAATTTTTTCTAAAAATAAGATTGCTTGTTAGGCAAGTCTCTCTCTATGAACATGCAACTCTGTGTTCTTCTCTATCTGTCCTATTTTGAAGTCATGCAAAAATACTCCTGTGTATTGAGCAAAACTAAATTACATTAATTGTAATACTTTGCAAAACAATTCATCCAAATATCTATCCCGATTCGGAGCACCTTTATCTTTGATGTTGAAACTTGTTACGTCCACTAGTGATCACATGGATAACACAATGTAAATTATCTATAACCTTCCCACTAGTGGGGACCACCTTTGAACTTGACCGTTAGTCTTCATTGGTTTGGCCACTCTTGATTATATGACCTTAGACTATAGTACTAACATACTCCAATGAATTCGGCCACCTTTGAATACACATATGGCACATTATAATACTCGGCCACTTTGATTATTATTTCCTTTTCAGATTTTGGATTATTTGGTATTTTAATTCCCCTCGCGAGGCTCGGGCAAATGGAAGATCTTAAAACTTGTTTGCGAGCCTTAAACGAAAAAATTCCTCCAGCCTTCCACTCAGGGGAAATGCGGGCACACAGAATAACATGGAATTTTAACCACATTCGCAAAAGGTATAAAAGTTTTAAGAAATCCCGTTATTCCGCCAATGTTCTATGGAATCGATATTTGACCTTTTCCTTGATTTGACTTTCTCCTTGTGTGCTCGAACTTGCGGGAAATTTTGGAACTTTTAACTTTTGCATTTTTAAAGTTTGAAAACTTAAGTGAACCCCGACCTCCATTTCTCCACTTCCACTGTGGTGATGACTCGAGGGGTCGTGGGTCTCCAGATGAAAGTTTTACAATTCAAAATTTTGAACTTATACTAAGTTAAATGGCCATTCCAACCTGACAACTTTTGCCTCAATTTTGACAAGTCGTTTGTGATCGTAGATCTTTGTACTTATTGATTTTCAACCATTGATCTCCAAGGGATAATTTTAGGGTTTCTGCCATGTCATAAATACATTTTAACCATGGTTTGCATTGATCGTGGAGCTTGATCTTTGGCCTTTGATTTGTGTACTTGTCATTTTTTATCGTTGATCTTTTAACTGTGGTTGAATTCTACTAATTTAACTCTTGAGTTTGCATTGTAAGATCAATTCAACCCTAAAAATCATTTCATTTGGAATTTATGTTTTTGTGGGTGAAGCCATGGAAAAAACTTGTTCGATGCCATTGTTTGATCTGTGAAGCTCGTATTTTGCACCTGTATACTTATCTCTATCTGTTTTTAGAGGATTTTGCCATTGTTATTCCTTTTGTATTGGGTTCAAGCTCAGCCCTTCTTTTGAGGAAGATTCAAGTTCGGTTTTGTATTGGCTGCCATCGTTTGAAGCTTCTGAGCTCGGTCATGATCATTTCTGACTTCTGCAAGTTTTATTTAACATGGCTGCCACCGTTAGTGAGAGCTTTGAGCTCGGTCTGTATTATTTTGGGCCTACAATAATCTGAGGACTCAAAAAATTGCATTTTCTTTTCATTTCTTTGTTGATATTTTTCCCTGCTAAAGATTCTACAACTTGGCCGCCATTGTGAATTTGAGCTCTCGGCTATGATTTATCTGAATTTTTGAGATTTGAACTATGCGAGTGGTATTGATGCTCGATGAGCATGGTAAGTTCTCGACCTCTGAATTTCATTATTACCTGGTCTTTGTCATTTCGAAATCCAAAACTGATACTCATTTTTCTCTTGCATTTATTTGTGTTTCTGTGGCTCGGTCATGGTTGTTTTGAGTTGAAACCATTTTGGGTACTCATTTTTAGCTTTGATTCGAATTTATGACTCTGAGTTCCATCTTGATTCACTGACATCTACTAAAGAAGGTAAACTTGTGGTTTCTCCTTAAACACTTTCCACTGTTTATTGATTATTGACTCAAAAAATGTAGATCTGTGCATTTCGAGACATGGGTATTCTGGTTCTCATTCTATAAATTTCATTTGTTTTCCTATAGCCACTTGGTTTGGTCTGTGAATAATTTATGTTTTGAGATCTTGAGTTGTATAGCTGATCAACTGTTGTATTGTAAACATGTTGTCTTTTTCTGAAACTTGGTTGTAGTTTGAATGAATCCTCTTCTGAGTATTTGTAAAAATGAAAATAAAACTTGTGTTGAATCGGATCCGTGCCTTCTTATTTGAATTGACATGATTTCTTGATAGTTCCTTTTGAAATACTTGTTACATTATGAACTTTTTAAGCTCTTAAAATATATTAGTTTTTGCATAATTGTAAACTAGGTGATCAACCTTATAGGCCATAGAACATTTGTGCTTTTGAAAATATAAAAACTATCTTCTGTTTGAAATTTCTAAATATCTCTTTGAATTGGTTATGAGAGCTATTTATGTGGGTCTTTACTTTGTATTTTGAAGATGATTCTTGTCACTTGTTAGAATATTGCAATCTTGTTTGTATCTCAACACTGAATAATAATCTGATGCACAATTTATTTATTCTACTCTTGCAAGTAGCTTTTCTAGATATTGCAAGTAGTTCTTCCTCTGTTTATGATACTATTTTCAGGCATAAGCCTTTATTCAGATGCTTTGTTGAAATACTATAACTTGTTTCTTTTACTTAGATGCTTTATTTCCTTGATAATAGTATTTCTAGCATGCTGGAAAATTTAAAAAGTTGATTTTCATGGTGAAGCCCTGGAAATTTTTTTCCATAATTCTTTCTTCCTTCCATTTCCAACATAGTAGTTGAATTTTTCTGATTTAGAATACAGAAAATAACACTTATTTGAAGATAATGTGGTAATTTAAAGTTGAAACATAATAAATATTCATTCCTGATCATGCAATGCTTTTCTACTTTTCTATATCACTTTACTTAATTTACATAATCCTTTTAAAGCATGTGATAGTTGAAAACAACATGATGAAGAGTTGTAAATGTCCATTTTACATGGCGAAGCCCTGTCAAAATTTTCCCAGAATATTCTTTTCATTCCTTTTCAGCTGTAATCTTTTCTTTCCAGTTAACTTCAGCTTCTTGAAATTGATTCTTCCTCTTTAATTGCAAAACATGTGCTTCTATCTCCTAGTCTCTCTTCTTTCTGTAACTTCTTCCACTTCAAAACAGTTACTAAAACTTTGAGTTACATTCTTCCTTCTTTCCATCATGTACTTATGACTTGTCTATTTCTTCCTGGCTGTAACTTGTACATGCACACTTAAGAAAATAGTTAGAAAATACTTAGGATTTTTGGCCTCTGTTATGTCCATGGTTTTCTTTTCTTTTTTCTCTATTCTTTCTGATTGAATAAAATATGTATGCAGTTTTGACCTTCAAGTTGACTATATCTCCTGTTATTAAGAGATTCATATGCACAAAATAGGATAGTGTACAAATATGAATCAATCCTTGAGCTCATAACTGACAGTTAATCTCTTCTCTTCTTTTCAGGTATAGTGACTTCTACAATGGAAATGAAGAAGGAACAAAAGCTAGAAATGGAGATGTTTCAATTGAAGAAAGAAACCCCCAAGGCAATGATGGGTTCACTCATACTCCTTTACTTTCTCTTTCATGCATGTGGACCTCTTATTTCAGTAGTTGTACTTTACTTTTCAGTTATATCCCATGGCTTGTGTGGGAAACATTTGAAAGTTTCTTACGAATGAAACATTGATATTTGTAAATGAGTTGTATATTTAATTTTGTATTTCTTATTTTTGTATGGATGTATGATGAACTAAACAACTCAATGATACAATTGAATGTTTTAATCATGAAGGAAAGAATTTAGAAAACCTGTAACATCTAGTAATGAACTCATATTTCTACAATCTATACTTATGTTTTCTGTTCCAAAACTTAATATTTCACATATTCTGTAATTGGATGTCTTCATCAAGACAACAAAACTATCCTTCAGGCCTGTGTTCTTTTGGTGAGGATAGTCATGAAATTGCAAACTATGTGATCTGTTACATTTTTAATAACACACATAGTTGTAGGTTTCATGTAATCTTTTAAATAAATCAACAATAACTACATAATCTGAAAAATCTCCGCTAGCTTAGGTATAATTCAACAATGCTATCCATCGTAACGAAGTTTCAAGTTGCCCATTTTTGTACAAGTGCTGAAATTGTCAACATTTCTAGTGATCTTGTGGGAAAATCTGTGTGGTAGCTTATAGACCAGTTCCTTTCTCATATCCATTGGGTATGGGGTCCAAACATGTAACCAAAATTTGCCTTTTCCAAAAGGTCCAACCCTTCCAAATCGGAACTAAAACTGGGAAAGGATCTGGTAAACCAGATCACGTGCATGAATGCACTTATTGAATTGAAAATGATGTAATGTGCGAAACTACACTTATTTAAGGGAAAATCCTACTCTAACAATCACTATAATATTTTCAATAATAGTTTTTGAGAAACATACCATTCACGGGAATGGGAAGTTCCTCTAAATTCAGCTTCGAAAGTTGAAAAGCATTGTGTTCCTTGCAAGTTGAAATCATGTAAAGAACACTCCAGTTGTATCAATCTTTGAGTGCGTTCTGGCTTTGCATGATCAACATCCCACTTTAACACAATATATCCTTTATTGAAGACTCGAATTTGGATTTCTTGTCCAAAGTCTTCTTCATTTGTTTCGATTCTTTTCCATATTCAAATGAGCTTGATCTCTTAGCTCTTGTAATTCCATTAAATTTCCATAACGAACCTATAATGGTTCATTCTCCAATAACTCCATTTGATGTAGTAGATCCAATGCATGTAACTCAACCTGAAATAGGAATTCTTGCTTCCTTTCGTACACAAGTTTGTATCGTGAATTTCCAACTGATCTTTTAAGAGTCATTCATCACCCAAAGTGTTGAGTTCAACATCAGATGCCAATATCTTTGATTATATTTAAGTGTTCTTCTGATGATCCTTAACAAATTCTTGTTAGTACTCTCAACTAAGCCATTAACTTGTGGGTAATAATTAGATGATGAACTTAGATAGATTCTATGGTTGATGTGTGAGGCGAAACAAAGGAGAGAGAAGAATGTGGAGTGAAATGCTCTTAACACATTGATTTTATTATGAAGAAGCACATACATTATATAGGAGAAATAATTAACTATATTCCCCTAAACTAAAGGAGGAAGATTTGGATGAAGGTGAGAGAATAATGGAATACACCAAGGAAGAGATAATAAAGGGATAAAATAGAACAAACACTCCTAAAATATGAACTATGCAACGTATGCTAACATTCCCCCCCTTATTACATTATTCTTGCAAATGTGACCCCTGAAAAGTTCAAATTTCACTTTTCCAAGAGATTTAGTGAGAATGTCAGAAACTTGTGCTTCTATAGGCCAGTACTGGAGCTGAATTTGATGGTTCAAGACGTGCTCTCGAGTGAAATGGCAGTCAATTTCAATATGCTTTGTTCGTTCATGAAAGACTAGATTCTGCACGAGCTTCAACACACTTTGATTATCGCAATAGAGAATAGGTGACTATTTTTCAGGAATTCCCAGGTCATCCAAAATGTGATGTAACCATATCACTTCACACATAGCTCCTTGTGTAGCACAATATTCTACCTCTGTGGATGAGATAGAAACAACATTTTGCTTCTTGCTTATCCACAAGATAGGTCTAGATCCGAGATGAAATATGTATCATGTAGTTGACTTCCTGTCATCAACAGATCTAGCGTGGTCCGATTCGACGTATCCCTGTAAGAATAATTGATAATTCTTCTTATATTCCAAACCATAATCAGTTATTCCTTGGACATATCTTAAAACATGCTTTGTTGCATTCCAGTGACATTTCTTCGGCTCTGCATGAACCTAGAAAGATAGCTGACATCATAATAGAGATCTGGTCTGGTATATGTCAAATAGATGAGCCCTCCAACAAATTTCCTATAGAGAGTAGCATCTACTTGAGGTGAGTCCTAGAATCTTGAAAGTTGCAAGCCTTTTCCATGGGAGTGGATATAGGTTTACAGTCAAACATTCTATACTTTTCTAGGAGTGTCTTGGCGTACTTTGTCTGGGAGACAAAAATGTGATGCTCTTTTTGCCATATCTCCAAGCCAAGATAGTAATGTAGTAGCCCCAAATCTTTCATGTTGCTTCTTTTGAGATCATTCTTTACAATATCAACTTTGATATTTTGAACCGCCAATGATCACAAGAATGACAATTTCTTTTCCTACCTTATTTATATACAAATTCGAATATGAGGGGCTACGAGTGAACCCATGCTACAAAAGGTGATTGTTGATCTTGATATACCATGCCCTTAGAGCTTGTTTCAGTCCATACAGTGATTTGATGAGATGACATACCTTTTTAGGATTCTCTTTAGCAAAAAATCCTTGGTTGGGTCATGTATACTTCTTCTTTTAGATCACCATTTAGGAAAGCAATCTTGACATCCATCTACTAAAGTCTCCATCCTTTCATGTGCTGCAAGTGGGAAAACTACTCTGATGGTCATCATCTTCACAGTGGGTGCAAAGGTTTCTTCATAGTCGATGCCCTCTTTCTGAGCATATCCTTTTGCTACAATTCAAGCTTTATGTTTTTCGATGGATCCATCTGGCTTATATTTTGTCTTGAAAACCCATTTGCAGCCTATGGGTTTCTTTCTTGTAGGAAAATCGACAAGTTCCCATGTTTTATTTTTTTTGCGTGAGTCAATTTCTATATCCATGGCTTCCTTCCATTGAGGTTGATTGAGTGCTTCATGAACATTGTCCGGCTCGAAGCTATTAATCGGTGGACAGTTCTCCAAGGTCAACAAATAGCTCTCCTGACAAAATTTCTTTTCTCTGAGTAGTCTCCTTTGGCTCATCATCTGATTCGGAGACTAGTTGGTGAGAGGTAGTTGAAAGTGGATCTTCTGTTAATACTATTGAGTCAAAATATGACTTGTCACAAACCACATCATGACTCTCGTATATTTTCTCTATCTCATGATCCATGATACAATACACCTTTGAGGTAGTGTTGTAGCAAGAGGGATACACGGGAGTTTTTTGGCTCTACCTTCTTTCTCTTCTCGAGTTGGGACATGCATGTATCTTTGTGCAACCAAATACTCGCAAATTAGAAATTGACATCTTTCTACCATTCCATACGTCTTCTATCATTTTGTTCTTTAGAATCTTTTCGGTGCCCTGTTGAGAAGATATACATTCATTTTTACTACTTCACCCAATAACATTCTTCTAGATTTGTAGTTGATAGCATGCAGTGAGCCATCTCCATCATTATGCGATTATGATGCTCAACAATTCCATTTTGATGGGGCATGTAGGGAGTAGTTAGGTGCTGCTTAATGCCTTTTTTGTTTAGGAAGGCCATGAAATTATTTGATGTAAATTTCCCCCTCTATCTCGAGTGAAGTAGAAGAAGTGGTTGTCCAGTCTATTTCACATCACGATGATAGAAGTTCTAGAAATGTTGAAGAGCCTCACTTTTCTTCTTTAGGAAATATACCCACATCTTGTGAGAGTGGTCATCCATGAATAGTTGGAAGTACTTGTATCCTGAAAATGAAGGTAATGGGCCATTCAGATTGGTATGAACTACCTCCAAATGCTTCTTTGCATGGAAGGTGCTACTTTGAAATGGATCGTGTGTTGTGTTTTCTGCAAGAAAGCCGGGAAAATAGGCAAAGAACTAGACAATTTGGGTAATCCATGGACCATTGCTTTTGAACTCATATGGTGCAGTGAACTAACCGACAAGTGTCCATATCTAAAATTCCATAAGGCAAGTTGATTCTATTGTAGAAGTAGATAAAGCTACTGTAGAAGATGAAAAAGTATCTAAAGCAAATAACTTATCTTTTACAAAAGCTTTAACAAGAACCGTGCCTTGTTGGGAGATTAAGCATGATTTAATGCCATTTTGAACAAGAAATTCTACCTTAAGGTGATGATTCAAGAGCCGAGTAATCGACAAAAGGTTGCTAGTCAAGTCAGGAACATATAGTACCTTTGTAAGTGTACATTTTCGTGGTCCCAGAGGATGGTGACATTTCCAATTCCTTCTGCAACATATTCTTTATCATCGGCTATCTGAACCCGATCTCCAGTTGTTTCTTCATGTAGTGAATCAAACAACTTCTTGTCACCTAACATATGCTTGGTTGCACAAGAGTCTATCAACCAAACTTTCTTAGTGGGCTACGAAGTTTGAGAGATGAGTACAAGGTTCTTACGAAAATGGGCACCTTCTGATGTCTCCTCATCAGATTCATCATCTTCTTGGGCTACGAGATGTCCCTTTTGCTTTCTCCAATGGGGACGTTGCTTGGAATTTTGAAAATCTTCACACCCGGATGTGCTTTTATGACTTGAAGACCCCTATTTCAAGCTATTATTCCAGCAGTGATCAGTGTCGTGAGTATTGGTTCTGTAAATGTAACACCATCTCTTTGAATTTTGATATTTCTAGTGTGGTTTTGGTTGTGCTTAATTTGGCTTCTCTAGGGGACCCTTCTGATTCTTCTAGCCACAGTAAGGCTTTGAGAACAAAGCTTTATCCTGAGACCCCTCATGGGATGAAGTGATGGCCTTTTTCGCTTATAGCAAATTTACAAGCACTTTAAATGTCACTGTTTGTTTAGACACATTCATCATTGTAACAAACACTCGAAATTAAGAAGGGAGTGCTCTCAAGGTGATTGTGATGAGAATTTTATCGTCCACCGTTTCACCGAGTGCTAATAACTTTGATCTTAGATTAGCAACGCGACGTAAGAAATCCTCCACTTTCTCATCTGACCCCATAGAGAGGGTGTGCAGCTTTGACTAAAGATGAAGAATCTTCGTCTAATTTTTGGCTTCATAAATGGTTGCCAACTTGTCCCAGGCCTCCTTTGGTTTTTCTACATTCCGAACATGTGGTTGCACATCGTCATTGATATTGAGCATTATCAGCATTAAGGCTTTCGTACTAGCCATCTCATACTTTATTAATTCATCAGGGGCTGTGGGAGCGGGCACAGACCTTGTGACAATGCCCCATAATCCTTCAAATTGAAGGATTGTCCTCATTTTTGTTTTCCAGGCCGAAAAATTGGGCCCTTTGAGCAACTGAGCATTGGAAAGAAGCAACTTTAGAGTAGACATTGTAAAAAAAAATTTATTTATTTCAAGAGTTATTACAACTTTGACTCACTGATGATGAGAATTACTTTCTTGTAGATGATCATAATATTCACGTGATGTGAGCTCGCAATGCTTTGTTGGGCATTCTTCTTTGTCGTCATATGGCGTCGTGCACTCCGGCTTCTAATTATTCTTGTACTCGCTTTGCTTGGTAGCTGACATCGAAAGGGAAGTATTCAAGAAGTCCTTCTCGAACTAGCTTGTCGAAGGCTAGATTGCTGCAGTATTCGAAGCTCATTCAGCAAAGAAAAGTAGAACCCGAAGCTCTCAAGAGCTTCTTCACGATGTTCTCTGACTGGTGAGTTGATGTTCCGGCTTTCAGCTGTGGCGACCGTGTTATTGACGCTCTCAATCGAGTTGTCTACACTCGACATTTAGTGAAGTGTTGTAGAATCTACTTCTTGTCCTTCATTGTCTTGGTGGAGTATCTCTTCACACAATCCTCCTCCACACACCAAAGCAGCTTCCAACGTCCAGGTAGAGAGTGAATCTTTCAAACCTTCACATGAGCTACCAGTAGGAAAAAAATAGCCACCACATAGTAGAATAAATTAAAAACAAATTACTAGAACACTTCCACACAATTTCCACGCACCAACTCAAACTTTCTGCTGAAGACCCCTCGTATTTCTTCTATTCCTCACACACAAGTTTATTCTATGTTGAAATTGTAGATGCTTTGTTGGTATTCTTTTTTCACATGCAATGATTAAACACATGGACATGAATTTTCAATAGAAATGAGATAGCAAAATCTCCCACGCAGACCGTAGTTTCAGACATCTACGTAGCTTCTCCACGTAGTAGGTTGTAGAAGACTTCTACGCAGTATCCTTATTTGACATCTAGCGCAAAAAAATCTCCTTCTTTGTCTCTTGCTACAGGTCTTTCTTCATGCACAGCTTGCCTTATTTTGATTTTCTTCTTGTCTTTTCACGCAGATTCATGCAGGAATAACAACTAAAGACAAGATGAAATGAATATTTCCACACAACAAATGGAAATATAAGCCACGTTTTGAAATTACAGGTGCTCTCTTTTCCTCTAGGTCACACAGAACAATCCACGCAGGTGTATTTTCTCCACAAACACAAGAGACAAAGCACATGTCTCAAAAATTCTCCACACAGACTTCCACGCGGGTTTCTTTGAGAACAATAAATAGAAGAAGAATATATACCAAATCTCTGATATTATCCTTCTTCCTCACATGCAGATCCTTCAACTTCAAGGAAAATTTATTTGCTCCCTTCAAACACACACAGGTCAAATATCATACATGCTCTGATACCAAAATGTGAGGTGGAAATAGAGGAGAGAGAATAATGTGGAGTGAAATGCTCTCAACACATTGATTTTTATTATGAAGAAGCACGTACATTATATAGGAGAAATAATTAAATATATTCCCCTAAATTGAAGGAGGAAGATTTGGATGAAGGTGAGAGAATAATGGAATACACCAAGGAAGAGATAATAAAGGGATGAAACAGAACAAACACTCCTAAAATATAAACTATGCAATGTATGCTAACATGATGGCCCAATCTGTTATCTTTGCACTAAGGAATGCTAAAGCATTATCTGATATGATAGTTGTTGGGACACGAAATCTGCAAACTATACCTTTGTAAAAGGATAGTATCAAAGTTTCATTAGCATGTTTCAAGGCTATTGCTTTAGTCCATCATGTAAAATAATCTATAGCAGTTAAGATCCACTTATGTCCTTGTGATGAAGGCGGGTTTATCATGCCAATAAAGTCAAGACCCCACTGCATAAAAAGTTGATCAACTGAGATAGGCTATACAGCAGTGAAGCTAAATGTTCTTTTCCAACAAAGAAAGCACACTTTTTACACCGCCTTATCAAATCAAATAGTCCCCGAATATGTTAGGCCAATAGTAACCAGCTTTCATAATTTTCATGGCTATGGTATGTGCTAAGAAGTGACCTCTTACAGTCCTTCATGGAATTCGATAATATTTTCTGAACTTTATCATAATCAACACATTGCAGCAAAATCTCGTTTAGATCTCTTTTAAACAACACATTATCAATGAAGATGTAAGGTACAACTTGTAATCCAAAATACCTTCATTTATTCTTGTCCATACCTTCTGAATAGGTGTCATGCTGTAGATACTTAACCAAATCAGTCATCCATTTTGATTCCTAAATCTCGTGAGTGAACTCGGTCTGTTGATTTCTGGTTGAACCATTATTTCGATTCTTTGATACCTAATTTTAGCATGCTATTTTGAATCATTTGGTTCTGTAACTTGTTGTTTTTCCATATCAACAATTATATGTTCACATAAAACTTTCCTTGAACCATCTTATTAACCTAAATATCAACATCATACTCCATGACCTTTGTTATCTAGTTTTCTCTTTTCTCATTCAACTCCTTATTTAGTAAGAATGTTTTCACACTTGGATGAGAAACAAGAACATGGATTTTATTGTTTGAAAGCATATACTTGAAATTATTTAGTCCTCTGACTACTAAAAGTACCTATTTTTCAAGAAATGTGTACCTTATTTCATAATCATGCAAACTCTGTCCAAAGAAAGCAATAGGCTACTCAATATTTTCATCATTGACTTGAGTTAATATAGCTAAGATTGTTTTAGCTCCTGCAAGTGCATACATTGTAAAATCTTTATCAAAATTTGGATTTGTAAGAGTAGGAGCTTGAGAGATAGTTGCTTTGATTGATTCAAATCCTTCTCTCCCTTCACTGGTCCAAGAGAAAGTTTTCTCTTTCTTTAGCATAGTTGTGAGTGGTTTAACCAATGCTACAAAATCTGGAACAAATATTCTAACAAAGTTGATTTTTCCAAGAAAACTCTATAATGCCTTCTTATGATGAGGCAATGATAGCTGTGATATGGCTTCGATCCTAAAAGGATCAATTGCTAAACCCTGCTTAGAAACAATATGGCCAAGTAGCTTACCTTGATGTACTAAAAAGATAGACTTCAGTGGATTCAAAGATATTCCAAATTTCCTACACAACTGAAAAGTATGCCTTAAATGCATTAGATGTTCTTCAGAATCTTTTGAAAATACAGTAACATCATCTAAGTTAAAAAGGATGCATTTATTTAATAAGTTGTGAAAATCCATGTCCATTACATGTTGAAACATTTCACCAAAGCATTTGAAAGACCAAAAGGCATCGTTTTGTAAGCATAAGTACCCCACTTAGTGGTAAAGGTTGTTTTATATATATATCTTCTTTCCAGACTAAAATCTAATTATATCCTTTGTAACCATTTAGAAGAGATAGTCTATCTCGAACACGAGACTGCATTCTCAAAATCGATCCATATTTGGGAGTGGGTAATGATCTTTTAATGAAGCCTTATTAAGATCTCTGAAATCTACACATAGTTTAATTTAACCATTCTTCTTCCTAACAAAACAAGATTGGCTACCCAACTTGAATGCTTAAGCGGAAAGATAATACCGATTCAATCAACTTAGGTAATTCTTTCCTCATCGAGGCTTTATTTTACGATTTACAGGCCTCTTGCATTTCGTCTAACAAGTTTAGAATTTGGTTGTAACTCAATTGTATGTTGTGCTTTATTTAATGAGATCAAACCCCTTCGGATCTTGGTATTTCCAAGAAAAAACATCCTTAAACTCCTTGCAAAAATTAATAAATGACTCGCTTTTTAGTTAAGGAACATACCTTTCCAAGAAATAGCTTTTTCCCTTCGTCAACCGAGATCTCTTCGTAATTATCAGCATGAGTTGAAATTTTAGTATTAACCTTTCTTAACTGATCATTAGTGTTGAAGATGTCTTCAAATGTGACCAGACCTCGAGGAAACTTTTTTATCTTCAACTGAGTAATTTGGTCACCATATAAGTGTTGTAATGTATCCTGATTAACTACTGAAAACTCACTTCTACTGATTTGATCATCACTTTCAAAACTTGCCAACCTGAATCATTATCAAGTATTGAGTGCACGACAATTAACTTTATATGAGGCTAGATCATTCTATTTTCAACTGTTCCAAAGCACTTCAAACCTAGCCCCAACTACCTGCAAGCCTATGTGCATGCATGCTTGTTTTCAGCTCTAGGAATAGACTAAATATTAATATCATCGAAATCTTCCATTAAGTCTTAAACTCTATGTCAGTAAAACTTCATTAATGGATTCTTACAAACATTGAAATTTCTTACTTGATTGATAACCAATTCGAGTCACCACAAATATGTAGCATGTTGATACCTCTATTTCGCCCCAAAGCAAGCCATGAATTAAAGCTTCATATTGACTACATTGCAAGTACATGAAAATTGGAGATTCAAAGCTGAGAAATACCTTTTGTTCGTTGGGGAAGTGAGCATCAAACCTACTCCCTATCCCTTCTTGTTCTTAGCTCCATCAAAATGAAGCTTCCAAATCCCTTCTGCTGAATCTTCTATTTTGGATAGTAAGGAAAGTGATGTATTTTTTCATGCATACAATACATACCAAACAGGTGTTCTTCAACTTCCTTAAAAGGATCATGAGCATGTTCTTCCACTTTGTCTTTTCATCCATAAACATGTTAGAAACACCATCTAATGCTAAAACATGAGCTACCTCATCAAAATTAGACTAACCTAGGGATAAATAATTAGCCACTGCATTTGAAGAGTGAGGCTCAATGTGGAATCGGCCGATGGCTCAATTGATAATAACTTTGGTGTTGTAACAGTAGTAAAAAATAATGAGCAATCGAAGAGAGATAACCTCCTATTTTCTTTGTGAAGTCTCTAGATAAGCATAAATCAAAGTATGGAGGCAAATCTACAACTGTGATTACATCTTACGAGAATAGAAAAATTTGGGCAAGCGTGTAACGTCACTTCTAAATTTTTATTATACCAATTGTATTAGTTGCAGTTCCGTCAAGCTATAAGACACTCCTTTCTGTAGGCTCATACTGCAAACCCAATTTTTCTTGCAATTGCTTTTGGCATAACTATGCTACTTGCACCATTGTCCACCATGCAATTATCAACTAGATGTTCCCAATAATTAGTGATAAATAAAATGGTGGTGGTTTCTTGATGTCATGAGCATTCAGAACTTTCTGAACCATCCACTTAAATTCTTTAATGTGGTCTTGTTCAAACATTCCAAGGACCATGTTTGCCTTCTGAACTTCCTTTTCTATAGTATTTGAAGAAATTTGTAGCTTAGCTAGTTCATGAGAAAGTAAATCTTGTTGTCCAGGAATACTCGAGCATCCCACATTGAGATGTTAACATTACATCAACAATGTTAAAAAAGAAATTGTTTTAGATACAAATTCAATTGTCTTAGAGTAGGACTTAGTGAAAACTGATTCTGCTTCAGCTACCTTAGATATATGAGGTATAAACAGTCTTCTTGGATCGCTGTAGCTATTTTTGATGGCCTTTATCAACTGGAACACATGTTATTTTATGAGGAATAACATGGTTGTTGGTTGACTTTGGAACTATAGATGTTGTATTATCGGTGATAGTAGGCAGGATAGGCCTATTTTGTTATTTTTGACTTTCAACAGCTTCCCCTTAAGCCCTACTAGTGACTGCAATGAAATCCTCCTCATTAAAATCGACTAAATTCATTCGGTGCCTTCGAACATGATTTTCTTGCTACCCACCCTCCATTTAAGGCATGAACAATTTTTAGATTAAGGTTTGTGCAACAAGATTGATTTAGAAAATCATTTAGGCAGGTTGCATGAGCTAAATGAGGTTGATTGCAAGGTTGACACCAATATTTTGTAGCCATATTAACTGGGACTAAAGCATTAGAGGAACTATGAGCCTTTGGGTCAAACTGCCTTTGCTGGTAAGGCTACCTATAATTTTGATTCTGTTGATAGGGCTGCCTGTTTTGTTGATTCGTTGATTTTTTCTTTGATAAGGAGCCTAATAGGGTATGCTAGCTATTGCAATTCTGTTCTTAATTGAAGTCAATTTATTTCCCATAGTTTGCAAAGCTTTAAATACCTCATCTAATGGAGCTACAACAATAGGTTATATGATTGTAATAGGATGAGGAATAGGTGCTAAATCTGCAAAAAATGGCATTGAAGGCCTTGGTGCTAATTTTCCATCTTGAATAAGACTATTTTTAGCTCGGATAGCGATATCGTAGGCTGTTGGGAGTGTCTCTCCCCCCATTGATTGAATCATAGTTGAGATATCATTGTTCAATGCCCTAAGATAATAAAGGAAAGCATGATCAGCTTGAGGCTTGACACTTGTTGGAATTCTTTCCCAGGTTTTGGCAAAACGGATATTGAAACTAGACATAAACTCATTGGGAGATCTTTTAATAGTAGACAACTGTTCAATGAGAGAAAAATGATCTGAATTATCCTGGAACTGTTTCAACAATTTTTCACCTAAGTTATCCCAAGTTCTTATGCTTCCAATTTCTAGGTTTCTATACCATTGCAAGGCTTGCCCTTTAAAAGATGCAGCTAAAATTCTTAAAGCTATGTCTTCATGAGTGATATTATGGATCGACATAGGGTAGAAGTGGAACATATTTGATATGTTGGCAGGTGTAACTGATTTTCTCCCGTGAATGATGGCAAAATTTTGATGGCAGCATTAGGAATGTCATGGTAGACTTGAATTACTAATGGAATTCCATTAGTAAAGGTCACAAAATTCCTTGGTGGTTGAATAGCCATTTTAAAAACTAGGATGTTAATAGAGAAACTGATATGTGGTGAAGGAATATCAAGAGGAGTGTTATCAAAACCAGGTCTATTATAAGTTAAAGTATTACAAACTCTTCTCCTTCTAGCAGAATTCAAGGGTAAAGAAACAAACTCAAGAGGAATTCCTCTTACCGATGATCTTGTAGTCTATTTAGGCATGGAACATGCTCCAATACTGTCCGATATCGCTTAACGGAGTCTCTAAAATATTTTAAAATCTTTAGAATAAATTGTTGCAGCTTGCTCCCAAAAGTGACTTTGTAATTGTTATAAATCTATTGTAGATCTACTGTAAAATTTGTAACTTGCATGCAGGTCTGATCCGTGGTTCCATCAGGTGTGCCAAAAGCTGTTATCTCTTGAAAGTGCACCCTATAGAGAGATGGTTACAGGATTTCTAATCTTATAAAATTTGATCTCTCTTTCGTAGATACAATGGAAACATCTTAGGTCTATAGGTATACCTATTTTGAGGTGAGTCTCCGGTATCAAGGTTCCTTGTTGATGTATCCTAAATTGATTCTGGGTTTTTAAACATAAAAGATGACTATAAAGTAATTAAAACTAAGGTTATACACCAAATTTGTATGAGGGCTTTGATTGAGTATATGCACAATTGATATGTGAAAGATTTTGATGCACAAGTCAACAGTCTTCTACAGAATTTAAGGGCAAACACTTGGTTGTACTGAGGGAAGAATATCACAACAACACTAATAAGTTAACATGCACATTAAAATTATGCAGAAAATATTGAATTTGCAGCGGGGTAAGTAATTTATAAGGGAATTTGCATTCACAAGACTAATAGAAACATACACAAGACTACAAATAATTGGTAAGGTAGAAATTATTCACACTCAGAAGGAAAAACTGGAAAAAATTTCTTCAGTACTCCTATATCCAAAAAGTCCTCCAGAAGTTCTCCTTGTGCTTTGCAAAGGCACACAATATATAGCAAAAATAATTTCCCCCTTTCCTAAAAATAGCCTAAGGCTTGTACTTGCCCATGCATCTTATTTTTACCCTTTATTTAATAATAGATAAAGGAATAAAAATAGAGCATGCAATTACAAATAGGCATTATTAGCCTTGATTACAATATAGTCAAATTGAAGTTGATTGTTCTATTTTTAAGAAAGAAGGGTGAATAATTTGCTAAAAATAAGATTGCTTGCTAGGCAAGTCTCTCTCCATGAACATGCAACTCTGTCTTCTTCTCTATTTTGTCTTGTTGTGAAGGCATGCAAAAATATTCCTGTGTATTGAGAAAAATAAATTACATTAATTGCAATACTTTGCAAAATAATTCATCCAAATATCTATCTTGATTGGGACCACCTTTGTCTTTGATGTTGACACTTGTTTTGTCTTCTAGTGATCACATGGATAGCACATAGTGTAAATTATCTCTAACCTTCCCACTAGTGGGGACCACCTTTAAACTTGACCATTAGTCTTCATTGGTTTGGCCACTCTTGATTATCCGGCCTTAGACTATAGTACTAACATAGTCTAATGAATTCGGCCCCCTTTGAATACACATATGGCACATTATAATACTCGGCCACTTTGATTATTATTTCCTTGTCGGATTTTGGATTATTTGGTATTTTAATTCCCCTGGCGGGCTTGCGGGAAAATGTAAGAACTTGAAACTTGTTTGCGAGCCTTAAAGAAAAAAACTCCTCGGCCTTCTGCCTGGGGAAATGCGGGCACACGGAATAACTTGGAATTTTAACCACATTTGCAAAAGGTATAAAAGTTTTAAGAAATCCCGTTGTTCCGCCAATGTTCTATGGAATCGATATTTGACCTTTTCCCTAATTTGACTTTCTCCTTGTGTGCTCGGGCTTGGGAAATTTTGGAAATTTTAACTTTTGCATTTTTAAAGTTTTAAAACTTAAGTGAACCCCGACCTCCATTTCTCTGCTTCCACTTTGGTGATGACACATGTCCTTCTAAGGGGCTATGGGTCTGTGGATGAAAGTTTTACAATTCAAATTTTTGAACTTTAACTAAGTTCGACCGCCATTCCAACCTGATGACTTTTTCCTCGATTTTGACGACTCGTTTGTGATCGTCGATCTTTGTACTTATTGATTTTCAACCATTGATCTCCAAGGGATAATTTTAGGGTTTTTGCCATGTCATAAATGCATTTTAACCATGGTTTGCATTGATCGCGGAGCTTGATCTTTGGCCTTTGATATGTGTACTTGTCATTTTCGATCGTTGATCTTTTAACTATGGTTGAATTCTGCTAATTCATCTCTCGATTTTGCATTATAAGATCAATTCAACCCTAAACATCATTTCATTTGGACTTTACGTTTTTTTTGAGTGAAGCCATGGAAAAATTTTGTTTGACGCCATTGTTTGATCTATGAAGCTCGTATTTTACACCTGTATACTTGTCTCTGTGAGTTCTTTAGAGGATTCTGCCATTATTACTCCTTCTGTATTGGGTTCAAGCTCGGCCCTTCTTTTTAGGAAGATTCAAGTTTGGTTTTGTATTGGCTGCCATCGTTTGAAGCTTTTGAGCTCTCGGCCGTGATCATTTCGACTTCTGCGAGAAGTTTTCTTTAACACACACGCCCGCCACAGTTAGTAGTGAGAGCTTCGAGCTCGGTCTATATTATTTTGGGCCTGCAATAATCTGAGGACTTGAACACTTGCATTTTCTTGTCATTTTGAGTTGCTATTTGGCCCCTGCTAAAGATTCTGTAACTTGGCCGCCATTGTGAATTTGAGCTCTCGGCTATGATTTATCTGACTGTTTTGAGCTTTGAACTATGTGAGTGGTATCGATGCTCAATGAGCATGGTAAGTTCTCGACCTCATGAATTTCGTTGTTACCTAGTCTTTGTCATTTTGAAATCTGAAACTGATACTTGTTTTTCTCTTGCATTTATTTGTGTTTCGTGGCTCGGTCATGGTTGTTTCGAGTTGAAACCATTTTGGGTACTCATTTTTATCTCTAATTCGAATTCGTGACTCTGAGTTCCATCTTGATTCACTGACATCTACTGAAGAAGGTAAACTCGTGGTTTCTCCTTAAACACTTGCCACTATTTATTGATTATTGACTCAAAAAATGTAGATCTGTGCATTTCGAGACATGGGTATTCTGGTTCTCATTCTGTAAATTTCATTTGTTTTCCTACAACCACTTGGTTTGGTCTGTGAATAATTTATGTTCTGAGATCTTGAGTTGTATAGTTGATCAATTGTTGTATTGTAAACATGTTGTCTTTTTCTGAAACTTGGTTGTAGTCTGAATGAATCCTCTTCTGGGTATTTGTAAAAAATGAAAAGAAAGCCTATGTTGAACCAGATCTGTGCCTTCTTGTTTGAATTGATGGATTTCTTGATAGTTCCTTTTGAAATACTTGTTGCATTTTGAACTCTGTAAGCTCTAGAAATATATCAGTTTTGTGCATAATTGTAAACTGGGTGATCAACCTTGTAGGCCATAGAACATTTGTGCTTTCTAAAAATTGAAAAACTCCCTTCTGTTTGAAATTTCTGAATATCTCTTTGACTTGGATATGAGAGCTATTTGTGTGGGTCTTTACTTTGTATTCTGAAGATGATGCTTGTCACTTGTTAGAATACTACAATCTTGTTTGTATCTCAACACTGAATAATAATCTGATGCACAACTTATTTCTTCTACTCTTGCAAGTAGTTTTTTTGGAAATTGCAAGCAGTTCTTCATTTGTTTATGATACTATTTTCAGGCATAAGCCTTGATTCAGATGCTTTGTTGAAATACTGTAACTTGTTTCTTTTATTTAGATGCTTTATTTCCTTGATAGTAGTATTTCTAGCATGCTGGAAAATTTAAAAAGTTGATTTTCATGGTGAAGCCATGGAAATTTTTTTCCATAATTCTTTCTTTCTTCCATTTCCAAAACAATAGTTGTATTTTTCTGATTCAGAATACAAAAAATAACACTTCTATTGAAGCTGATTTGGTAATTGAAAGATGAAACATCATAATTGTTCATTCTTGATCATGTAATGCTTTTCTACTTTTCTGTATCACTTTACTTAATTTACATAATCCTTTTAAAGCATGTGATATTTGAAAACAAGTATGATGAAGAATTGTAAATGTCCATTTTACATGGTGAAGCCCTGTCAAAATTTTCCCAGAATCTTCTTTTCATTCCTTTTCAACTGTAATCTTTTCTTTCTAGTTAACTTCAGCTTCTTGAAATCGATTCTTCTTCTTTAGTTGTAGGCTAAAACATGTGCTTCTATCTTCCAGTCTCTCTTCTTTCTGTAACTTCTTCCACTTCAGAACAATTATTGAAACTTTGAGTTACATTCTTCCTTCTTTCCATCATGTACTTATGACTTGTCTATTTCTTCCTGGCTGCAACTTGTACCTGCACACTTAAGAAAACAGTTAAAAAATACTTAGGCTTTTTGGCTTCTCTTATGTCCATGGTTTTCTTTTCTTTTTTCTCTCTTCTTTCTGAGTGAATAAAACATGTATGCATGTTTGAATTTCAAGTTGACTATTTCTCATGTTATTAAGAGATTCATATGCACGAAATAGGACAGTGTAGGAATATGAATCGATCCCTGAGCTTGTAATCGATAGTTAATCCCTTCTCTTCCTTTCAAGTACGGTGACTTCTCTAATGGAAATGAAGAAGGAACAAAAGTGGAAATGGAGATGTTTTAATTGAAGAAAGAAACCCCCAAGGCAATGATGGGTTCACTCATACTCCTTTACTTTCTCTTTCATGCATGTGTACCTCTTATTTCAGTAGTTGTACTTTACTTTTCAGTTACATCCCACGACTTGTGTGGGAAACATTTGAAAGTTCCTTATGAATGAAACATTGAATTCTATAAATGAGTTGTATATTTATTTTTACATTTCGATTTCTGTATGCACCTTTGTATGATGAACTAAACAACTCAGTGATATAATTGAATGTTTTAATCATGAAAGAAAGAATTTAGAAAACCTGTAACATCTAGTAATGAACTCTGATTTCTACAATCTGTACTTATGTTTGTTGTTCCAAAACTTAACATTTCATATATTTTGTAATTGGATGTCTTCATGAAGAAGACAACACACTGTATCCTTTCGGGACTTGTGTTCTTTTGCTGAGGATAGTCATGAAATTGCAGACTATGTGATTTGTTACATTTTGTAACATAGCACACATAGCTGCAGATTTCATGTAATCTTTTAAATAAATCAGCAATAATGACATAATTGAAAAATCTCCCCTAGCTTAGGTATACTTCACCAATGCTATCCATCATAACGAAGTTTCGAGTATCAATTTCTGCACAACTATAGAAATTGTCAAAAGTTACTAGGTTGGGAAAAGGTATAGACATTTCTTGGTGAAAAATAACACCTCTTATCCATATCCATGGTTTGACTCAATAGACGAACAAACAAGAGATTTGACATATACACCCTTTCATTAAATAAGCTATGGTCTTTATAACAAAATAAACACATGTCAATGTCTTGAACTCTTTTTTGTTTACATGGAAATAGATATATATTATTTTGAATTGATATAGCACTAAAATGATAGTGTAGGTGAAGTCCATACAAAAAGAGGCTCTAGAAAATTATAGAAAGAGATCTACAAACCTATTTTTCACAAGTAAGGCAATGGATATTTGTAAAAACATGTAGTTTAATATGAGATCCGTCCCTTTTAAGTGAAATTAGCTCTTTTTATACATCTTCACCTTTCCTCTTGAAGTGTTATAAAAAATGAGCAATGGATGTGTTTTCGTTGATGAAAATCTTAGGAATTTAACACTTTTGTATGTCAGTAAATGTTGGACAACGTCCATTCATTGACCTCGAATGCAACAAACTTGTAGGTTAAATAATGCATATGTGACAAATTTGCTTGCTTTTATAAGTCCGCAACACGAGGTGCATTTTTCATTAGATAGTGTTGGTTGTATGTTTTTCTGATAGTTCACGATTGAACACATTGGCTATGGTGTCTTATTTCACTATGTTGGAAAATAACTAGAGTGGTTTTTGGTGTACAAAACTACAATTTGATATGTTTCTACCCTTCCTTGGTCTATTGAAGTTATGATGTGACGCGTAATTGTACTTATGTGAGGCTTTGTTTTAGATGGGTGTGTGGATAACTAAGAATTCAATGACACAATTGCTTAAAGGAGAGGTTGTGGAGTTTCCTTGCCTATAAAATACTTTCTTTGCAACCTAGTGATCATGTAAAAATGTCCGGTTTGAGGTATCAAACATGTATAGATCTAATGGTAGTTGCACGCACTATGCATTGCTTTCGTCAAAATTCAATACATAGATATAGTGGGGAAAATACAAAAAGGTGTTGTGGGGAAGATAACTTCTCACATATGTAGGACTCTCATGGGATTCATGTGAGTTAGATATCACCATTTCTCATGAATTTTCCTCTTCCTCTTACACTTAACTTTATGACATCCTTTTAATAATTGAGCTTGTGTTATCGCACATGCATCTTTCGATCACCGACATGGATGTTGTGGGCCTTAAGGTTGCTATGATAGGGATGCCTAGGCCGTACTCTAACACACACCATGACACTTTGATACAACGTATGCTTGTGATGGCAGTGTAGTTCATGCAATAGCCATTTTCCTTGCGATTTGTTTGCAAAGGCTCCATTGCCCCAAGTATCATCCTTATTAGTGAATTGAGTGCATATCTTAAGTAAAGGACTATATAAAGGGAAGAGCTCTATCAAAATCTCCGCTCTAAGAATATAAAAATACAAAGAGCCGGGATATATTTTTGGGTTTGATGTTATATATAGATTTATAGTAATTGTTGTCCCAACTCCACCCTTGTGATAGAAATCTAAAACCACCTTATTTCCAATTATGTATGCACTTTGGGAATTACGAGGACGAGACTTATTTCTAAGTCTAGTCTAAGTCGTGGGTTGAGAGAGGATGGGGCAGGGCGGTCCAAGTCTATACCACCTTATTTACAACTTTGTATGTGCTGGAGATTATGAGGATGCAACTTATTTCCAAGAATGATCTAATTTGCAACTTGAGAGAAAATGCAAAAAAATGATCCAAGTCTGAACCGCCTTATTTCCAACTTTGTATGCACGGTAGATTACGTGAGGTTTTGAGAGACCATCCAATTTTATGGGGTTTGGACTTCTATTTATGTTAATTTGGTATGGATACAAAGGATACAATTGTTCATATTTAATAGTATTTGTTAGGGTGATGTGTAGCTGGTAAAAACAAAGTCACATGCATTCATTAGAGACACGCGAGGTCAGTGGTCACATTATGTAGTCTTGTCTTGAATGCACTCGGTTCAAGGGACAATCAGGATATACGTCTGTATTTTCACACCCAAAAGTCATCACATAATATTCTTAAATCAGTCTGAATCTCTGATCATAATTTAGGATCCCATGTGGGACAAGAAAATATGTCTGAGCAACTCGTGACTCGTATTATGTATATGTTCAATGAGTGCGGTTTAGATGGAAAGCCATTCAAATTTAAACACTGGACGGTAGATGCCTCAAATATGCACAACTCTCCACCGATTTCCAACTTCGTACACAATGGGTGGAGCGTTATTAAAAAACATTTTTACCCGTGTTACATTGGGATTCACCCAGACCACTTAATTTTATGGTGTTTAAAATTTATTTGTTAATATATATATATATATATTGAAGTTGAACCGGCTGCCGTCAGACATTTGAGGGACGAGATCCTCGGAGTACATGCGTTGAATGAAACCATCGTCGGGAGTTTCTGTTTGACTGACAATACCATCTATGGCTGCCTCTGTCTGAAGGCATTGTTTATCAGGGCAGGATTTAGCCACCTCAAGAGCTTTTGTCTGACTGACAATACCATTTAATGCTGTCTCTGCCTGGGGATGTATCATATTTCCGTCCTCTGTTTCTGTCTCTGTCTGAAAAACACTGTCCATATCCATGTTCTCCTCCTCCACCAGAACGGCATCAACATTGAGCACACCCAAATTATCTCAATCGCTACTCAAAGTGTTTACTAACCTCTTGTGGCGAAAGGAAGTCTACCAAAAGACCAGCAGACAGAATTTTTCACGGCGATGTTACCATTTTCCTCCATATAATATAGGCCATGCTAAGACGAAGAACATTTAATTATGCCGAAAGCGTATTCCATTTTATATAAAGGGGAGAGCTATCGCTTGGGTCTGACATGGCCGTACAACCATATCGTCGAAAAATCGAACAACCCAAGTACTTTTGAATCCAATGGCCTAGAAAACAGGGTTCGATATAATTACCCCAAAGCAGAGGTTAAATTTGACGCCCATTTAGCAGTGTAATGGTCATCATATAACAATATAATCAGTATCTTTTGTAGTGTTAAAAATAAAAGGGACCAATTGCAGGACTAGCTACTCATCCCAGCCGCCAGGATTCATTGTTTTAAATTTTGGTTTTCCAAAAACGTTGGGTGGTATTGCAGAGAATTTTGTGGTTTTTTAGTGTTTAAATTTTGTAGTCAAGTGTGTGGGGGCAAACGATTTGGTTTTGAAAACTAGTGGGCCGGTAAGTTGAATGGAGATATAACCACATTGTTGGGTGTATATTTTGTAATGTTTAACATCCTACAGTGTGTACATTTTCTCATGTTCGACGTCATTATTGCTAGAAATGGTTGCAACCAGGGAAATCGGTGGTCTCAGATAGGCATACTCTCTAAATATCAACACAAATTCCAAAGAAGGGAAAAAATTAACGAGTTTAGTCTCAAGTGCCACCATTTCTTCCACCAATGCCCCTTAAACAAGACTAAGGGATAGTTTATGCATATAATTACACCTAAATTTATTTAAGCATCATAAAATATAGTTAAATATAGTAAATAATGTTGATTACCTACTCAATCAAACATGTAAGGGGTTAGGGGAACATAACACAAGTTCTGAGTGTTTATATGTGATCACTATCTATGACATCGTAATTTGGGCACAAAAAAGGCATATCCAAAATTGTCATAATAGATACACATTTACCGTATAAGTATCGGAGTCATCCTCCATCTTCATAGCCGTGATGGTTTGTTGTTTGGTCTCTCTCATTTGCCTATTATTTCAATTTGACCTCCCATTATTTTTAGTAGCAACTTTACCTTGTTGCTTTTACATATCGTTCTTCCAAAATAATCTTAATAGTTTGTATGGCATTCATTTACTAAAAAATTACATTTTTATATTTGTATATTAAATACACCATGTTTGGTGCCAGTAGAGTCAATATGCAATATTAGTAGAAATTGCACTTGAGGTATAAGAAATGCTAAAAAGGATTCGAATGCGACATTTCTATGAAATTTCTTTATCGTGTAGCAGTGATAATGCATTTGGTAGGAGAAATCATGTAGTAGTGATAATATAAATCCATACACGAATTCCTGTTTTGCTTCTCATTTGTTCGAGCGTGATTGTTGTGTAGGAGATATCCATTTAATTTCTCTTCTTCCATGATCGCAACTGGCTTGAATGCATCATTTCTATGAAATTTCTTTATCATGAAGAAGTGATAATGCATTTGGTAGGAGAAATCATGTAGTAGTGATAATACAAAGCCATACACGAATTCTTGTTTTTCCTTTCATTTGTTCAAACATGATTGTTGTGTAGGAGAAATCCGTTTAATTTAAATCCTTCCATGATGGCAACTTGCCCAAATAACTACACATACTCTAAGCTCTGCCTTAGGGTGGGATTACGTTTTATATATATTACACAAATTAGGTAACTATGAAAATTATGGCATTGGCAAGTGTACCTGGGATTGGTGGGTGCTTGTGTGAAAGACATGGATGAATTTTAAAATTATTTGACCGTGTATAATTACCGTGAATGACCATCTATGTCCATGGAAATTTATTATGGATATAAATTCGTATTATTATAATACACTTGTATAATATTAAATTCATATTGATTTAAATTATAATTAAAGATATAATAAATTTGCTATAAATAATATTATAACATAAATTTATCACAATTAATATTGTCTTATAAAATTATTATTATATTAATGTTAATTCTCGCAAAGATTAGATCTGACCCATGCATGAAGGACATAAGATCCATTTCTTCCCTAGCCACAAATAAGGAACAAGGTATGTTTCATTTAAGAGACCGCGTTCCAAACCAAAAACCTATTGGATTTTCTCCATTTTTAAATTTTGACTCCTTTAGGAACAAATTGGACTCTCATGGAAATTGCAAACGAAATGTAGACGATTACGTGGATTGCGAGAAAAAAAAGAAAATCCCATTTCATGTCAATGTTAACTAATGGAATTTTTTTCTAGAATGTTGTGAGGTAAACCCTTACTATAGTCCTTATAACTAGAGTGATTCCCTTATCATTAATGCGCATGAAATCGCAACCCTTAGATGTTAGATCTTTTATGCATATCCCCATCTTTGAAGTCTCCTACGAAACACGCCTGGCTTTCCATGTCCTTGGACTTCTCATCCCTCTACCCCTTCTCCATTGAATCTCAACCTCTTTTGTTATTTCGGTCCCTCCATTTTCACTTCTACCATGCATACCCTTCGACATTTACATCGTATAGTTCGCATACGATTGCTAGTTCGGTGGGATAACAACATATATGGACACTTATGATACTCAATAATCGAGTGTTTTAATGACGAAAATGTAGTTGTGAAGACAAAGTCAAGGTCATTCATTATGATTGACCTATTCTTATTTTGAGCCGCTTAGATTTTAATTTTATCCTTATCCTCATAATTTTAGTGCTTTATACGTAGGGTTTAGTTTCCCATTCATAGATATAATTGTGATAGACCATGGATTTTTGGTTGGTTGGAGCGCTTCGTAGATGTAGAGCTTATGTTGTAATTATTGAACCTTTTCCCTCTTTTCTTGATCTTGATCTCGGAGTTTAGTAAGATTGTTTTGACCCCTCGCATGATAATCATCAAAGCCCCCTCTTATTATGGTCATCAAATATGACAAGTACATTGGATTGTTTTGGGATCTCGATCAAGCCCCTCCATGTTCTTATTTTCCTTATTTCACGAGGTAGTCGTAAACAACTCCCTCACAGAAATCACGAGCTTTGAAAATCCATAGATATCGATACCTAATGTTGTACAAAGTAACTATAGATATTAGAGGTACATAATGTTAAGTTCTTACTTTCACAAGAATCTCCAATTTTTATCCTTGAACTTTGCTTATTTCAATCACGTTACAAAACACGTAGATGAATTCATTATAGTGAATAAAGAGCTCACACTTTACACCAACGCCAATAGATGGATGGGATTTTCATTCAAGCATGCCTCCACTTTCACGTCTCTCGCTCTCGATCCTCCGCTCAAGCACATGATTCTCATGGATCTTGATCATTTCAAATAGGGGAGAGATTTCTGTTATGGAAAAATCAAAACACCCCTGATTACTGCAAGTGAATGGTTGAGGCAGTTTGTGTGATTTGGTAAACATGGAGTTATCCCAAAGTGTGGGACTTTGAAATCGGGATAACTCTCTAGAGAAGGCCGGATTCTATCCTATCCTAGTGCCAACTACTACAAATTGAAGAGAGTTGTAAATCTAACCCTAATCTAAATTTTTCCCAGGAGACAGAGATAGAGAAAATGCATGAAAATTAAAACCTACTCTAAGGGAAGGTGATGCACCAAGAAGGAGTGTTGAACAACATGCACAATAAACACAACACTACTAGAACCTTGTAATGAAAACAATAATAATACACAATAACCTTACATGTAATGAAAGATCAAAAAGTTGCAATAGAACACAAAAGAGGGTTTGAAACATCCACAAATATGATTTTATTTCTCTCAAAGTTGATATAATACATCAAATTTAGGGCCAAAGGCACAGATTTTGCATTACAATGTTCAATAGGGAGGTTTTGAGCTCAATAAATGTCTTGTAGACAAGAAAGAAGGGAGGGGATATACAAGGTTTCCAACAATGTTTTTAACTGTGCCCCTCCTTACAATCTATAGTAGAAGATTTTGAAGGGAGGAGAGAGAAATAAAAATTTGAAATTTCTCGAAATCCTTCCAAAATCATGATTAGATATCTGCAATGAATGTGGAGGATCAACAAAATAACATTCAACTGTTGCACCTTGCCCTTAATGTGGAAGAAATGACACCCATGCCTTCATGATGCACTTGGGTATGGCCCATGTCCTGCAACTTCATCATTGAAACTTGCTCATCAAACCCATCAATGTCCTTTACCTACCATGGCCTCTCTTTTCATTTTCAGAGGTCCATAACCTTCAAAATCTGAAATGTAATGGCTTCATACTGTAGAGCCTGAAATCATCTTACCAATGACTATAATTTTGTAAAAATTGGAGTGCAAGGCAAGATATAATCATTTCAGCACTGGTTGTTTGAAAACATTTTCCCTAACCTACCCTACTAGAAATTGCATTTTTCCTTCACCATTGCATTCTTTTCTAAAAATCCTTTCCATCAAGTATAATTTTGTGAAAATTGGGTAACATATTGCACAAGATATAGGGTTTTCAAGTTGCTCACTAGTTTATACTTACCGAGCTCCATCGAGCTACTCCATACCACCCACCGAACTCTTTACCCCACCGAGTTGGCTCTCCCTACACTGTATGCCAACTCGTTTCGGGGTTTGGCATACCACACCCCAACCTAATGCCTAACTCACCATTCAATAGATTGGCATCCAACATGGTGACTTTGTGGGATTTTAAATTTTGGGTAGGATTTACATTATTTTTGGGGTTTTGTGACTCCCATTTTGGATTCCTCATCGTGCCCATTTTGGGATTTGCTTCACTCAATCACCAAAATCCACCTCCAAACTTGAGCTTCCTAAAACTGAAATGATTAAACTCGAATGTGTGACATTACGCCACGTTACCCATTTTTGGGGTTTGAGGATTATTATTTTCGGACTCTGCATCCAACTCACTTTGAAATCACCAACCCGAGGTACCGAAAATGAAACCTCCAAAATGCCGAAGTGGGCTTGTCCTCCGAAAGTACCTCTAAATCCCAAAAATGCTTATTCGTGTCATGACTCACCACTTCATCTCCAAAACTTGTCGAGCTATGAGCTATTCCCATGCAATTGTCTTCATCTTAATTGTTGTGTACTCGGCTTGACCGAGCTATATTTGTGTTTCACGGTCAGTCGATCGTCTCCGAGCCTTCCTTCCTACCAAGAAACTCATCGACCTTCCCCTCCCGCATAATGCGAGCTCAACCTCCCCATAAGCCCCTAAAGGGCATTTTATCATATTTTTTGCATCTCTGAGGGGATTTTTTGGATTTTCTACCTTAGAAAGGGGGATAATGAGTGCTTAGAACCTTAAAGTACCAATGTTTTCTCTCATGGGCCATTTCTAGTCATTTTTGGGGCCGAAGGCCATATTTGCCTCTGCAATGGAACCGTGAGCCAGATGACCTTGAATGGCCAAATTTAGTGCCAATGTTTCTTCAATGTTCATAAATGCTTCCTAAACCATGAAATTGCTAGTAAAACCCCGGGCCGCATGTGTGAGTCATTTTCGAGTGCACAGCTCGCTTATCTCCATGTCGGCCCAAATTGTCAGGGGGTAAAATTAGATAAAAATTTCATGACTCATGGGGACATCTACCTAGTAGATGTTCTTGTACCAAGTAACCTTGACCTTTCCATTGGACACAAAGTCAACATATACCCGTAGAATTATCTTAAACCGCAGAGTTGAAACCAAATACCACCTACACCTCGCTGAACTTGAACTTGTTCCATTTCTCAAACTCTTGATTCCCATAAGATCTTAAAAATAAGTTTTCGAGAGTAGAAAATTTTCTTGATCCGAGATCTTCACATGTTCCTCTCGAAACCTTGTTTCATGAGACTGGAATGTATCATCCCAAAACTTGAAAGCGTTAAGTATGAAGAATGTAGATGACAATGTTTGGCATACATTGCACACTGCAGAGTTTTAAATAAGACAATATTCTAGTTTTTACATCACAAAACTCTATTAAAACTTGAATTTTCTTTCTTCTGAAAATTTCACTTGTGACATGATACTAGGGGCTATTTTTTTATTTAGCGGAGATGCTTATAAGTTCACCTACGATTGACGCTAAAGGACTCAAATATTGAAAATTTACTAAAATCTCTCCTTAATCTTGATTGTAGTTTCTCTGCATTTGTTTTCCTTTGAAATTAGCAAATGTTCCCTACAAGTACAAACTTCTTCTTGCTCTTATAATCATTCATTTTGGGAGTCACACTGAACTGCACAATGATACAACTTGGTAGAACTAAAACCTTTGCCAAAGACACTTAGGGAAATTGAAACCTAATCTAAAACAAGAGAATGTGCATATGCACTTAGAGGAATTGTAAAGCCTAAACTAATATGTACAAGGGTGAAATATTCCTTTTAGTAACAATGCTTAAGGTAGTTTCCATTAATCGGAATTAGAAGTTCCTCTCCATCCAAAGTAGAAAATTAGAAGGCATTGCTGCTTTTACATCCTATGACCATGTAGGGGCCACTCCAAATGGCATCGAACATGGAATGCCTTCCCAATTTTTCTCGGTCTGCATCCCATTTTCAAACTAGGCCCCCCTCCGGAAAGGTCCTTGCTTTAGCTCTCTATTAAATGTCCTGTTGATCATGGCCTGATCCTTATCCATGGTTTGAATGACATGCTATTTGATATCTTCTAATTCCATTAACTCCATATGTCTAGCTTCCATAGGTTAAAATTATGACAGTTCCAACTGCTTCATGACCTCTAATGCGGGTGGCTCCAGTGATATAGGTAAGACTGCTTCCTTCCCATAGACAATATTGTAAGGGGAGTTTCTCATTGGCACTTTTGGTGTGATCCTATCAATCCATAAGGATGATATGATCTTGGTATGTCATGCTCGATGATTATCATCCAATACCCTTCTAGTGATTCTAAAAAAAAATTGTTTGTGGATTCAGCTTGTCCAGTTACCCTAGGGGTAATAGTCAAAGATGATGTGCGCAAATAGATTCCATTCCATGATCTTGGAATATAAGAATGCTAGAGAATTATGTGAAATGATAGTGGCTGGGAATTCAAACCTTGTGACAATCGGCCTTCATAGAATTCGAGTATGCTAGACTCGTTTTTGTCCTTGAGAGCCACCTCCTCGGTCTACTTAGTGAAGTAATCTATTACTTTGTTAGTATCCACTTGTGGCCTTGGCTGGAGTTGGGATTAATGACTCCGATGAAGTCCAACCCACATTTCATAAATGGTTGGTCAACTAAAATCAGATGCATTGGGATTTTTTCTAGTCTCTCCTTGCTATGAAGAATGCACATTTTTTACACTTCTTGATCCAAGTGTAGCAGTCCTTACTAAAAACTATGGGCCAATAATACCCCACCTTCGTTATCTTGAGTGCTATCACTCACAAAGAAAAATGACCCTCTGGCCTCTCCATCGTTAAACTCTTGTAGCACTTTCTCAAATTGAAGGCTGTTCAAAAGTATCTCAATAGGACTTGATTGATGTCCTTTTTGAAAAAATCCCCATCAAAAACACATATGGAATGGCTTGTAGCCAGAAATATATCCTCTTTGCTTTGCTCATCACAAAAGGCCATAAACATATTTATAGGAAGTGTATAATGTCCTGAGTCTAACAAGGAATAGGCACATTATCATTTGCTTGCTCTTGACTATCATATAGCACAAAAAAACTCCTTTTCATTACTTGCTTCATCATGTTAACTAGAAGACAATTTTTCACAAAATCCCTTTCCACGAACTAACTTAGTGAATTTAATTTCAATTTCATATTCCATGACATGAGTGATCCATCCTGCATATTTCTCATTTAAATACTTGTTCAAAAGGAAGTCCTTGACTCCCACATGGGAAACTAGCAGTTGGATCTTGTTGTTAGAAACTAGATGATTGAATTTCTTCAAACTCCTAATTACTGCAAGGATATGCTTCTTGATGAAGGAATACCTAACTTCATAGTCCTCCAGGCCTTGACTAAAGAAGGGAAATGGTTGTTCAGATCCCTCTTTGTTCTGTTGTATTGGGATTAAGGAAATTGTGTCTAAACTTCTGAAGGCATAAAGCATGAAATTTTTAAAAAAATTTGGATTGATGAGAGTTGGGGGTTGGGATATGGCTTCCTTGATAACTTCAAAGCTTACTTTGCCTTCGGTTGTCCACTTAAATTCCATACCCGTTTTTAAGATCAACATTATTGGCTTGACAAGAACGGAAAAATATGACACAAATCTGCAAACAAAGTTGATTCATTCTAGAAAACTATAGAGAGACTTCTTATGATTTGGAAAGGGAAATGGTCGAATTGCTTCAACTCTCTCTGGGTCTATTGTCAATCCTTCCTTTGACACAATATGGCCTAATATCTTGCCTTCGTGAGCTAAGAATATACACTTTTTTTTGGGTTTAGGGACACTTCGAACCTTCTACACCTTTGAAACACCTTCCTTAGATGAAAGAGGTGACTTTTCGCATCTTTTGAAAACACAATGATTTCATTGAGATAGAAAAGTACTATTTTTTTATCAACCCCTTAAATTTCATATTCATTTCCCTTTGGAAATTCACTCTGAATTTGACAAAGTACAAATGGCATCTTCATGTAAGCATAGGTACCCCACTTGGTGGTGAAATTTGTCTTGAACCGATCATGTTCTTTCACCATCATTTAGTTATAGCCTTAGTATCAATCTAGGAGAGAGAATATTTGTTAACCACCTACTACCTACAAGATTTTATCCATTCAAGGGAGTGGGTAGTGGTCCTTGAGAGATTCCTTTTTCATATCTCGAAAGTCTACACACAACCTAATTTACCCATTTATTTTCTTGAATGGTACAATGTTTCGTAACCCAACTTGAGTGTTTGATAAAAAAAAAATGCTTTCCTCTATCAAATTATTTAGATATTTCTTCTTTAGAGGCTCAATGTGAGGGTTGGTGACCTTTGTTTTTACGATAGGCTTAGCTTTTGGATCCAGTTTAATATTATGTTGTTCCAACTTAGGATAAAATCCTTTTAGGTCATCATAGCTCCAATGTCAAGACATCCGGGAACTCTTGGAAAAGTTGTATGAAATCTAATCTTTCTTTCTCGGTGCTCAATTTTCCAATTTGAAGTGTTTTACCCTCTCTAATTGAAAAAGCTTTTTAATATTCTCGTTTGACATGTATGTTTGCCTTTCCTTTCCGAAATTGGTCATTAGGGTTGAAGATAGATTCTAAGGTCACTAGGACTTTAGGTAATTTTTTTGTCCAAAACTACACTACACGATCCCCGTCTTATTGCTCTACTTAATCCAAATTCCTAGCTAAGAATTAAACCTCTTCTTCGCAAGAAATTGATGATCTACTAATCATTTTGAAATACTGTTAACTAGTTTTATTATACGGTAAAGTTGGCCTTACGATGAAATGGATGTTTGGTTTCATTTTATCTCTCTTAATATTGTCAACTACATCAAAGGTTTCCCTAATTGCTGCAAGTCTATCTATAGGTTCATTCTTATTTCTAGGTATGGATTCAATGTTGAATGCATCAAAGTACTCAATGATATCCCATACCCTACTTTTGTAACTCTTTAGGAGATCATTTTTTACGGTATGTTGTCCCTTGACTTGATTCACAATTAGTTCACTATCCCCGAACACCTAAAAGTTATTTATACCTCTCTTCCTAACTTGATGCAAGATATGGATTAGAGATTCTTATTCGGCTGTGTTGTTGTGTGCATGTATTTGTGCTTAAGCTAAGTTAGATGAGTAAGAACTACTACCTATTTACAGTTCTATAACAAAGTTGATGAGAAAATCTAAGCACCATCAAATATGAGAGCTAAACAAGATCAATACTAAGCATAATGTATTAACTTTGAATTAACATGCTAAAGTATTCAAACCTCTACTTCTCTAGATTACCCACAAAAAGTAAATGGACCTATGTAGACTCCATGGAAATCAAATTGATTGTTTTGATCTTCAAGAACCTAGGAATGGGAGCTCATCAAATCTTGGCTACAAGACCCTTTGACTATTCCCATATGACCCAAGCACTTGGAAAAATGCAAGGAAGGAGGCTTAGCTCTTCAAATGGTGAATTCCCAAGAGTAACAAAGGAAAAGCTTATAGTCTATTTGTTATGTGCTTTGCTCTTTTCTTCTCAAGAAATTTAGGTGTAAGTGTAAAGGTAGGAGGAGGGCTCTTTATATAGCCCAATGGATAAAGTAATCTCTACATCCCTTTGCATGTGGGATAATAAAAATGTTGAGTTAGTTGTGGATAAAGGGGGTTTAGATAGGGTTGAGTTAACTTTAGGAGGGTTTAGTTTGTCCATTAGTGACCCATGTGGATAAAGGGGGCCTACTAATTAATCAAGATGATTTAATTAATAGATGTGCAAGCTTATAGAAGCTTTTAGAGGAATATTAGCATGACTTAGACTATAGAAGGGTATTAAATCAATTAAATATTGATTTATTGGTTAGATGAAAGGGGAAGCTCAAGTAATTAATAATAATTAATTAGTCTAGATAGAAGGGAGGATTAATTAATGAAGGTCGTTAATTAGGGTATTTTTGGATAGGTGACTTAATTAACTAGCGTAATGTAATTAATTAATGACGATCAGAGAGAAGGTGAGTGCTTTTGATGGTATGTCACCAATTTCTAGAAAGGAGATAATTAGCACAATTTAAGTATTTAAATTGCTTGGGTGTAATTATGGGTGTCTACATTTTCCCCTCTTTGGGGTGGTGTAAGTGACACCACTTCAAAGATAATAGATGGATGAAATTTTGAAAGGGTAGAGGAATTAGAATAAAAATTAGTAGACGTGAGAGATGCCCCCTCGAATGTCAATGGGGTGATGAAGGAAGATGATCGACGATCGAAAAAGGTGACAAATATGATAGAAGAATGGGGGGGAAGAATGCCCAGTGAAATGGAAGATAAGGGGTGAGAAGAAAGTGATGTAGAAGAAATATGGAGAAGCAGAGAGAAGAACTTAGCCTCTAGCATTTATATTAGAATAACTTCAAAGTGTCATCATATTGCCAAAAGATCTATGTCATCGGTCCTTATGAAAATTATAAGCATACCACAAAAGTAGAATGACATGAAAATCCATACTACGAACAATTTTCCATTGCTGAAAACACCAACTCTATGCAACATACAAAAACACAATACAATACAAGAAGGAAACAAGCCCATGTAACATGGAAAACAAGTACGAATGCACATATCCAACCGCAACGGTGGTCAAGCAGGTTGTATAAATGTTTTGTTATGAAGTGAAGAGGTCCACATGTTCGTGATTGATGACAAGGGTGAAAATAAATGATGTCCCGAGTAAGGATACATGCAAGGGGAAATGATGATGGACACTGGGTCCAAGTAGAAAGATTTGTGTGCAACGAAACAACACTAGGCAACAAGATGTGCCCCAGAGTACAGACGAAGCAAGTAGCTAGCTTTGTGAATGGTTGTGAATCCAGTGATCCGCAAGTTGTGTTTGATTGGGGAAGATGTGAATCAAACCAGTAGGATATGGAAATAATACTATAAGACACAAGTTTTAGCCATAATAAGCAGGTTACCTATTTTTGTAGGTTTTTACTTTTTAGGAGTTTGTGAAGAATTTCACCCTTTTTTTTAGATTTTGAAGTGATATATATATATATATATATATATATATATATATATATATATTTGTTTTGTGTTTTCTAAAATGCGGTGGACAGTAGAAGAAAATAGATGAAATAGAATGAAGTGCCTAGATGCAAAAGAAAATGCCCTAGGTGGAAGAAAGGTGAGACAAGCGACAAATAATGTCCCTGTATAATGGAAAAATTAATAAAATAATTATTTTACGAGAGTGTGGATAAGAAGAAAAATCACTTAGGAGCAATAAAAATTGTCCTAGGGAGAAGAAAGGGGTACTAGACGACAAAAATGCCCAACACGGTGAAAAATAAGAGAAAAATAATTATTTAATTAAAATAATTATTCAACGGTGAACAGAGGAGAAAATGGTGGTAAAAATGGCCTCCGGTGTACCACAGGCAATGAAAAATAGCTTGATATACCCCACCTAAGGGTGTTAAATCACCACGACCAAGTCATTTTGTTATCGACACTGCTGAATTTTTACCGCGAGGCTCGATAAATGACAAGAACAATGGTGAGAGCACGGGACTGATTTAGACGGGAAGACATAGTCCGAGGGTATGAGTGGTATGCAGACGATGGTGTCTTTGTGAGTACCCTAACCCTTCTTGTCAATTTTGTAATTAATTCCCTTAGAAGTAGGAAACTAGGTTAGGGTCACATCAAGTGCGCGTGTGCATGGGCACACAAAATACACATGTATGCACGCACATATGCCACACATGTGCGCGTATGTGCACACACAACATAGGAGTGCATATGCCTAGGGTATACGCTTGCGCATAAATGCAAGCACTCAAATGATGGCGCACGTGCCCACAGGCGGTTGTGCACATGCGCATATGCCAAAAGGATTGCGAACACACCAAAAGGTGCGCATATGCCTAAAAAGGTGCGCACACACCCCAAAGGGTGCATAGGCATGCTTGATAGATAGAGGAAAAATATAAAAATGCCAAAAGGATGACACTTAGAAGAAAAATTAGGATTTGTGGGTTAACCCTAAAATGATAGCCAAAATTTAGAAGAAATGTGAGTAACTGACATGTGGACTCATTTTGTAGAGATGCTGTCAGTACTTGGACGTGTGAGTGTCATTCATGTATTACAGAGCTAGAGGGGAGCATGCGCCGATGAGACCGCCGTGCGTGTGGCCATACTCCTAGAAGCGGTGGGCCTAGGCCCCGTATCCTAGATGCCATCTATTATGTTAGATCATGGACTCGCTTCTTCGCATTGGCAGAGTGGTAGCATAGTGAGAGCCAAGTGCTTCTAACTCCACTTTGGAGAGATGATCGTGACCTTAGAGGACGTGTGGCAGATTCTTCGCATGCCTATCTTGGGTTCATTGATCGAGTATACTTCCGACCTAGGGCAGATCAGGGAAGCTATTAGTGATTTGTTTGACAGAGATGATATACCGCATGACGGTATGACTATTGTGTTTCATGAGTGCATCACCGATCCAACACTGCACCGAGGGCCGCTATACATTATGTCACTTATCAGTGGGTTTTTGCTCACTGATAAGACTGGGACATCTTTTCTGAGAGGGCTAATGACACTAGTACATGGGATCTTCAGTGGTGAGCGCCATTGTTGGGGCCGGGGCATACTAGCACATTTATCTTGGTATCTTCATCTTATTACCTACCGTTGTCGAGAAGATGATGGGGCATGCCTCACTTTGTTGTATATTTGGGCATGGGATCACATTGCTATTGAGCGCCCCTGTAGACACTTTACATGTTCGAGATCCACAGGAGACATCTTATATGGCATGGGTTTTAGTAGGTGGTGACATACGAGGTCGCTAGGCAGTTTATATAGATATCGTTGAGAGTTTGATGAGCTATTAGATAGGGACATCATATGGAGACCCTATAGGCAGATACACTTGCCATAGGATGTGGTAGAGATCAATGTTTGTCAATGGATTATTTACTTATTGGAAGTCGTAGTTACATCATTGAGTTATACAGGGTAGATAGATGCCAACGATAACTAGGCATGATGCAGGGGGTTCCATAGCCTGATATGTGGTATGCCCATTGAGGTTTTGAGAGGTTGACTATGGGGCCACACTATAGGTTACCCGAGCTAGGGCTAGTTTTTTACAGGTGGTTCCCGGTATGGGATCTAGTAATACTGGGTTAGAGATCTAGGCACCACTATGGATTCTTTGGACTTGGTATGCTCTTTGTTTTACCTAGGCACTTGACTATCCTAGATGAGGCTTGGGAAGTAGGTGCTCGACCACCGAGAGAGATTTGTCATTTCGGGGATGAGAGAGATGATGCAGCGGTCCATGACCCAACCGATCCATCGATGGGTTACCACATGATGAGTAGGGTGCCACACAAGTATTGGGACCGAGGTCATAGGGACCAATACGAGGCACCTACATAGTTTCTCTAGCTTAGATTATGAGATTAGGGACAGTCATTCGAGAGCGGCAGGACGAGCCCGGTGGTGCATCCAATAGCACGAGATAACCACCCTACAACAACAGCTGTAGTATCCCCTAAAGCAGAGCGAGACCATGCCACCGCAGAGAGAGACCAAGCCGAGTGTCTAGATTTTAGTAAGTAGCAAATTTGAGCGAGAATAGGATTGGGCTCGGGTGACCAAGGAGGTGAAAATGTTGTTAACTTTTAGCATATATGACAAATGGCTCAAGTGACAAGCCTATATCATGCAGACATGAGCCCAGTGTGCACCAGCAGCCTGTGATACTAGAGCGAGACAGGCTGAGAGCAGAGCGTGTAGTGGGTCGAACGAGGCTTTCCCGATCCTCGGTAGAGATAGCATATTTTGACGCATAGATGGTACAGTAGTGATAGCCAAGACACACAAAGATTTAGCTATAGTAGAGGCAGAGCCTCTTACTATAGATCGCTATATTTTGAGGTATTTTAGGTGCTGAGTTGCGGGAACCTTCCTATAGCCAAAGCAATCGAGAAAAGGGACCATGTCAGAGAGGCCTCAAGCCTCGGTGGAGTATCCATGGCTAGTGATACCTAGTGATGCTCATGTTATGCCACCACCACGAGATAGACCAGCCACCCCATCTGAGGGCTCGAGTCAGCCTTGATGATTGTATTGTCACATACACCTCTTGATGAAGGCTATGAGCAGATTGTGCTCGATGTATACCATTCTTTATTTTCATAGCAGTTTTGACACATGCCTCTGATGAAGGCTTTTGTATTCTTCGATCGATGTATATCATCTCTTTTTATGCCTCTGATGAAGGCTTTTGTATTCTTCGATCGATGTATATCATCTCTTTTGTAAGCCTCTGATGAAGTAATTTTTGATGTATATCCAATTTTGATACAGATATACCATACATATGTATATATATGGACATTTTTGGACATGACATATGTGTTTTATGAGATGTTGGACATTATTTGTTATTTCTTGATGGAGTTTATGGATAGATAGATGTGTTTGTGATGTATCCTAATTTTATTTCACATCTATATGTATCCTGATTTGTTGATGTATCACATGTGTTTTGATTTTCATATGATAGATCTTATAGTTATATCAAATATATTTGCTTATGTGATCATGTGCAGGACTTAGTGGATGGGATGATATGATGATATGGGTGTCGGGGGATAGATTTTTATATTTACGATCCCTCTTGCCCCCTTTTGATGATATGATATGTGATGATTAGCTTAGCATTCATGTATGATGTATACTTAGATTTTTCTTGATATATGATGTATAGATGATGTTAGATGTGATGATATTGATGGAAATATGATGATGTGATAACAAAATGATGCACATGCAACAAGAAAACACAATCAAATGCCAACAAAGAACATAATGAACTAATACAACAATGTATCACGACTCATTAGCATGCAAAAACACACTTCAATATGCACAAGTAAGAATAAATCTAATCTAATCAAGAAAAGATGAATCCTAACAAAGCATGCCTAAGCAACAAAAAAACAAATGTACAAACACGAAGCAACTATACAAGTAATCAAGAAAAGCAAGAAACAAGACAATGCAAGTAAACTTAAGTAAATGTTTTTGTAAGATTTTTTTGTAAGAAAATTTTCTATTGTTTAGGGTTTTCTAACATTTTTTGAATGTTTTTGTGTTTTGAGAAACAATGTTTGATTGTTTTTATGTTTTTGCCAAAGTTTTCCAAAGCTTATACATAGGTAACCAAGAAAACCATGGATGCCCCCAGCGTTAGATGGGGAATATACACGGGTGAATGCCATTCACTTATCAACAAGAAGGTGAAGTCATAGTAGTGCCCCAATCGTAACATGGGGAATAGAAAAGACCATGTCCTTCACAAACGAACAAAAGGAGACAAAGCTGGATCAAGGCTAGACAATATTAGGCTCATAGGGAATCTCGAGAGGTAGAACTATCCCTAGGCTAAGTAAAAGTACCCTCTAGATGCAAGATTCTTGTGAACAACAAATCCTCCCAAGGCCTTTGGAAACTATTTTTCACCCAAGGACCCATCAAAAGTACCACAATCGCGTGGTTTTCACTTATGGATGACCTTTTTTCTCTTTTTCTTTCGCTTTTTTGATTTTTTTGTATTTTGATTATTTTACCATGTTTTTATTTTACTTTTCCCGATTTCGCACCATGCTTAGGAATAGAACCACTTAAGGTGCATGGCATTCATGGGCTCGCGGAGCTCATCACCGTTGGGGTGAGAAATTTTGTATGCTCTTGTGCCATATTTAGCCACAATAACATAAGGTCCTAACCAATGTGGTTCGAACTTTCCTTTCTTTTCTCGTTCCGCCTTGTATTGAATTGATTCTCCGTCATGACCAAATCAGCAACCTAAAAATGATGAGGTATGATTCGTTGTTACAATTTCAGTGAGACTCTATTCTGATACACTTTGAGGTGATTAAGGGCACGAATGCGTTTCTTGTCTAGGATCTCTAACTCATCCAGTCTAGCCACCCGGTAATCTTCATCTTTATCCAGATAATCCCTAAGAGATATTCTTAGGGAAGGAAGTTCAATTTCTAATGGGATGATAGATTAGTCCCAAATACCAAAGAATATGGCGTCACACCCGTAGGAGTGTGAATAGAGGTCGTATAAGCCCAAGGATATGGGTGGATTTGTAAATGCTAATTATGACTGTCTTACATACCATCTTCTCTATTATTTTCACTAAAGTCTTATTTGTGGCTTTGGCCTATCCATTACCTTGTGGATAATATGGCGTAGACCATTTTAACCTGATTTGGAGCTGATGATATAGATCCTTTAATGTTTTATTCTTGAATGACTTTCCATTATTAATAATGATGGCTGCGGGGAATGCCATACCGATAAATGATATGATTCATGATGAATTTGGAAATATGAGCTCTTGTTACATAGGTTAAGGGGACAACCTCCACCCACTTGGTAAAGTATTCAGTAGCCGTGATGATGTGGGTATGGCCACCGGATGAAGTAGGGGTAAGCTTCCCTATCAAGTCAAGTACCCATTTAGAAAATGGCCATGGGGTGGTGATGGGTTGCAATGTCCGTGATGGGGCATCGATGAAATTTCCATACTTCGACAAAGTACACCCTTGCATAGTTGCAACAATCGGTTTCCATGGTAAGCCAATAATATCCTACTCTTAACAATTTCTTGGCCAAAACCATTCCATTGGTATGTGCTCTGCATACCCCTTCATGTACTTATTTGATCATTTGGACCGCCTCTGTCATATTGAGACAACATAATAGATTCCCATCATAGCCAAAATGATAAAGTGTACCTCCTAAAATAGTATAATGGGCTATTTGGTGAATTAGGATTTGTTTCTCGAAGAAGAGATGTCGGGAGGAATGCGTTGTCCTTGAGATAAGTAAATATGGGCTCATACCACGGGAATTAGGACCAAACACATCACAAGCAAGACATGATTCGGCATGTCATATGCATGTTGACATAGATTTTCCACAAAGAAAGGCATGTCATTACTTTACGCGAGAATGCGAGCATAGAACCCACTGTGGCCATAGCATGTGTAGATCTATTTTGTGCTCTTGGAATTTTTTCAGATTTGATGCACACAAAATACTCTTTGAGTTTCTACCAGATTTTGTAAGGTGTCGTTTTCATCCTTAACCTTTTATTCATCATTAACTTTCTTAATAATTAAGCGAGAATCACCCACAATATTAACATGGTGAATGTCCCATTTGATGGTGAGCTTCATCCTGCGATAAGTGCCTTATACTTTGTGATGTTGTTCGTGTAAGGAAAACCTAGATGAAAAAACTACGGTATGGGGTCACCAAAAGGAGTAATGAGGACCACACCTGCGCCTGAACCATGAAAAGTAAAGGACCCATCAAAGTGTATCTTCCACATGACAAATTCTTCAATGTATAGCAATGAGGCATCTGGAAGATCCAGATTCAAAGGTTTGGTGCCTTGCAATGGTGCTTTACGCTAATATATCAACGAGTACTTTTCCCTTAACTCGACTTTTGATGTAAAAATCTATGTCAAATTCAATTAGTAAAATGATCCAATTAGGCATTCTTCCTATGAGGGTGGGTTTAGACAGCAAGTACTTGAGCGGGTCAACTTTGGATATAAGCTTGGTTTTGGTATTTAATAGATAATGGCGAAGTTTTTGAAAAGTAAAAATAACATCCAAACAAGTTTTTTCAATTTTGGGATAGTTGAGCTTATAAGCGATGAGATTGCGACTGAGGTAGTACACCACTTTTTCTTTGTGACCAAGGTCGTATTGGGCGAGCAACGCACCAATAAAAAATTGAGTACCATAGATATAAAGCAGGAGCGACTCACCAAGAGTTAGAGGCATGACGATAGGTAGATTAGCCAGGTATTTTTTAAGTAAGGCGAAGGCTTGTTGCTTCTTTGGTCCCTAGATGAAAGTGATGTCCTTTTTAAGTAGGTGGGTGAACAAATGACACTTATCAACAAGCTAGGAGATGAAGCAACGAATATCCTGTATTTTTCCTTGCAAGCTACGTAATTGCTTAATGTTCTTAGGAGGAGGCATCTCAGTAATAGCAGACACTTTAGTAGGGTCTACCTCAATTACCCTTCTTGATACAATGAAGCCCAACAATTCTCCCGATGCCATGCCGAACAGACATTTCTTTGGATTCATCCAGACCTTGTACTCTCGTAAGCTCTCAAAGAGACACCGCAAAATAGCAGGATGATATTTCCTTGTCTTAGATTTTCCAAGAATATCATCCACATAGTCTTCCATGATATCATGTATCATATCGTGGAAAATTATTGTCATTTCCCTACGATAAGTAGATCCTGTGTTTTTGAGACAAAATGGCATTAGCGATAATGAAGGTACTCGAGGAGTTATAAAAGCTGTTTTGTGTTGATCTTCATTAGCTATCTTGATTTGGTTGTAACTTGAAAATCCATCCATAAGAGATAGCATCTCATATCCTGTTGTTGAATCCACAATCACATCAATATTTTGATGGAAAATCATCCTTAGCGCAAGATTTATTAATGTCTCTTAAATCCATGTAGATTATGATACCGAGCGGGCTTTTACGGATAGGGATGATGTTGGATATCCATTTAGAATAATCAATTTGCTGAATGAACCCGCCGCAAGTAATCTTTCTAATTCCTCTTTAACTAATAGGTCCACCCTTGGGTGCATCTTTCTGAGCTTTTGTTTAATATGCTTAGTGTTTACATGTACAACTAATTTGTACATGACCAAAGTTGGATCTAAGCCTGGCATATCCTTATCGGACCATGTGAATACATCTATAAACTCCCATAGCAACATGGTGAACATTTTCAGTTCCCATGCCGAGCGCGATGCTCCCAATTTGACTATTTTTGGGTCCTCTTTGTACAATGTGTACATTGATAGTTTCCTCTACTAGTAACTTGTACAATTCCTCCATATGTGTAGGATCGGGAGGAAGGTTGAGATCTTTGTCCAAGGATGTCTCCACGATATTTTCATCCTTGGCGTGGTCACTTTTATTATCCTTTGATTTTTGCACATGTTTGTCGGCTAGTGCCTCAAAGAGGTTTTCAGCGTGTGATTTGGACTTTGATTGTTGCGAGGCTTTGCTTTGGAACTTTTTCCTTCACTTTTCATAAGTTTTGCTAACCACAAAGTGAGTCTCCTCTACGAAGTATGCACAGTATCCAAGTCAATATAGAAGCCCTTTTCGTGGTCTCCAATGGGAATTGTATCCTGAATACCCATGAACTCCGCGATAGATTCATCATTCTCAAATAGATCTAGTGACATATGAAGTTGTTAGTCCCATTCGACAAGGGAAGGGTAAATGAGATCAAGTGTAGGTTCTATTGGGGTTATGGTCAAGACAATGGTATTCATGAATATGTTCATGGAGGCAAGATCCTCATATTGGATACAATGGGAATCCGTATCACTATCTAGATAGTCGAGATCTATCCTCGTGTTCGAGAGAAATTAGCATATTTATCATTAGGATGTGATCCATAAGGATGAATTCCAATGCCATATCTTTCTATCTTAAAATGTGGGAGAGGAACTGGTTCTCGTTATCCTTTCTCATTTCTTACGCATCCTAGGCCATTGTAGCCCATGGAGTACACCATTCTACTAGATTTCTCATATTGAGGGTTTGATAGCAATTTGGATGAGTATCCTCTAGGACCCAAGTCGTAGGTGGATCCAAAAACTTTTCTTCAACTAGCAACCCTCCAGGTAAAAATGACCCAATATTTTTCTCATTTCTAGGTAAATGCTAAAATGATAGTTGGGTCGACCTCTAATCTTTTGTGAAAATGAGAGGTTTGAAACTAGGAGGGATTATTGTACATTAAATTCTCCACAACCGTATTCTAGGATCTTCATTTCCAATGAATCAAAAGGAGAAGTGGATGTAGAGGCACCATGGGAAAAATAACTAAGAGAATCGAATCTACTCGGGACTCCATAGCTTGATTGGAGAGGAACAACTATATCGGTGGAGGGACACGTATATGTACATGTATGTACCAAAAATTATAGGTACTATCTTTGCTGGAAAGAGGTCATATAATTCCCAATGATGATTTAGATCTCTTCGCAAGGTGTTTAGAATCCAGAAAACCTTGCAGTATACATTTGCATCCCAAAATGCCTTATCCAGCCTCCACATGCTTTGTTCTGACCCCGTTCCACTCTTTTCTTACTTTTTGGTCTTTAGTTTTCAGGACCGCCACCCAAGACAGGCGCAGTCCTATAACCACCGCCACTGTGCGGCGGCGGTCTGTGTGTGTTTTCCAAAACTTTCTGGCGCTTTTGTCAATGTGAAAAATTCAAGTGGAACCCACATTCTTTAACCACTCTTTCTTTCATTTATGTTTTAGCCACCTAGTAAATAGTGATTTCTCTTTGTTTATGATAAAAGAGTTCAATTCAAACTTACCCTCTGGTAAATCCAAATGCTATAAATACCAATCTTGTTTACAAGCAAATGGCCCCTCTCCCTCTATGAATTATTATTCAGTGTGTTTTGAAGTTCTTCCACAAGTTTCAATAGGTTTAGATTTTGTATGAATTCTCAGCCTCTCAGTTCAAGGATCCTTTCTTCCTTTCTAATTTAGAAATCATCAATCCTCACACTTTCATTTTGCTCCATTGCTATCCTCAACATAGTCAGCTTAGCATAAGATAGTTTCAGTTCTAGATCAAAGTTCATTTGGTAATCTTAGAATTGTAGGTTGTTGTTTTATCACAAGAAATAGATCCTAGAATTCTCGGTATATTTGTGTTGTATCCCTGCAATAAATCCTGCTAGGAATCGCATAGTCAAGCTCTGTTCACTTGCATTATCCCTCTCTTACTTGCATTCTATTCGGTTTACATCCAAGCTGCCACTGTTCGAGTATCTCCTTCTGCTGCTGCTATAACATTCCCACTTTTATGGATTCATGAGAACATGAAGGAATGAAGAGATCACACTAAGGGGAAAAGTCATGACACAACTGGATTTACCATTGTTGTAAAACTCCAGGTTTGAATTATCAAAGTTGTAGTTACAATATATCAAATAGAGTATCAAATCATTTTATTTCAGTTAAGCTTGCTTTTAGTGTTACCAGGAAGCTGTGGGGAATGATAGCTTCTAAGAAGATGTGATTTATTCCTCACTTCTGAGGTAAGATTGAAGGTATTTCGATTAAATTAGTTAGTTATTTAAATATTTAGGATAAATTCACAAGTGCACAGGCAAATAACTACATCAAGGCTAACTTGCTTGTTTTAATTATGTTATTAGATTAATTTTTCATTATCTAAATATATTAGAATAGTTTCTCTTTAAATTTTGTTCAAATACGCATCATTGAAAATACAAAAATAAAAGGAATATAAGCATAGTGTAGATATATCTTTCATAGTTAGTTTACTTGTTTTCAGTTAAAGTTTGATTATCTCTTGCATGAAAATTACGGGACCTAGAGAGCCCAAGGATTACGTATTCAAATTGGTAGTACCTCAGCCAAATATATTTGTAACATTAAAAGATATAGATTAAGGGATTAGGATTTAGGTCTTTCAAATGACAATAAACCCACAAGTAGTTACTGACCAATTGAGACAATTGAATATTGAAGGCGACAAAGCATACACATTCGGTCGAATCAACCCAACTATAGATTGCCTTGATAGGATATCGCATGACCATTCAATAACCCAAAAGAGAACAAATATTTGGTTGTGATCCATTAGTTCGCTTGAGCCAAAACACGGAGACCTTCTCATTGACATAGACACAGGCTTACATATACAAGTTGTCGAACACCCATAAGGTATTTTGAGAAGATCACACAACTCCTGATATTAAACATAGAAGATGAAAAGGCTTATGACTATTGGATAGTCGGAAGAAGATATTTATTCTTCACATGACCATTATAGGTCCATAGTAGCCACGAACTCATGGTTGTGATCCCCAGGTCCCACAACCCAATGGGCTTGCTAGTAAGTTAAGTATTGACACAAATTTACGCATCTTTGGTATTTAGATCCTCACCACTCCTGATAGATATCATAATGCAATTTTCTGCATTAAACATAAAACCCAATCAAGCTAATATTTTCTAGGCTAGACCGAGAAAACCTCCCATAGTTGTTATAAATCCACTACACCTCTCAGACCATTTTCCATGACCTTGTCTTGAAATATACACGAAGCACCTACAGGTCACTTTCCACGTATCCAATAGCCAATAGATAGGATCTTAGCAGAGCTCAACATTGATTGGAACCTCCTAAAGCTATTATATCTAAACGATCCATTACACCGATTCAGGTTAGGAGAGCTTTCTTTTCCTTAGATTCATAGATTCTATTATTACATGTTGAGGATATAAGATTGCCCAACTAGTTTGTCTATATCCACATACATTTCATTTCCACCGGATGTCTCGGCATGACCTCTGGAGGTTAGGTACCAGAAGGGCTACTTGTAGATTCTCATGCTTGCATGTCACTTTTCTATTTTACAAAATTGGTGAACCTGACTTGAAACAAACAATTGTGCCCCTTTTATTTTATTTATTTCATCCATCTTCACTCTTCCCCATTATTCTGTGGGTATTTATATACCCCCGCATATGTCAGGATACGACACATATGGCCGACCCCTCTCGGGTCTCAAAGCACATTACGGTCAAACAAATAGATAATTATCACCCTCGCTTCTGCATGGGCTGAAAACTATTCAAGCAACTACTTGTCATCAAAAATCCTCCTTAAAGAACTAGCTCTAGTTCTTCGTTCAACGAGTGAGCTGGATCAGCTCACACAAACACAATAACCAGAGCCCTCGGCTCTAACAATATGACATTTACTAGAGAATCCATTTCGTCTCCTCAAGATTTGTTCGGACAAAAAATCGGTAGGTAGTTGGATCCACTCCTAGTTTTAGATGAGGAATACTTAACACGTTACGCTAGAAGTGAACAACGCTTCCAAAACATGTACCCACCTATTGGAAGTTTGGAAACACAACCCGATACCATGCTCCAAGAAAATACCTCCATTCCTCCACCTATGGAAAATACTCTCGTTGAAGCTTGGCAGAGTAATGATCAATTCATAGCAGGGTACCATACACCTCTACAACCTCAAGGTATACAACAACTTCCATTAAGGAAAAACACTATGTCTTCACCAATCGAGGTCATCTCGGCCTTAGTTGAGAAGGTTAGAGGACTAGAACTTTCTCAAGCAAATCAAAATTCACATTTTGGGCAAGCAGGAACTTCCAACCCTCCGCATCATCCCAGCCAAGTTGACCTCCTCACAGGAACAGGCACATTAGGCATGCCTCCTCAACATTCGTATAACTATCCACAACAAACACCAACTAGAACCATGTTTTCAAACGCTACTCCAGTTGAAAGTATGATACCTCCCGTTTAGTACCAAACAACCCATATCAGAGAAATGCTCCTCCCTACTTAAACATTTATTCAAAATCACCACAGGGAGACATGTTCTCCTCTCTCGGGATGTTCACTCAACCACAGGGATTTCCTTATGTCCCTGCAAATACATATGCTATGCCATATCAAAAACCCTTTCTACCTCCACTCCCTCAGCAAGCACCATCGATGGTCAAAACCTATGTGGTAGGGACTTATGTAGAATATTTAAAAGAACCTCTGGATTTCACCATGCGAAGTGTCATGCTTCCAAGACCTCTTCCCAATTTTCCTAAATACAAGGGGGAGGGAGATCCAAATTCACATATCAAGTCCTATGCCATAGCCATTCGATAATTGTTCCCTTGGGATGTGGTTGTTGCTAAGATATTCCCTAAAACCTTAGAGGGTATTGCCCTTGATTGGTATTATAGAACACCTGAAGCCTCGATACACTCATTCAAACAACTTGTGTCAGAATTTATCAAATCTTTTGATATGAACAAATTGTTAAGAACATGGATTAGGGAATTCTTACATATTAAATTAGAGCACAATGAATCCATTGCTCATTTTATTCAAAGATGGTGTATAGTCCTCTACTCATTAGCAAGTGCTCCAAACATGGATCAAATGGAACTATGTGACTTATTCCTTCATTCTCTCAATAGAGAGATAAAGGAAGAATTCAGAAGTTCCCACTAAGGACTTATGATGAAGTACTCGAGAGTGCTCTCCGAATTGATCAAGCCATAATAGATAGTGGTCATAAGACATATGGAACAAACGGGAAGTTAATCACTCCCAATCAAAATACTATGACCTATCCTAATGTCGGGAATACCAATCAAGGACCTAAAATCCTTAACAAAAACCGTGGGGTTACAACAAATGGAGTCACAAACCAGGTTAAAAGGGAAAACGTCGTAAACATTTCACTTTGCGCGTTAAGAATAAGTGAATTAACAACTTTACTCCAACAATCAACGCGGTGGATTTTAATCGTCCATCACGACAACAACAACAACAACGGAAAATCCAAACACAAGGTCCAAATCGAAACCCAACTGAATATCAAAATCAAAACCAAAGGCAACAACCTCAAAATTTTAACTCTAATAACCAACAATCTAATAAGAGTTTTTGACCACAACAAAGTTTCGGACCAACAATCTTGAAATTATAATCCCAACTTATATTGTGGTTTCCACAAGATTCAAGGCCATGATACTAGGACTTACCGCGACTACAATAAATTCATGCAACATTTTCCAGAAGACCAAAGAAAACTCTTTATAGATATGTTCTTAGAAAATTCTGCATTAGCCACGCTAAAAACTTACACGGGGTAGATTCCCTCAAAATAGACCCCTCAAGATTGTTAATGATCCGCTCCCCAACCACTCTAAAAATAAGAGGTTAGATGAAAACAGGGACGAACAAGGGTATTATGATAGGAAATAACGATCATGAATCCTTAACTTCGTTAAATTCATTAGTCGCACCCCAATCGGGAACTCAACCACAAACCAAGATAGTTGGTGCGGTAGAGTTAGATGCACGACCTACACATAGAAACCATAACAAGAACATGAGATTATTCTTCTCAACCAGTTCCAAACTATCCATTAGAACTAAACAACATTCAACAAACATTGGTAAAACCCATAGGTGCTTACAATCTAATTAATGACCTAACAAAGACCTTCTCTCACATTTCCTTCTTGGATTTATTGAAGAACTCTCCCACCCATAGGGCTGCTCTCTTAGAAGCATTAGGTCTTGGTCATCTAATTAACATCACTCCTCCACTTGAAACACAAGTAAACCATGTAGACTTTGATGTCTACCCTCCAAGGAAGCCAGATAGGGATACTGATTTTATATTTGATATAAGCAAAATGCCAACAGACACTAAAATTGCACGTACAGGCGACCCAGACCTTGCATTTATAGGTATGGGTTTATAATAATTATGTTAAGTGTGTAATGATTGATGATGGGGCAGTAGTTAACATAGTCCCCTTCGCTTTTCTTCAAAATCTAGGATATGGAGAAACAAATTGTTCCACAACATGAAATACGCTAAGAGGTTATGATAGTCTTAAGGCCACTTCAATTGGGACTATATTTTTACCAATCACCTTAGGACCCAAGATAGTCCTCACTAAATTTTATATTATAGATTGGGAAACCAACTATAATATGATCCTCGGTCAACCATGGATACACTGCATGAAGGAAATCCCTTCCATGTTATTCTAGGAAATAAGGTTTTTGCACCTAGGGAAAATATTTTTGGCGCAAGGTAACCCAAAACCATTTGATATAAACCTATAAGATTTGAAGAAGAGACCAGGCATTCACTCTAAGTTTGAACTCCCAACGAATCAACTTAACAAACCAATCAATTCAAAACCAGAAGAAAAGTTGATACCTATAATAGAATTAGAAATTACGAATCTAGTCGAAGGCATTCCAAGCACTCAAGAATGAGACTAACATCATAGAGATAGTATCATTAGGGACTATTGCAAAAATTTTTGAGTTACTAGAAAAGGATTTACCTATTCTCCTACCATTTGATTCTATGGGTATAGGATGTACCCTAGGAATTGGCTCCCTTCCAGTAGATGAATTTTGTATGGTAGAAGTAATCGAGCGGAAGAAATAGATGTGAAGAATGTCCCAACATCCATTTTTCTAAGAAAATATTGGACTCTCCACTTGATGGAGCTAGATGTCGTTTTGGAGCTGGGGCAGGTGTGATCTTTACTTCTCCCAAGGAAAGATCCTACCTTTTTCCTTTAAGTTAAAATTTGAATGTACAAACAATGGGGCTGAGTATGAAGCCCTCCTCCTTGGCCTCATCATAGCTAAAAGGATGGGTGTTGATAACATTAGAGTGCTAGGAGACTCGCAGTTAGTTGTAAACCAAGTCTCTGAGGTATATGAGACTAGAGCTGAACACTTACAACTCTATAAAATGGTGGTATTAGATCTAACCAAAGGATTCAACTTCATATCAATCGAAGCAATCCCACGAGAATAGAACCTCCTCGTGGATTCAATAATAACCTCAGCTTCCCGTTTCACTCCAAGCAGTGAGTTGGAAAATACAAGTTTCATGGTATCACTTCATACTGAACCGTTGGTGCGTAAAATACCAACAAACCCGATCATGGCACGTATAGAAGCTGAGAATGAGTTTTCTATCCTGGATCACTTTGACAATGATAAAATAACTCTTGGATATATAAACGCCTATGCACAACTACATCTCGCTCATCACATAGTAGATTTTCCCTAATCCCACATTCCTCTTCCTATTTTTGAAATCCCATGATAGAATCTCCCCCGTAAAATAATCTTGATATCTATGAGGTAGAGAATGGAGAAATTTTGGAACTACCTCCGGCCCTGCCTGAATCTGAAGAAGGAAACGCTTCCTTAATTGAAGAAATGATTGACATAAATATTGGAATGGAGGAAGAACCAAAGATCTTGAAGTTGGGATCCTCGTTAACTCCAGAGGAGATAGAAATACATACCCAGATCCTCAAGGAACATCAAAAGGCTTTCACATTTAATTATAAAGAAATGATGGGAATTGCGCCACATATCGCGGTACACAATCTTGTCACCAAACCAGATGTAAATCCAATTACACAAAATTCGAGACCAATGAAACCAAAAGTGGCTCTCATGGTGAAATAAGAAGTAATGAAACTTCTCCAGGTAGGATTCATCAAACCAGTCAACTATTCATAATGGGTATCTAATATCATCCCCATTCTAAAAAAGAATGGAAAGATACGCATTTTCATAGAGCTTCAGGACAATAACAAAGTTTGTCCCAAAGATGACTTCCCATTACCATCCATTGATGTTATTGTTGATGCAAAAACTAGATTTGAGTTGTTGTCCTTCATGGATGGGTTCTCAGGTTATAATCAGATTAAAATATCTAAGGAAGATCAAGCCAAGACCACATTTATAACTCCTTGGGGAACTTATTGTTACGTTGTCATGTCATTCGGTCTTAAGAATGCTAGCGCTACATACCAATGGGCAATGACATACATATTTCATGACCTTATTCATAAGATTGTGGAATCCTACGTGGATGACTTGTTGGCCAAGGCCAAGAAATGATGTGATCAGCCAGAGGTACTCCGTATCATTCTCTCACGATTGATCGAATATGGTGTAACATTAAACCCAAAGAAATGCGTATTTGGCATGATAGGAGGCAAGATTATAGGTTACATTATATCCTCACGAGGGATTGATGTTGATCCAGCCAAAATTTGGGTTGTTCTTGAAATGATTCCACCATCAGACGAGTCTGGTATTAGATCATTTCTTGGGAAACTCGATGCAATTCGAAGGTTCATCCCTGACTTAAGTTTTTTTGTTCGTCCAATCAACAATTTATTAAAGAAGGATTATAACATTGATTGGACAGAAGAATGTAATGAGGCCTTCGAAGTAGTTAAATGCTTCTTATTGTCTCCTCCCACACTAATTCCTCCTAGGCCGAGATCATCCTTTGATCTGTATTCATAGGCTACGATGTCTCGCTAGCCTACATATTGGCTCAAGAAGACAATGATAAATGAGAAACTGCAATCTATTTCATTAGTCAGACATTTCTTGATTATGAAACACGTTATAAACATGCGAAAGAGAATGCTTTGTCATAGTATTTGCAACGAAATGTTTGAGACATTACATGTTAAATCAAGAAACAAGGGTCATTGTAAAGACAGATCATTTACGAACATTCCTCATGCAAGGGTCTTTATCTAAAAAGGTTAGACATTTCATAACCTTAATGGGTGAGTTTGAACTAACATTTTTAAATAGAAAATCCACTAAGGGACAAATCATTACAGATTGGTTACCTAACAATCCGTTCGATGGAGGTGATCTGGTAGATCTAGACTTTCCCGATGAGTGCATATATTTTGTCAAAACCAGGCCCCCCATATCTATATGTCCTTGGTACACCGACATCATCAATTTTATCATGGATCATACATACCCAGAAGGTGCCACATTACAAAAAGAAGGTGATTACTGATTATCATTTGCTAAATATGGTATTTTAGAACAAGTGCTCTATTGTAAAGACTTTTATGGAATGCTTTTAAGATGCGTTGATAGTGAATAATCCAAAAATATTCTTTACGAATCCCATAGTGGGATATGTGGAGGCCACTTCGGTGGCCACGCCACTACTCACAAAATACATCAAATGGGATATTTCTGGCCTAATTTGGAACATGACGTAGTAGAATTTGTGTGCAAGTGCCATAAATGCCAATAATTCTCCCACGAGATTCACATGCCAACACAGGGTCTACAACCAATCATAACTCCATGTCCCTTTTCCACGTGGGGCCTAGATTTGATAGGGAAATTCTCTCCCTTGTCAACAGATGGCCATAACTTTATAATCATGGCCATAGAGTATTTTACTAAATGGGTAGAGGCGATGCCTCTCACCATCGTACCAAGTTCCATAATTGTGAAGTTTATTTTGAATCAAAACATTTGCAAGTACGGTGTCCTGCAAGTCATTATCTCAGATAATGGCACATCCTTTAAGAATGATGAGGTCCGTGAGTTATGTAGTAAATTCAAGATAAACCATCATACAACCTCTCTTTATTACCCTCAAGCCAATGGACAAGCTGAAGCCATAAACAAAACGTTAAAATCTATTCTCCTCAAAATAGTTAAGGAGAACAAACGGGATTGGCATTTAAAATTATACCCGGCCTTGTGGGCCCATCAAACCTCAATAAGAAAACCAACAAGGGAAACCCCTTTCTCATTAGTATTTGGGGCAGAAGCAGTTCTCCCGCTTGAGGTCGAAATACCTAGTCTCTGCATCTCATTACAAGGGATTTTGGGAGAAGAAGCCTATAGAGAGGCACGCCTCTCTCAACTAGAAAGCCTTGATGAGGCCAGGATAAACGCATAACAATGACATAGATCCTAAGCTGACCGGATGTGCCAGTAATATAACAAAAAGGTCTACGAATGAGAAATATACGAGGGAGATCTAGTTCTAAGACTAGATAACTAGATTGATAAGAAAATCGGCGAAGGAAGGAAATTCCGGCCCAAGTGGTTGGGCCCATACTGAGTCATGAAAGACTACGGAAATGGTGTGTATCTCTTATGTACACTAGAAGGTGAGGAATTCAATGAAATTGTCAATTCCTTGCATCTTAAATAGTTTTACGCATAGGTCATCAGCGTCACCATTTGTATATTATATCTACCTACATTGCATTAGTCACTTAGTTGTTTCATTTTGTTCACTCATTTTGTAAATTTTGTGGTCAAGGAACTTATTCTTAAGCAATTTATTATAGGCTTTTGAAAACATTGGCAAAAGCATTCAAATCATATCTCTTCAATCTTCATAATATCATCAAATGGTTCCAAAATCATTTCATCAATTCAATAGACAAAGTCTTGACAAAAACCATACCAAGGCATGCATACTTGGTCATACTCATTATTTTCTACTAGGTTAAGTTTTTCTTACCTATGGTTTGTTCTATAATATTCTTGGTGTCACATCTATCCTTATTACATCTCTTTGAAACAAGGATACTCCAAAATCACAAATCAAAAATGTCAAATTAAATTAAAAAAACTAAACAAAATAGAATATTTTATTTTACACACTTCTTTGCCCCACTAACCTTCGATGATGATCCTACATCTCTTACTAGTTATGCAAGGTTGAGAAAGGAAATAAGTGCCCTTACTCGCCTATGTCCTACCTTTGGTGGTAAGCCCATACTTCTTACTAGTAGCATTGGGTAGGGTATAGGGGGTCCATTCACGCAAATTAGTGAATATTAATATTTCAAAGCAAAGTATATTAAGTGAAATTAGGTGTCCAAATTCCAAAGAGATAAAATCCTCAAAACCAAATTTTGTCAACCAAGTTGCCATCCATGGATCTAAGTCTAGATAAACTGGAAAGTAAGTTGCATTCTGAACTATGTAGTAGTTTCAAGTAGGAGTAAGTACGAAGGTCTAAATTTGATTTCTGCCAAAACCTTGTCTTTCTCACATCATTTTCATTCATTCAAACTCATACAATTTGTGCCCTTCCCAACTCTAGGCGTTGAACCCTCGCATCTTACTAGCTGGGTGGATTTAGGAGTGAGGAAATTTCATCTCATTATCACTACATATTCGTCATGTTTTTCCAAAACAAGAAGAAGCAATGAACATTACCCAAAGAAGCCAAAAGTTTAGTACTACAATATGTTTGCATCATCACATATCAGCATTACAAAAACAAACAAAAGAGAAATATTTTGTTCAACACTTGTTATCATTTGTCATCCATTGCATACATTCTGAAAAATATATAAAAACAAATATTATAAAAAACATCTAGTGTACACATGGGAAATGAATCAAAAAAACTCTAGATAAAAAGGAGATCTAGATCCATATATATATATATATATATATATATATATATATATATAGGAATCATGTTCTACATACAATGCCATCATGCACTAGGCATGGTCAAAACACTCAATGAGCCGAAAAATACAAAAATAACCCATATAAACATCTAGTAGAATCACTACAAAAAGACCAAATGGCCTCTCAATCCCTGTGGGATCCCTCAGAGGGTGCACGATCACACCTAGGACTCCTGCTACGATGACGCTCTAAATGAACTGAGTGCTCATGATCATGGCCACTGGCTATGGTCTCACTACGAGAATGACTCCACCTCATCAGATGCTTAGCATTCCTATATCCAACTACCTCAACACGAAGGGAGGTCACTAACTTTTCCGCCTTCCAGACAGGGGCAAACACATCAGTATGTCGGCTAGCTGCTGAGGGCTCTCCAACGTCCTCAGTAAGCTCGAATCGAGTACTCTCTGAGGGGAGAAATAGGGTGTCTGCACACACTTGGAAAATCAATTCTCGCCATCCCTCAGCAGTCGTTGTAAATAAAAAAGAGAAATAACAAGTTATAAAATCACTAAGAACAAGGTCAAAAACAAACGAAACAACAAAAATAAAAATATCAACTAATATTTCTAACTAACAAGGTCGAGAAAAGAGTAGTAACTCACTTGGATCTCTAGGCATCTAGGTAGGGTCCCTAGGATTTGTGCCTGCTACCGACCTTCTGCTACGAATTGCATAACCTCCCAAAATCTAGAAAGAATGACGCCCGCCACGAACTCATCATCTCCCCTAAGTCCTAAGAAGGTAACTCCTCTAAGATCAGAGTCACCTTCTCTACACTCACCTCCTCCCTCTTGGCCCACAAGATATCCTGAGTGTCATGCCACTCAGAATCACTCTCATCCTCCTCGGCCATCCCACTGGTCTCACCTCCCATCATCTCCTCCTCTATCTCCCCTCCTGTGAACTCCTCAGAGTCTGAGTCCATGTCAATGGGATCATCCTCCTCCCATTGAAAACAGGAGTGTCTTCGATCTGAAGTAAAGGTGCTAGAGGAGCATTGGCTACCCCTCGAGCCCAAACCACCTGCCTAACTATGATAGGAGCTCTAAGACTAACCATGGTCCAACCTTGATCTCCTCTAGGTAATCCATAGGCCTCACGAATTATCCTATATACTACCCCCGTTGGAGGAAGCATATCAACGTAGGGAGACCTAAGCTGTTGAGGGACTCAATCAAATGGGTAGACCTCTAACCTCCTACCCTATTTACTAACTGACCTATAGTAGAGAAGGTGATCAATGTAAGTGTCTCCTCTCCCCATACTCCTGCCATGGCCTGATAAGGAGTGGCCTCCATATCTGCGGTAGTCAATGAAGCCACTGGCTGATGTGGCATCCTAAGCACTATCATCCCCATCCACATCTTGCCCTAACATCCCTCGGATTCTCTACTAGTACACCCCTTCCATAGGGGATGATGCGCTCATACACCCAACTCATAACTAGAGTGGGGTGACTCAAGGACTGCCCCTATAACCTGACCACCCTGTATAAGTCATGGTATGTGGTCCCAAGAATATCTACTCCCCAAGCGTAAGTATGGCCATGGGCCTCAATCTATGCAATAATGGAAGCCTAGTATTATAAGAGAGTATCCCCTCCCTTATCCCCCCAATCAACAGTGAGGCCAAGATACCCATACCGGCCTTTGAGATCACAACGATAGGAAAACGGTAATGGATCGGACTTTCACCCCCTTCTTCAAGCTAAGGGAGACAAGAACATCTCCCATATAGGTGGTCCACTGAACCATTTGAGATCTGGATCTTGTTGTCTTAGGAGACATCCGTCTCCCAAGAATTGAAACCCTGATATGCAATTGACGTCCTCAAGGGTGATAGTCCACTCACGACTAACACCTAGAAATCGAGAAAGTGTTCCAATCGCATCCTAATTTAAAAACAAGTCACACAATATGTGACTAGCAGGAGCAACATGAGGGACCGAAGAGATCCTCAAAATATTGGCCCTTTATAAAGTGTCTCTCTCTGCTTGGGTCAACGTATCCAACACTACCGAGAGCCAATCAAACTCCCTATGTATAATCCATTTGATATACTCCTCCTTCTTTTGCATCCACCCAAAACACAAAAAAATAGCAATTTAGCAACATAATCCAATAGATAAAGTCATCAAAAACATAGGAAAATATCAAAGATACAACTGCAAAATAGTAGGGTGATCTTCCCTTGTCTTAGATTTTTGAGAATATCATCCACATAGTCTTCCATGATATCATGTATCATACCATGGAAATTACCATCATTTCCTATGATAAGTATCTCCTTTGTTTTGGAGATAAAATGGCATTACACGATAATGAAGGTACCCCGAGGAGTTGTAAAATTCATTTTGTGTTGATCTTCATTAGCTATCATGATTTGGTTATAACCTGAAAATCCATCCATAAGAGATAACATCTCATATCTTCATTGAATCCACAATCACATCAATATTTGGCGGTGGAAAATCATCCTTAGGGAAAGCTTTATTAATGTCTCTAAAATCCGTGTAGAATACGATACCGACAAGCGAGGCTTGTTTTGAAACAGGGGACGATGTTGGATATCCATTTAGAATAATTTTTGTTGAAAATCAGCAGCACCCCCTAGATGTTGATCAGATTTCTAGTTTGATCATTCTAAGCATCCAGTGTGATTGCACAACATTGAATCCTTTCTCCAAGTGTGGGACTTGCAAAAATGAAAATGGAATCTCCAGAGAAGGCTGGTTCCTATTCCTCTGTTGAGATGCACACATAAAAATGCATAGGGTTGAATAAAAACCTAATCTAACTTTCCGAGGAGACGGGGTAAGAAAATGCATAAAAATAAACCTAAACTAACAAAGGTGATGCGAGGAATGAAGAACACTGTCTTGCCAATAAACACAGACCATTAAGATGCAATGCGAGCTCATGCACGAGATAACTTGATTTGCGGCTAAATATCAAGAGCATGCAAATGAACACAGAGAGGGTTGAGAATCATCCACAGACATGCATTATTTTCTCCAAAGATTGATACAATACACTATAAAATTCCAAGAGGCAAAGTTGCATTACAGTTTTAGATGGGAGGTTTGAACTCCACAAATTCACCTGCCAAAGAGAAGAAGGGAGGGGAAAAACAAGAATGTCCAACCTTTAGAAAGAAGCCCCTCCTTAAAATTTATAGGAAGAATGAGAGAGAAAAGAGAGAGAGATTCCAAATCTACCCCAACCACCTCTAGGTTGCATTTAATTCATCTCATTATGATGGTAGGTGAGAACCCTAGCAAACCCAAAAAGTGGTGAACTATATTTTGCATTTTTAAGAATTTTTTCTCACCCAATTAAAGATATCCAGTCGTAGTTGGATAGAGGACCTCATAAGATTTCTGAAAAGTCCAACCTTGCATGAATCCGAGCTCCCCATGAAAAGTTATGGCCATCTGAATATCTGCGCTGAGTGCGCTTTCACATCGATGCTCAAAATGTTGCACCTCCGAAGGTACACCTTGACACATCCATCCTTATGTCGACATACCCTTATATGCGCCAAGGCACACATATTTTCATGTCGACATCCATTTTAAATGCGCCCTTTACTCGTGCCTTGGCGCATCCTTTTTCATGTCAACATCCATTTTCATGCGCCCTTTACCTGCGCCTTGGCGCATCCATTTTCATGTCGACATCCATTTTCGTGCGCCCTTTACCTGCGCCTTGGCGCATCCTTTTTCATGTCGACATCCATTTTCATGTGCCCTTTACCTGCGCCTTGGCGCATCCTTTTTCATGTCAACATCCATTTTCGTGCACCCTTTACCTGCACCTTGGCGCATCCTTTTTCATGTCGACATCCATTTTCGTGCGCCCTTTACCTGTGCCTTGGCGCATCCTTTTTCATGTCGACATCCATTTTCATGCACCCTTTACCTGCGCCTTGGCGCATCCTTTTTCATGTCGACATCCATTTTCGTGCGCCCTGTCATAATAAACATCGGGCTTTGAGCTTCTTTGGTTTCCATATTCTTCTGCTTGTCTATATCTACCTAGGGGGAAAGATATATACAACAATAATCAATGGGCCAATTGAATCTTGCTGCAAGTAATATTTCTAATTCCTCTTTAACCAATAGGGCCACCCTTGGGTGCATCTTTCTAAGCTTTTTTTAATAGGCTTAGTGTTTGCATGTACAACTAAGTTGTGCACGACCAAAGTTGGATCTAATCCTGGCATATCCTTATAGGACCATGCAAATACATCTATAAACTCTTGTAGCAACATGGTGAATGTTTTTGTTTCCATGCCGAGAGTGATGCTCCCAATTTGACTATTTTTGGGTCCTCTTTTGTACCAACGTTTACATCGATAGTTTCCTCTACTAGTAACTTTGACAAGTCCTCCATATGCATAGGATCTAGAGGAAGGTTGAGATATTTGTCCAAGGATGTCTCCACAAGATTTTCATCCTTGGTGTGGTAACTTTTATTGTCCTTTGATTTTTGCACCTATTTGTCAGCTAATGCTTCAAAGAGGTTTTCACTGTGCAACTTGGAATTTAATTGTTGCGAGGCTTTTCTTTGGAACTTTTTCCCTCACTTTTTATTGTGTTTTGTTGACCAAGAATCTCATCCTCCTCTCCAAAGTACGCGTAAGTATGCAAGTCAATATAGAATCTCTTTTGTGGTCTCCAATGGAATTGTATCCCGAATACCCATGAAATCTGTGATAGATTCATCATTCTCAAATAGATCTAGTGAAATATGACATTGTTGGTCCCATTCAATAAGGGAAGGGTAAATGAGGTCAAGTGTAGGTTCTATTGGGGTTATGGTCGGGACAACGGTATTCATGAATAGGTTCGTGGAGGCAAGATCCTCATATTGGCTCTGATGGGAATTCGTATCCTTTGTCAGATAGTGAGCTATCCTCACATTCGAGAAAGTAGCATCTTGATGATTGGGATGTGCTCCATGAGGATGAATTATAATGTTGTATCTTTCTATTTTAAAATGTAGGAGAAGCACTAGTTCTCTTTGTCCTTGCTCATTTCTTCCACATCCTAGGCCTTTGTATCCCATGGAGTACATCATTCTACAAGATTTCTCGTATTCGGGGTTTGATATTAGGTTGGTGAGTATCCTCTGGGACCGAAGTCGTAGGTGGATCCAACAAATTTTTATCAGCCAACAAGCCTCCGAGGTAAAAATGACCCAATATTTTGCTCATTTTTAGGTCATCTAAAACGATAGTTGGGTCGACCTCTAGTCTTTGGTGACAATGAGAGGTTTGAAACAAGTTGGGTTGTACATTATATCGTCACATCCATATTCTAGGATATTCATTTCTAATGAATCAAAATGAGAAGTGGATGTAGAGGCACCATGGGCACAAGAAATAAGAGAATCGAATATAATCGGGACTTCATAGCTTTAGATTGGAGAGGAACAACTATATCGGTGGAGGGACATGTATATGTACTGTACGTACCCAAAATTGTAGGTACTATACTTCCGAAAAGAGGTCACAGAAACCCCAATGATGATTCATATCTCTTTGCAAGGTGTTCAAAATCCAAAAAAAGCTCGAGTATACATTTACATCCCAAAATTCCTTATCCAACCTCTGCATGCTTTGATCTGACCCCGTTCCGCTCTTTTCTTACTTTTTGGTCTTTAGTTTTAGGACCACCACCTGCCTAGGTGGCGGTCCCATGACCGCCACCCGGTGATATGGCAGAGTCCTATAAGCGCCACCACCGCTGCAGGTGGTGGTCCTATGCACATTTTCAGAAATTTTTGACGCTTTCGTCAATGTGAAAAATTCAAGTGGCACTCACATTCTTCAACCACTCTTGCTTGCATTTATGTTTTAGCCACCTGGTAAATAGTGATTTCTCTTTATTTATGATAAAAGAGTTCAATTCAAACTTACCATCTGGTAAATCCAAATGCTATAAATACCAAGCTTGTTTACAAGCAAATGGCCCCTCTCCCTCTATGAATTATTATTCAGTGTGTTTTGAAGTTCTTCCACAAGTTTTAATAGGTTTAGATTTTGTATGAATTCTCAATCTCTCAGTTCAAGGCTTCTTTCTTCCTTTCTGATTTATAAATCATCGATCCTCACACTTTCATTTTGCTCCATTGCTATCCTTAACACAGTTAGCTTAGCATAAGATAGTTTTACTTATAGATCAAAGTTCATTTGGTAATATTAGAATTTTACGTTGTTGTTTTATCACAAGAAATAGATCCTAGAATTCTCAGTATATTTGCGTTATATCCCTACAATAAATCCTGCTAGGAATCACATAGTCAATCTCTATTCACTTCCACTATCCCTCTCTTACTTGCATTCTATTCGGTTTACATCCAAGCTACCACTATTCAAGTATCTCCTTCTGCTGCCGCTATCACATCCCCACTTTTTTGGATTCATGATAACATGAAGGAACAAAGATATCACACTGAGGGGACAAGTCACAACACAACTGGATTTACCACTGTTCTGTAAAACTCCAGGTTTGAATTATCAAAGTTATAGTTACAATATATCAAATAGAGTAGCAAATCATTTTATTTCAGTTAAGCTTTCTTTCAGTGTTACCAGGAAGCTGTGGGGAATGATAGCTTCTGAGAAGCTATGATTTATTCCTCACTTCTAAGGTAAGATTGAAGGTCTTTCAATTAAATTAGTTAGTTATTTAAATATTTAGGATAAATTCACAAGTGCACAGGAAAATAGCTACATCAGGATAACTTGTTTGTTTTAATTTTGTTATTAGATTAATTGTTCATTATCTGAATATATTAGAATAGTTGCTCTTTTAATTTCATTCAAATACACATCATTGAAAATACAAAAATAAAAGGAATATAAGCATAGTGTAGATATATCTTTCATAGTTAGTTTACTTATTTCAGTTAAAGTTTGATTATCTCTTGCATGACAATTACGGGACCTAGAGAGCCCAGGGATTACAGATTCAAACTGGTAGTACCTCAGCCAAATCTCTTCACAACATTAACAGATATAAATCAAGGGCTTAGGATTCAGGTCTTTCAAACGACAATAAACCCACAAGCGGTTAGTGAACAATTGAATATTGAAGATGAAAAAGCATACACATTTTGGTCGAGTCAACCCAACTATAGATTGCCTTGATAGGATATCTGCATGACCATACAAGAACCCCAAAGAGAACAAATATTTAGTTGTGAACCATTAGTTCCATGACCAAACGCAAGAGACTTTCTCATCGAGAGGCAGGACATAGGATTACATATACAAGTTGCCGGAACACCCGTAAGGTATTCTGAGAAGATTGCACAACTCTTGATATTAAACATAGAAGCTGAAAAGGCTTATTACTATTGGATAGTTAGAAGAAGAGATTGATTCTTCACATAACCATAACAGGTCCATATGCAACCACGAACTCATGGTTGTGATTCACATGTCCCACAATCCAACGGCCCTGCTTGCTTGATTGAGTATTAACACTAGTTTACACATACCGGTATTTAGATCCTCACCATTCCGTCGAGATATCATAACACAATTTTCTCGCATTAAACATAGAAGCCAAGCAAGATAATATTTTGTGGGATAGTCTAGAAAACCTCCCATAGTTTCTTATAAATCCACTACACCTCTCTCACAACCATTTTCCATGACCTTGTCTAGAAATATACATGAAGCACCAACAGGTCACTTTCCACGCATCAAAGTGACCGATAGATAGGATCTCAACAGAGCTCAAAATTGATTGGATCCTCCGAGTAGCTATTATATCTGAATGATCCATTACTTTGATTCGAGAGTTAGGAGAGATTTCTTTTCCTTAGACTTGTAAATCCCATTATTGTGTGTTAAGGATATAATATTGCCCAACTAGTTTGTCTATATCCACATACATTTAATTTTCACCTGCTATCTCAGCACGACCTCGGGAGGTTAGGTATGAAGTAGGGATACTTGTATATTCTTATGCTCGCATGTCACTTTTATATCATATAGTACCCTTACGCGTAAAACTATTGAGAGATCTGCAATGAGTGAAGAGCAATGAATCTCCTTGTATTGTAATAGTGTGTCCTCATGCTTCAGTTTAATGCATTGATGGAACATCGATGGTACAACCTACATGACATGAATCCATGGTTGACCTAGAAGCATATTATATGGAAGTTCCAAGTCCAAGACATGGAACTTTGTTTGATGACAAGTGGGACCAACCTCCATGGGCAATGTGATTTTCCTGCTTGACTCCCTTTCAACATTGTCGTGAGCGTGATAGTGATGATGTTTGAATCAAGATGCTGCTTGATATGTCCTAGATGTCTAACCAACTTCGGTGTGCATATGTTGACCTTGATCCATTGTCCACAAATGTCTCTGTTTGATCATCTTACGGGTAACAAATACCTCAATTTACAAAGGAAGATTATGCGTTGGATTTTCAGCGGGAATTTCCCTATGATCAAAGGCAATGTGTTTAGTTGGTACAATGTTTGCTACCTTAGCCTAAAGATATATGTAGGATATACCTCTAATGGAACTCCAAACCCCTTAAGAGTTTGGTACAGAATTTCTTTGTGTACATTTCATATCTTAAGAATATCTAAGATCACAATTCTGGCAGATGTTTTCTCAAGTTGTTTTAAGAGGTCATACCTACCATTTGGCGGGGTTGATGGAGAGGGTTCAGGAATCACAAGGTGGGCATGCCTTGTTACAGGGCACAATCCTTTCCCTTGATTTGGATGGTGTTGACATGGTCAATAGGAGAGTGAATACATCCAATAAGTGAATCATAATGATTGTTGTCTCTTTTGGTATATAAATAATTTGCTGCTTTATAACTCTGGGATGACTCTCCCCGATCTGGATTTGACTCTTTTGATTTACCATGTTTGGGGAATGGTTCTTTATATATCCCCATATTTTTGTTGGGTGTCTGAGTTTTCTCTAGGTTTTCCACCTCTATCTCCCCATTGTCGATGAGGTCTTGGATATAGTGACGAAGTCGTAGACATTTGTCTATTTTATGTCCCTTGACACGATGTAATTCGTAGTAGTCATGCTCCTTGTACCATGATGGTTTTGGAGCACTGTCATCAAAGGGTTGTGTCGTAGGGTACGTCACCATGTGAGCCGCATCTAATTGTTTTAATATAACCGACAAAGGATCATTAAGAGGAGTGAACATTCTTTACTTTGGTGGTGGTTGAATAGGTCCTTTGGTCAGTTTAAAAGGTTGACCAGTTTGAACCATTTATACACGTTTGGAATCTGTGATCCCGTTACTACCACGTTTTTGTTTTTGTTAAATATATTTGGCTTCTTCATAGGTTTAACACTATGATTATCCTTAGATTGTGACTTAAGATTTCCTTTTTCAATAAGGGATTTCTCTATTTGAACCCCCTTTTCAACAACCTCCTCAAAAGTGCGAACACAATGCATTTGAAGGTGGAAAGCAATGTCTAGATTTAGGTTGGGCACAAAGATACTTACCAGCTATTTTTCAGGGAAAGCACAAGGGAAGTGGCTAGCTATCCCTCTCCACCATTGTAGGAAGTTGGCGAAAGTATCATTAGGGTGTTGTTTGGTGCCACATAAATCTGCCATGGTGATATCACTCTCTATATTGTATGAGAAGTGATGCACAAACCTATCTGCCAATTCTAGCTAGGTAAAAATAGACCCCGAGGTAAATGAGTAAACCACTCCAAGGCTTGACCTCCTAGACTCTTGGGAAAGAGTCTTATGAGATAATTATCACTATAGGACACCTCTTGACACACCATATAGAAATCTTTGACATGATCTTGTGGATCTCCCTTCCCTCTATATTTTTCAAATTTTGGCATGTCAAATTTTTTAGGGAAAGGTTGAAGTGTCATAGCTTTTTCAAAAGGATGGGGACATAGTTCTTCATATTGATACTTTCTAATGCTCCCCACATTTCTCTCTTGAAGACTTGCAAGTGTTTCCTTCATATATTGTACCTCTTGTGTGAGCAATTGTTCTTTAGTAGGAGAAGCATGGATATATACATGATGGTACTCTGTATTGTCTTCTCCTTGATTTTCTCTACGGAGTTCACTAATTTTGACCTTAGGCCTTAGTTTTTGAACATTCTTTCTTGCTTCCTTTTGTACATGAGAGGCTAGCAAGGTTAATTGTTAGCTAAGGTTACTAATTTTTTGTTGAATGGTGACCTCTTCCTCCAAAGGTTCCTCTTCTTCCTCATATTGTGGAGGTTCTTCAACATTCTCGTGTCCTAACCTAATTTTATGTGGTACTTTGATAAAGGGTATTATATGTCCCACTACATTATCATTTCCTGTGTTGGAGGTAGAAGCATGTCCATGTGTTAAAATATCCTCCATGTTGATAAGAGGTCACTCCTCCTCATTAGCGTTATTCGTAGGTGGGATTGTTTCATTTTCAGTGGGCATTTTGGCCCCCAATTCTATAACCCATGCTAACACCCTATCCTTGTTTCTAAAAAGGAAATCATCTAATAAGGTGGGGTCAAACTCAAATTCCGCATGTTGGGATTCCAATTCATCACCACTATGATCAACCATGTCTTTTATCTCTTTTTCCATGGAAAATAGAGGTCCTAAATCATGTCCAATAAAAGGGTTTGACCCTTATCTGTTTGAGGTTTCCCAAGCTCACACTTGTTGTGCCTTGTATGTTTGCTTCTTGAGACCTAATCATGTTTTGGGAGCCATGATTTGCAATAGTTTCACTAAGGTAAGTTGTGAATGTGTTCAAAACTTTGTGACCACACCTAAGTGAAATGCAAGATGAATGTCAAGAATATGAATAAGTATGGATGTTAGAATACCAATATGATAGAGTGATAAATCAATAGTGACGCAATGTTTGGTACCTAAGCCTATCAAATGAATGAATTAATTCCTAGATTGTTCTTTAAAAATTAGTTGGTGTCGTAAGATAATTAACAAGATTTCCTCACTTATGCCAAGTTCAAGGGGATGAACAAGATGTAAGTAAATACAAGAAGTTAATGTGACCTCCTAACAAGGTATACTATAAGCAAGATCAAATTCGATTAATACCTATATCCCAAAAAGTGTCGGTTAAAATTTTTGAGTGACACATCAATGTCACCAAGATATGTTAACCAAACTTTGTGAGAAAGTAAGGTATTGATATCAAGTTGATATTGATATAACACACACAAGCGGTAACACACAACACTCTTCAAAATCGAGGTAATAATAGAGTCAAACTAAAAGCTTAAATTATAACTATGAATTGTTAGAATTTGTATAGCGTAACCTTACAATATGGATATTTAGGTGAATTTTATAATAAACAAGACGTAAATACCAAAATTGTAATGATACGATATAAACAAGGTAACCTTTCTAAGGAAGTTCAAGATGATGAAACATGCCTAATTACTATGACGATCCTAACATGGGTATCAAGATCACAAAGGCTACCAATGATATGAATACGCCTCCACACACTTTAGATGTTTAACATACCCAGCCACAAACATTGATGGGCGTAAATAGACAAAAAAGTGGTAGAAACAATCGATTGGTAACACGAAGGTAGTCACCCTTCTTTTGATCAACAAAGTGTCAAAAGAATGTGAGGGAAGTAGATAAAAATGGGGATGAAAAATGACGGATTTACTTCGGCGAGTTTCACCTCACCTTAAGGAAAGTGAAAAACTAAGTGAAAGTAACACGTCACACGTTTTGTGATGAATGATGGCTCACAACTCAACACTATTTTGAAATGGTCAAAGTGGGTTCCTGGCTAAAGAATATCTTCCTAGGTGGTTCTCCCATCCTAGGTGTTACAAATTTGTCTTAAGGGAGTGTGATTTACCCAAATATTCTCGACTATCTTGGGAGTATATCGGCTTTACTTTACCCCCTTCGAGCAAAAAAAGAAACTAGTGCATCCACGTGTGCTCTCCCTGGGGTCGCCATACAGACAATTAGTAACTCTATCTCACAAGGTAATACTAGTCAAGTAGGTAGTGTAGAGCACTTCCTGTTTCATCCACAAGGTTCCCTCTTGCATGGACTACTTTGGGGTTCCTAGTACCACCCCCATTGTTGTAGCTTAAGGTGTTATGCCAAAGGGGTTATGTTCCGGTTTAGCGTATAGGGACATACCCTTTTAAAACTTGCAATCTGATGTTTTGAATATGTTGTCATTTATATCTTGTTTAATTTAGATGTGGTTTCCTTGAACACCATTTGGCAACCTGTACAACAACTTTATTAGTAGTTTTTGACTTCGTTTTGATTCCACATTTCTTTGACAAGCATGTGTTTTGGTCTTTGCTTGAGTTTAGTAGTTTTCCATAAAAGAGTAAACATCATTTCGATTCTCAAGATCATCCAAGGATGCAAGAGAAGAGAATACGTGATGTTTCTAAAATCAAGAAGATATCAAATGGAATAACACTTTAATTCGGACACACCAAGTTAAACCATTCCAATTCGGATATTCCAAACAATTTCAAAGCATCAAAAAGACACGAGCATAATTTTTGATTCCCAAGATCACCCATGAGGATGTGAGGGAAGATCATACGTGACCTTATCCTTATAAGAAAACATGCAAAGGTTTATCTAATCTAGCAAAAGCATGTAAACATACCCTACAAAAATAAGCATTAATTAGATAAAAACCTACAAAGAAGTTAGCACCATAATACCCTAATTTTAATAACATGGAAAGATACATGTGCCTGGTTTAGGCATGTGTTTGTGGGTTAGGGAGGATGCACCAATTTTTATTTTCTAACTTACAGTGCACCTGCACCACTAGAAACACGTGTGTGCTAGGATCAGGGTGTGTGCACCAAGGAGGTAAAAAACAATATTAGGATCAACAAAGTGCCTGCGCCACAAGAGAGGTGCATGTGCTACTATTAGAGCATGTGTGCCTGACCAATAAAAGTAGTGTCATATTTTTATAGAGCACCTGCGCTACCAAAAAAGTGCTTATGCCACAAGAGAGACACCTGCACCTGGGTTAGTGTGTATGCCTTTGAGTGCGACAGTTTTACGTTGCAGTGAAGGTACAATATGAAATTCCATCTATTCCTGGGTTAGTGTGTCTGTGCCCTGGTTAGGGTATGTGCGTCGATGTTAGTGCATGTGCGCCAGGGTCAACAAACAGAGATTCAAGTTTTGACGTGTCTGGGCCACCCAAGAGGTGTTTGCGCGGGAATAAGTGTGCTGTGCCCCTTTTAGTGTGTCTTCACCACTCCTGTGCAACCAAAGTAAGGTAAAAATAGAACAAATCTCACAATACTTCAAATTTTAACAACTTAGCTTGAAATTGGAAACAACCCATTAAAATGACAACTATAAATGAGAACCTACACATATAATTGTTAACCAAAAATAAGCTCCCTTATTTTTGATTAACTTACTACGTTTTTGCTTCATTCCAAATTTTAGAAATTTTAAGCATTTAAAGGTTTTGGAAAATGATCCATCAGATAGAGAATTTCTTCCCCCTTCCAGAAAGGTAAAGAACTCTTTCTAACTCCTTGTATTTTTTGAGTTATGGCTCAACGGAGTTAGAAGGGAAACTTTTCCCAAGGCAGATTTGCAGAGCTTGGGAGATTTTTTTGCCAAAGGAACTCAGACTGGTGGGGCATCGGAGGAAAAAGTGAAAATTTTCCTTTTCTTCCAAAAGGCATAAAATCAAAATGCGACCCGCGGCCCCATCAAAAAGCTAATGCGGGGATGTGGGACTTTGGAGGTAAATTGGATTTTTTGAATTTTTTTCAAAAATATAAAATGGAAAAAAGGAATCCCCTACCTCCGTCGACCCCAATGGATGCCACATCATTAGTGGATTTGTGGGTGAAAATTTCAAAATTCACTGAAGCCAAATTTGCAGGAAACGTAAGGAAAAAATGCAAAAGGCCATATCTTTTGATCCAGAGCTCCATTTTTGACAATCTTGGTACCAATGGAAAGATCTGGAGATTCTCTTCATCATGGAGTATTCAATTTTATATTTTGGTAGATATTTTTGGGAGAAAATTGCAAAATGTGTTTTGGCATGGAAAAGACAAAAAAATAGTTTCAACTACCAGATTTAATGAAGTATGGGTCATTTTCTTTGGTCTGCGAAGTAGATACATGGAAATATGAGATTTTGCATCGATCCCATCAACTAGATGAAGAATTAAAACACATTTTTAAAGGTGGTTGGAACAAATCCCATGTTTTTCCTCTCTTCTCACATTTCTTCTATAAAATGTAAACAAAGGCACATTTTTCAAGGGTTGTTCATTTTTCTTCTCTGCCTCTCCCTTCTTTTCTTCCCCAGGGTTGAAATGGAGTTCAAACCTCTTCCCACACTCTATAAATGGAATTTTTTCCTCTTGCTTGTGAATGATGTTATGTGCAAACGTATGAAGCAATAAAACGTGTTTTTGTGATGCATTTGTCCATCCTTTGCTCATTTTTATTGCATCTTCTTGCCTCTCTTCATTTATAGGGTATCTGTGTATGTTTTGAATGTTTATTTATAGATTTGGGAGCTGTGTTCATGGAGTTTGGAACATTTTCTGTGTGAAATCCATCTCTAGTCTGTGATGCACTTGTCCATCCTTTCCATTGCTCACCTCTCCTTGTTCCATGGCAGTTTTGGTTGATGATCAACACTTTCCTTCTCTGGTGTATCACCATTTTAGTTTAGGCTCTATTTTTTCTTGTTTTATTTCTCTCCTTGTCTCCTTAGAAGTTAGATTAGGATTAGATTAGCTTGCATGCACTGGAATAGCTTGTGGCAGGTAGATTAGGAAGAGGAACCAGCCTTCTCTAGAGAGATTTCCCACTTTTGCAAGGCCCCACACCTTCGGAAAAGTTCAAAGTTATGCAAATCACACCGAGATGATTCTCGCCTTAGAAAAGTAGATTTTTAGAAATCATTTGGGGGTCTTTGTGATTTCACCCTAACAGTTTTGGCACGCCCGTTGGGACCTAAGATGTATTCACTTCATTGCAACAAGATTGATGTGCACTTCTTGTAAATCTCCAGCTTATGAGAAGCTTTAAATTATACACCTAGTGACTCCATCTAGTAAAAACTCATTCTCTAAGTTGCAGACCTATTTTCCATTCATTTCCATTCATCCTTCTTTCCATATTCTTTCATTCTTTCCATTCCATGAAGTTGTGTAATCATGACTTCATTTCCACCATGGAATTCACATCTACAGCAACAACAACACATTCTAACTCCAATAAGCTTTATAACTCCTTCAAATCAGCATTTTGAGCAAATTCGAAATCAGCAGGTCTACCCCTATGAGCAACAGTGCCAAAATCAGTTTGGCTATGGAGTTTTCCAAGAGCGGGGTATGCAAACCATGAAGATAATCAAATGCAAGATGTTGGTATGTTGGAGAAGATTCAAAAAATGGAGATTGGTATGGTGCATTCAAGAGCTACAGCTCAAATGATGGCCTTCAGAATTGGTTGCGTAGGCACCTTGTCCATGGGAAGGCCCTTTTCCAAGACACTACAACCCTCAAGAGAAGTTGGACTTCATGATTGGAATTTTGCCCCAACTTGCACAATGGACTGAAGAAATAGAGGCCTATGAGTTTGGTGTTGAGAAACCTTGTCAATGGGTAAGTCCTACACCATCATATGGTATTTCTCTTTCCATTCCTCAAGCAACACCATCTCAGTTTGAATGTCAAGTTGTAAACCCAACCAATGTTGCTCCAGTTGTGAAAACCATCCCTCCATCCCCTAGTCTTCCATCTCATCTCAGATTTTCTTCTCTCTTCTCTTCCAAATCCAAATCCCCTCCACAAGAGAAAAAAGAAACACCTTCCCCTCCAAAGAAACAAGAAGTTCCATCCCTCCTACTACCACAAACAAATGCACAAATGATTGAATCCCAATTTATTTCTCCGCTTGACTTTCCAATTCCATGTGGAGAAGAATAAATTTTAAAAATCAGTCATGAAGGAGAGCACTCATTTGTAGCAGTTTGTACTTTATAGCAGCCTTTTGGAATCTAGTTTGGGAGACTCAAACCTTCCATGCTCTTCATAGGAGGAAGAAGAGAAATAGCAGAAGAGTTCCACCATTCCTTCCATGCCATTCACCCAAAGAGGTCTACAAGAAGACTCCATTTTTGGAGTGGAAAATCAAAGAAATGGGCATATCAAATGGATTATACCTTGCCTAATCAGGTATTTGGCTTCATTGGAGCCAAAGGAGAAGCCAAATCTAGTCATGCCCATTTCAAGGCATGAGGATGAGCTACAAAGCACCAAGGATCAGCTATCATACCTCTTCAATCCAAATACAGAGAAAGTAAAAGAGGTATTGGTTTTGTCTTAAGTTGATACTTTGGTGATTTAGGTGGAAGATAGGATTGTAGTTAGATTTTCACTCATCCAAATAGCCATGTTCGAGTGCCAAATCAGTTACATGGCTGCAATTTTTGAGGAAGGAAATTATTTCTCCTCGCTAGTTGCAGGATTTGTTTGAGCTCCCTTTGCTCTTGGTTAGAGTAGTGTAGGTAGGTTTTTTTAGCGAGAAGAAGTGCTTTTCAACATTATTTATGTTCTATTTGGAGCATGTATGATTTTTAGTTTGTACATAGTTTTTGGCGCTACAGTATTGGTCCTGCACAGTGCATTCAGTTGACTTTTGGTGAAGTTCAACTTCAAGTTTCAGTGGGTTTCCAAGTGATTCAAAGGTAATATTTTAGAGTTAGATCAGAGAATTGGTTATCAGGCTTGACTCCATGCCCAATGGATGCAAAAAAGGCCATTGATCATTCATCTAGCAAGCAGATGACCCTTGTGAGTCACCAAAGTTGTTAACCAAAATAAGCTCCCCTTATTTTTGGGTTAACTTACTACCTTTTGTGCTTCAGTCCATATTTTATACATTTAAAGCATTCAAAGGTTTCTGGAAAATGCTCCATCAGATAGAGAATTTCTTCCCCTTTCCAGAAAGGTAAAGAAATCTTTCTAACTCCTTGTATTTTTTGAGTTATGGCTCAGCAGAGTTAGAAGGGAAACTTTTCCCAAGGCGAGACTTGTGGAGCTTGGGAGATTTTTTTGCCAAAGGAACTCGGACCAGTGGGGCATCGAGAGGAAAAAGTGAAAAATTTCCTTTTCTTCCAAAAGGCATAAAATCAAAATGTGACCCGTGGCCCCATCAAAAAGCTAATGCGGGGATGCGGGACTTCGGAGGTAAATTGGATTTTTTGACTTTTTGTCAAAAAATGTAAAATGGAAAAAAGGAAGCCCCTACCTCCGCCGACCCCAATGGATGCCACGTCATCAGTGGATTTGCGGGGAAAAAGTTCAAAATTCACCCAAAGCCAAATTTGCGGAAATGTAAGGAAAAACGCAGAAGGCCATATCTTTTGATCTAGAGCTCCATTTTTGACAATCTTGGTACCAATGGAAAGATTTGGAGATTATCTTCATCATGGAGTCTTCAATTTTTTATTTTGGTAGATATTTGTGGGAGAAAATTACAAAATGTGTTTTGGCACAGAAAAGACAAAAAAACCAGTTTCAACAACCAGATTTAATGAAGTATGGGTCATTTTCTTTGGTCTGCGAAGTAGATACATGGAAATATGAGATTTTGCATTGAGCCCATCAACAGATGAAGAATTAAAATGCATTTTTAAAGGTGGTTGGAAAAAATCCCGCATTTTTTCCTCTCTTCTCGCGTTTCTTCTATAAAATGTAAACAGAGGCACATTTTTCAAGGGTTGTTCATTTTTCTTCTCTGCCTCTCCCTTCTTTTCTTCCCTAGGGTCGAAATGGAGTTCAAACCTCTTCCCACACTCTGTAAATGGGATTTTTTCCTCTTTCTCATGAATGATGTTCTATGTAAACGTATGAAGCAATAAAATGTTTTTGTGATGCATTTGTCCATCCTTTGCTCATTTTTATTGCATCTTCTTGCCTCTCTTCATTTGCAGGGTATCTGTGTATGTTTTGAATGTTTATTTATAGATCTAGGAGCTGTGTTCATGGAGTTTGGAACATTTTCTATGTGAAATCCATCTCTGGTTTGTGATGCACTTGTCCATCCTTTCCATTGCTCACCTCTCCTTGTTCCATGGCAGTTTTGGTAGATGATCAACACTTTCCTTCTCTGGTGTATCACCGTTTTAGTGTAGGCTCTGTTTTTTCTTGTTTTCTTTCTCTCCTTGTCTCCTTGGAAGTTATATTAGGATTAGATTAGCTTGCATGCACTGGAATATCTTGTGGCAGGTAGATTAGGAAGAGGAAAAAACCTTCTCTGGAGAGCTTTCCCACTTTTGCAAGGCCCCACACCTTGGGGAAAGTTCAAAGTTATGCAAATCACACTATATGATTCTACATTAGAAAAGCATATTTTTAAAAATCATTTAGGGGTTATGTGATTTTGGACTAATAATAATATTAGCAAAAAATCCCAAAAATTGAACATTAATTACTATATGTGCATATCAAAGGTTAGCCAAGAACAATAGAATTCAAGCTAAAAATAAATGCTAAGGGACTAGGGATCCTCTCCCACCAGAATGGCATATGTGTGTGTTTTTTGTGCTTAAGCTAAGTTAGATGAGTAAGAACTACCACCTAAATAGTTCTATAACAAAGCTGATGACAAAATATAAGCACCATCAAAGATGAGAGCTAAACAAGATCAATACTAAGCATAATGTATTAACTTTGAATTAACATGCTAAAGTATTCAAACCTCTACTTCTCTAGATTACCCACAAAAAGTAAATGTACCTATGTAGTCTCCATGGCAATATAATTGATTGTTTTGATCTTCAAGAACCTTGATTGTTTTGATTGTTTTGATCTTCAAGAACCTTGAATGGGATCTCATCAAAGCTTGGCTACAAGACCCTTTGACTATTCCCATATGACTCAAACACTTGGCAAAATGCAAGGAAGGATGCTTATTTCTTCAAATGGTGAATTCCCAAGAGTAACAAAGGAAAATATTAAAGTCTATTTGCTATGTGCTTTTATCTTGTCTTCTCAAGAAATTTAGGTGTAAGTGTAAAGGTAGGAGGAGGGTTCTTTATATAGCCCAATGGATAAAGTAATCTCTACATCCCTTTGCATGTGGGATAATAGAGATGTTGAGTTAGTTGTGGATAAGGGGGGGTTTAGATAGGGTTGAGTTAACTTTAGGAGGGTTTAGTTTGTCCATTAGTGACCCATGTGGATAAAGGGGGCCTATTAATTAATCAAGATGATTTAATTAATAGATGTGCAAGCTTATAGAATCTTTTAGAGGAATATTAGCATGACTTAGACTATAGAAGGGGATTAAATCAATTAAATATTGATTTATTGGTTAGATGAAAGGGGAAGCTAATTAATTAATAATAATTAATTAGTCTAGATAGAAGGGGGGATTAATTAACAGAAGGTCGTTAATTAGGGTATTTGTTGGATAGGTGACTTAATTAATTAGCGTAATGTAATTAATTAATGATGATTGGAGAGAAGGTGAGCACTTTTGACTAGTATGTCACCAATTTTCGGAAGGAAGATAATTAGCACAATTTTAAGGATTTAAATTGCTCGGGCGTGATTATGGGTGTCTATAGTTGTTAAAAATAAGCAATCTAAAATAAGAAAGATGAATAGTCCTTAATATATTGTGGAGACACCAACATGGCACCCCTCTACAGCACCTTTTCTATTTGTAAAACCATCAAAAGGTAGTTTCCATACTTCGTTGTCATCCTTGTTTTCCAACTTGGTGATCTTAGGGAGAATTGGGTTCTCTTCATGCACAAAATATACTCCCATATTTTCTTATTCCATTTCTTTGTAGGGATAAAAAGTATATCTTTTTTTTCCCATTCATCTAATGTTAAATATGGAATTCCTTCAACCTCGAGTACCTATTTTTGTATCATTTGAACACTTCTCCGATCGAAGGCCGGGTAATTTATGTTGATAGGACTTGGCACATGTGGTTCAATATGAAATTTTGCAATTGGTTCTGATCTAATGGTCACCTTAGTTCCATATCTCATTATGAAAAGAATGTGTGACCAATCTGTAGATAGGTATCCACCAAATTTTGGTTGTGCGATCTCTTGATAGACACACGAGGAAAAAAGTGAAGGTATGTCGATTACAAAAACATCCTGCGGGACATTGACATTTGGACATACATGCGGTGTTAGAATTAACCCCTTGATAACTCTAACCATTACAACTATTGTCCCATCTAGTTACACCACTCTTCTTAATACCGACACATACTTGATACCCGAGTTGATCGATTATCTACTTTGGCATTATTGAGTTACTTGCTCTGAATCGATCATACAACTGTATCTTGTCGACATTAAAATTTTCCTACATAATTTCTATTTTATTATGTATGTATTAGGAATAAGATGTTAAGTATGATCGGTAGTAGTGGTGTCTAAAAGAAGATAACGGTACCATCGATGCGGTGCTGCCAATAAAGTAGAGTACGGTAACAGTCAAAGTACAATAGGAATGTTGTGGTAAAAATTAAATATTTTTTGTAAGTGGTCCGGTAATGTTAAAATGTCAAAGTTGGGGTAAGTAGAGAAGTAGGGTCTACATGATTAGGAATTAGGAATATTATATTTGTAATAAGGACAAAGAGTGATGTCATAAATATTTTGTGTATTTTATTTGTGGAAAAGTCTAAAAAGGTGGAACCCATGTGAGATGATAAGGTTTATCTTATCTTAGAAGATAAGCCTACATGTAAAGGCAAGAGTTTAGGCATGGAATATGATTGGCCAAAAGAGATTTCCTATCCTATCTTAGAGATAGGGGGTGGCTTCTGAATTCCTATAAATAAAGAGGTGCCTCCCTCATTTGGCATGGGAGGAAGTAGTGAGAAATATTGTATGAGTAAGTGTGTAAAGGAAGTCATCATTTGGAAGATGTGTTAAAGAATCCATTGTGAAGTTTCTCTCATATTTATTGTTGGAAGGCAAGTGAAGTTAGTAACACTTGAAATACCTCATGGGTGAGATTGTAAAAATTTCATGTTGATATTATAATTTAAACTTATATTTCATATTTGTCATCATTCCTTCGTATCATAGTCTATGGTATTCTTGTGTTATGTTTTTTGTTGTGTTTCCAGATTATATCCACCAAACTAAAGGTTGTGCATTAGTAAATAATCATAGCACGAGGAGTTCCCGGTGGAGAATTATCATAGTGCTAGATTGGTGTTGACATTTTGGTTCCGTTGTTGGGACCATTCCTCGTTGGTGGATTTTCTGGAGAAATATTCTCACTTAGTCAGAAATCATTTGGAGGGTAACCTTGTTTTTACTATGCATAGTAGTTACCATGGTAAAGTCACTTTTTACCATGAATAGTATTTACCACAATAACTTCACTTTTTACCGTGAATAATATTTACCATAATAACTTCACTTTTTACCGTGAATAGTGTTTACCACAGTAAAGTCAATTTTTACCATAGTAAGTCAAGTTTTACCGTGGTCATTCCTATTTTACTGTAGAAAGGTGTAAATTCACTTTCTATTGTAGTGAGTCCAATTATTTTTGCACATAAGTCTTACTGATTGTACTTGTGAATTGGTATTTCACTGTGGTTACTTTTAAAAATGGGGAAGATTCCTATTTTTTTAGCCCAATCTAATGAAGATGCTTCCTCTTTCATTCAAGAGTTTAAACGATCTTGCATTTGTAATGGCCTCATAAGAAGGGAACAATAGACTGAATTTTTCCTACCTTTTTGGATGGTTCAACCCTTAGGTGGCTTGAAACACTAGGTGATAATGTGAAAAATTCATGGAATTTATTAACTAAAATTTTTCTTGAAGAATTTGGTGAACAACAAAAATATGCAGATCTCATGATCGATATCACAAAGCTATCCCAAGGAGAGAAAGATAAGATAATGGATTATCATGCTCATGTTATAGAGCTAAGGAGGAAACTCGATGCCCGGATCTAGAAGGAAGGATTAGTGGATGGGTTGATGAATGGCGTGGATAATCTCCTCTTTAAGAACTTCATTCTTGGAATGAATCCAGAGATCGACAACGAGTGAATTATGACCACCCAAGCTACCATTTAACAAGCAAAGGAGCTTGCAAGAAGGTAAGAAGAAAGCATGGAAGAGGAGCCCAAATAAATTGCTGCTAAGGTAGAGCCTACACCAAAGCACCTTTGGTCCAATATCCACAACCACTCTCAATGAGAAAAATCTTTCTCCTAGTACATCTCTCGAGTATGAAGATCTTCTCAAGAAGATGGGCCAATTAACTACTAATCTTCTTGAGGAAAAGAATTTAGTTCTCAAGGAGGAGATAAAGGTTCAAAAAGAAATATTTATGAATTTGTATGTTATGGTTCTCATAAAAAGGGTCATTATAAGTATAATTGTCAGATAGAACTTACACATCGGTATAAGAGATAATGAGAAAGGAAAAGAACCTATGAATTCTTTTGATGTAGTAGATAGGAGCATAAATAATGAAGCAAATGTGTTTGTAACAAAAATAAAGAAAGAAAAAGATAACCAAGATGGAAATGATCCTAAGAATATGAAAGGAGAAACTAGTAAGAAACATAGGAGAAGAAAGTTGGGTGTGCGGGATTTTTGATTTCACATGGGCAAAGACCATACTCCATCTTAGAAGATCTGTCCAAAGGCCTGCAAATATTATATATGGTCAACTTTTGGTATGTCTTCGAGAAGAGGCGGGAGAGCTGTGAAGTGGACTCAATGCTTGATGAAGGAAGGAGGTTGAGGTACCTATTTTGGAGGTAGAGGCGGATCCTTACGCTCCACAAGCTGAGGTATTATGTAATGGTATTTCAATTCATGATGTCTTAGTTGATGGAGGTGCTGCAATTAATGTAATGACCAAGTTTGTAATGAATATGTTTGGTTTAAAAATTGATTTCCCCTCAACACTTATGTTAAGGTCATTAAATAAGGGAAAAAATAAACCGAGAAGGTGTTGTTTCAAATGTGGTAATATCTTTTATGGGTGTTGTATTTGTGGTAGACTTTCAGGTGATGAAAAATGGTACTATTACATACTCAATGTTGTTGGGAAGGCCATGGATAATGAGATTTCATGCAAGAAACTATTGGAATGAAGGCTTCATGAAACTTGGATGTGTGAGAGAGGGTGAAGATAAATGTGATCCTCGGCATCATAAGGCGAGAACATGTGGATTCAAGTGATGGCGATGATTGGACATCCTTTGATTACTCTAGTACCAGTGAAGTGGACACGAGAAGAAGATGAAGAAAGTGAGGTTGATGTTTCGGTCATGGATATCCTTCCAGTCACACCGACTCATGAACCTATAAGATTATTTGAAGAAGAAATTGTTGATTGTCTCCAATAAATAAAGATTGGTGATGCTTTGTGATGGAGAGAGAGAAGGAATCATACCTCCGGCTCTTTGAAGGTACATATACCTATTCACTTTTTTTTTGACAAAGAACTCTGCCAAGTAAGTTTGGTAGAACATTCTATTAAGCTGGTAGATGGTCTTAAGCCCATAAAACAAATGCCATATAGAATGAATCCTAATTTTTCCAAGCGTAAAAGAAGAAATAGATAAGTTGCTTGATGCGGGATTCATATTTGTTGTGGATAATTCAGAATGGATTTATCCCATTGTGATCTCAATAAAAAGGAATGGGAAACTACGCATTTGTGTTGATTATAGGAAGCTCTACAAGGAAACAAAGAAGGATCATTACCCTCTTCCATTCTCATATCGGATCTTGGACGGGCGAAGTAGTGGCCAGAGTGCTATAGTTTTCGCTTAATGGATATAATGGATACAACCAAGTTCGTATAGCGAGAGAAAGATCGGTGAAGACCACATTCACCACTCCTTGGGAACGTTTTATTATAGAGTTATGCCTTTTGGGTTGTGTAATTCTCCGAAGCGTTCCGCAGTGCTTGATGAATAGGGTGTTTGAACCCTACCTTGGGAAATTTATCGAGTATTTATGGATGATTTTTACATCTATGGGAGCAAGATGGACCACCTGCACCAGATGGAGATAACATTTCAAAGGTTAGATAAAGCACAAGCCTCACTAAACCCTACAAAGTGTGTCTTTGGATGTTCTAAAGGTGTTTTGTTAGGGCATGTTGTATCCAGACATGGTATTGGTGCGATCACGATAAAGTTTCAAAAATCAAAGAGTTACCATTTCCTATGAGTAGAAGTAAGTTGAGATCATTTTTAGGCCATGTGCGTTACTATAGAAGGTTCATCAAGAATTTCTAAAATATTACACTGAGCCACTAACCTAGTTCTTGAAGAAGGATGTTACTTATGAACCAAGAAATAAGGTGCGCATGAAGCTTTTGAACAAGTGAAGGAAGCTTTGGTGTCTTCACTGTTTTAAAGAATCCATATTGGAGCAAGCCATTCATTTGTAAATTGATGCCTCGGATGCAACACTAGGAAGTACTCACGAGCCAAAAGGATGAAAATGGGAATGATCATCCAGTTTACTTTGGGAGCATAAAAATGAGCGATCTTTGAGGTAAATTATACTATAAGCTGAAAAATAGGCTCTAGCTATCATTTTCTTTGTAAAGAAGTTTAGAAATTACTTGCTAGGGTAGAAATTTATAGTTGTAATGAGATCATCGAGGATCTAAAATATATTGTAAATAAGCCTAACCCATCAGGGAGGATAGAAGGATGGATAATTTTGCTACAAGAATTTGAATTTGATATTATAGATAGGCCAGGAAAGAAGCATGTCAATGCAGATGCAATCTCTCGATCCTATGATGGTTTAGGTTCATCTTGTGATGATGATGATTTCCTAGATGCAACATTGTTATCCCTTAACACAATCCCTAGTGAATACATAGATATTTAGAATTATCTGAATGAATTCAAGTTTCCTGATGGTGCCAATGCAAATACTAAGAGGAAGATTACTCAAGCCAGTCATCCATATTCTATTATGCATGGAGTATTATTTCAAATAGGACCTGATGGATAGTACAAGAGAGCAGTTGGATGTGATCAAGGGAAGGAGCTGATAGAAGAATTCCACAATGGTACATGTGGAGGACACTTCTCTAGATAACTTACAATAAGAAGGATCTTGGATGCGAGAGTTATCTTTGGCCCACTCTTTTTAGAGATTGTTATAATTATTTTAATACATATGATATTTTTCAAACACATGGTAACCGTAAGACTTCATCAACACTATTATGCCCTATTCTTCCACTTGGTCCCTTTGAAAAGTGGTGAATAGATATTGTAGTTCCACTTCCAACTACCCCATGCCAAAGTAAGTATATTGTAGTTACCACAGATTATTTAACCAAGTGGGTTAAAGCTAGGCCATTGAAAACAACTTCCATGGATGAAGTGGCAAGGTTCATATATGAACGCATTGTCACCAAATTATTTTTCCCATTAGAAATTGTAATAGATCAAGGAATCCACTTCATTAATGAGGTGGTAGAAGCCCTACTCAACAAGTTTTCTATTAAGCACAAGAAGGCAACAACATACAAGCCAAGCAAAAATGGATAGGTGGAATGAACAAATTTTGTGTTGTGTTAAATTCTAGCAAAAGATGCAGCCTTGTAGGTACATAAGTGGGATAAAAGGATTCATGCAACATTGTGGGCATATAGGGCAACATCAAAGTCAGCAACAAGATACTCCCCATTTCATTTGGCTTATGGCATTGATCTAGTTCTTCCTATTGAGTTTGATATTCCCACTGTGAGAGTTATGAAAATGGAAAGGATGGATGAAAGTGATTCAGTAAAAGAAAGGTTTTTGCATCTTCATTTGCTAGAGGAAATGAGGGAAATAGCAAAGGATACAAGCTATAAGAAGAAAATGAAGTAGAAGGAATAATTTGATCAAAATATTTGTTGGTCTCCATTTCATGTGAATGACTTGGTTCTAGTATATGATTCCAGATACAAAAAAGAAGGTAGAGAAAATTTCTTCCCAAATGGATGGGGCCCTACAAAATAGCAGTTGTGCATGAAAATGGTACATATCGACTGGAGGAATTGGATGGCACTCCCATTATGAAATGGGTCAACCACGACAAGTTAAATATTTTCCAAGCACCAGAATAGTCTACTCTAAGGACGAAGTAGAATCTAGGAAGGGGGAAAATGTCGACATTAAAATTTTCCTCCGTAATTTCTATTTTATTATGTATGTATTAGGAATAAGATGTTGTTAAGTATGACTAGTAATGGCGTCGATAGAAGATAACAGCCTTTGTCGGTATGGTGCCGCCAATAAAGTAGAGTATGGTAATAGTCAAAGTATAATAGGAATGTTATGGTAAAAGTAAATATTTGTCGTAAGTGGTCCGGTAATGTTAAAATCTCAAAGTTGGGGTAAGTAGAGAAGTAGGGTCTACATGATTAGGAATTACGAATATTATATTTGTAATAAGGACAAAGAGTGATGTCATAAATATTTTGTGTATTTTATTTGTGGAAAAGTCTAAAAAGGTGGAACCCATGTGAGATGATAAGGTTTATCTTATCTTAGAAGATAAGCATGTAATATGACTAAGGCAAGGTTTATCTTATCTTAGAAGATATGGTACATGTAAAGGCAAGAGTTTAGGCATGGAATATGATTAGCCAAAAGATATTTCCTTTCCTATCTTAGATATAGGGTGGATAAGCCTGAATTCCTATAAATAAATAGGCCACCCCCTCATTTGGCATGGGAGGAAATAGTGAGAAATATTCTATGAGTAAGTGTGTAAAGGAAGCCATCATTTGGGAGGTGTGTTAAAGAATCGATTGTGAAGTTTCTCCCATAGTTATTGTTAGAAGGCAAGTGAAGTTAGTAACACTTGAAGTACCTCATGGGTGAGATTGTAACAATTTCATGTTGATATTATAATTTACACTTATATTTCAGATTTGTCGGCATTCCTTCGTATATCATAGTCTATGGTATTCTTGTGTTATGTTTGTTGTTGTGTTTCTATATTACATCCACCAAACTAAAGGCTATGCATTAGTAAATAATAGCACGAGGAGTTCGGTGGATAATTATCATAGTGCGATTGGTTTTGGCCGGTACCAATTTATCTCCAATGATCAATGACATATAGAACGGTGGAGGCTTCAAGCTATTACCTTGTTGACCCCCTCTTACCGCATGATGTGTTAGTAAGAACTTTCTCTTGATTCCTAGGTGTCTCATTTGACTCTAACCTATTTTCCATAGCTTGCAACAAATCTCACTTCCCTAGAATCACCAATTATTCCCACATGGAAATGTTCATATGGGTTTTATTCATTTGGTCTATGATGTTGAAGGGAGGTGGACTATATTTGTGTTGTCATTTTCTTATGTGGTGTAATAGGTGCTTTAGGCTAACTTTGTAGGTTTGGGGTTGTTTCAAGACATTGCCAACCCCTTGAGGGGTGATGTTAAGTTGAAAGACAAGCTGGGTTAGATGATTTCCCTTCCTCTATTTTCCTCTTCTTTGACTATGTATTGACAAGCTACACCTAAAAATGGGGTTGGTTAACCCCACAAAATTCCTTTGTTATCTAATTGACCAATGTGGTTTCGGTTGGAGTTGAATCTTGTTAGGTTTCTTGCTACGATTTTCTTCTTCAATTTGCTCTTGAGACACACCAACGGTCTACACCTTTAAGGCCTAGTTTAGTACACCATTGAAACACATTGATTGATTGTGAGGTAGATTGCAAGGGTAACACCACTCATACTCCTGTGCCATGATATTTTGAGTTGGAACCAATGCCCTTGATGTTGAAACTACGTCTGGATCATATGTTTGGAATGGCACAGTAGCCTAATGTTGTCCTTGGTTAGGATTTTGATTTGTAGCCTAGATTTGTGGTTTATTTTACTAATATGGGGGCTTGGCTTGATACTAAGTTTGAGGCTAATTCGGTCACAGAGGTTTGAGCTTGTTATCTCTTAAGAGTCACTAATTCATTCCCTAGTTTTTGTAGTTGTTTCATAACCTCCTACAACTCTTTTGAAGTTCTTGAATAAGTATTAGATTTGTTGTTTCTTTGGCCTCTAGGGGTTGGAATGGGATTTAATTCTAACATTTGACTAGCTATAAGAGTTCCCATTTCTAGATATAGAGGCATAGGTGGCCTAGGTGATAATTTTCTTGCTTGAATCAAATAGTTCTTTGCTCGATAGCTATGTCATGGGCCCCTTGCATCATTGTTCCTCCCATTGATTATATCATTATAGCGATGTTGAAATTAAGAGCCTTTAAGAATTAGAGGAATTCTCCTTCAAAGCAGCTAGCCCGATGGTGATCAAAATCTGTCTGTGTCTTTTGGAAATGGAAGTTAAAGTATGTCATTTGCTCATTTGGAGATCTTTTGATTGTTATCAATTATTCCAATAAAGACATATTATCTTCCCTCTCTCTAAAGCGATTACAAAGGAGTAAACACAAATGATTCTAATTTTAAAAAGACCCTTCATCAAGCTCCTTAACCATTGGATAGCCTTACCCTTGAAAGAGGACACCAAAAATTTAACCGCAACATCCATTTCATTAATTTCTTGAATTACACAGACATTTGCAATGTCTTGGATGTGGTCAATAGGCGTTGTGTGATTTTCTCTTGTGAAGTAGGGAATGTTTTATAATGATGCAACCAGGGATAGGATTTGAGCATTTAGGGAAAGTGGACTATTTTGTGAAGTTTATAAAGGGATTTGGAGGTCTTTGAGGTAGTTTCGATGTGCCATTATGATTGGCCTTAGAACCCTAGTGGACTGAATGAAGGGTCTATTAGGTGGAGGTGTAGGCAAAGCCTTGTTACATGGAGATGGTGATATTTGTGGTATTCTTACTCTCCTTCCTCTAATTGGTGATAATTTTAGGTATAAAAATATCCCCTCTTCTTTAGTTTTAGACACTGGTTTTAATTCTTCTCATGTACTTGGGAAAAGCGTGTTATTATACCACCACTAAGTTCTATCCTTTGTACTTGGTAGATGTGTGGGGAAATGAGCCTCTAAAGGTTAGATGTTTTCCAAGCCACACATAAAACTTGAGAGAATGAAAATTAAAAATTTGAAGGACCTATATGTTTGATCTTACGGAGGTTAAACTTTGTTTTGAATTAATAGTCCCAAAATCTTGAAACTTGAGAGAATCACAAATTGAAAAACCTACAAATCTCTACGAAAATGAGAGAAATCTTGAAGTGCAAAAGTGGAAAACTTCCGAAGTCTAAATTTCAAAACATATGATATTGGAGGACTCCTGGAACCCAAAATACCAAAATTTTGGAATGTCGAAATCACAAACCCGAAATCCCAAAATGGAAAAAAATATGAAATTTTAAAAGTCAAATTTTCAAAAACTAAGGATACCCATTTGAAGTTTAGGCCTCGATCTATCAACTGGTGAAATTTGAACTTGTTTTGAGCATGAAAAGCCTCTAAAAATGTATTTCGAAACTTTTCCCTTGAGGTGAAAGGTATGAAATTGAAAACCTACTAAGTATGAAACCCAAATTTCTTGAAAATGCCTTCAAAGTTTGTGAAAAATAATTCCTGTCCAAAGGAGCGTGCTAAAAGCGTTATGGTAAAATCACAACAACCATGATTTCTCACAAGAGAATGGTTGAGGAAATCAATGTGATTTTTCAAACATGGAGTTATCCTAAAGTGTGGGACTCGAAATCGGGATAGCTCTTTAGAGAAGGCTAAATTCCTATCTATCCTAGTGCTAACTACTCCAAATTGCAGAGAGTTCCAAATCTAACCCTAATCTAATGTTTTCCATATGAGATAGAGATAGAGAAAATTCATGAAAATAAAAACCTAATGTAAGGGAAGGTGATGGACCAAGAAGGAATGTTGAACAACTTGCACAATAAACACAACACTACTAGAACCTTGTAATGAAAACAATAACAACACACAATAACCTTGCATGTAATGAAATATCATAAATTTACAATAGAACACGTAAGATGGTATGAAATATCGACAAATATGATTTTATTGCTCTTAAAGTTGATATAATACATCACATTTAGGGCCAAAGGAACAAATTTTACATTACAATGTTCAATAGGGAGGTTTTGAGATCTAAAATCTCTTCTTTGACTAAAAAGAAGGGAGGGGGATATACAAGGTGTCCAACAACTTGTTTAATTGTGCCCCTCCTTACAATTTATAGTGGAATTATTTAAAGGGAGAAGAGAGAAATAGACACTCAAAATTGCTCCAAATCCTTCCAAAGGCATGATTAGATCTCTTCAATGAATGTAGAGGATCAAAAAATATCATTCACTATTATACGTTGCCCTTCTTTGTGGAAGAAATGAGCCCCATGCCTTCATGATGCACTTGGGTATGGCTCATATCCTATAACTTCATCATGGAAACTTAGTCACCAAACCCATTAATGGCCTTCACCAACCACAACCTCTCTTGTCATTTTCCAAGGTCCATAACCTCCGAAATCTGAAATTCAATGGCTCTATACTTGAGCCGAAATTATCTTTCCAATGACTACAATTTTGTATAAATATAGGAGTTCAAGGAAGTTTCTTGACAAATTTATTCCCTCACCTACCCTACTAGAAACTATATTTTGCCTTCACCATTGCATTATGCTCTTAAAATCCTTTCCATCAAGTATAGATTTGCTAAAATTAGGTAAAAATTACACAAGATATAGGGTTTTGAAGTTGGGCACTAGTTTATACTTACTAGGCTCCATCCAACTCATCTGTCCCCCACCAAGATAGCTCCTCCCTACACTTCATGCCAACTTTTTCTGGGCTTAGTGAACCATACCTCCCACCTACTTCCTAACTCACTATTCAATGGATCAGTCTCCAATGTGATGACTTAGCAAGATTTTAAATGTTTGGGTGAGATTTACATTATTTTCGAGGTTGTGAGAATCCCCCTTTCAGACTCCTTGTTGTGCTCATTTCATGATTTTATTTGTTCAATCACCGAAAGCCATCTCCAAACTCGAGCTTCCCCAAAACTGAAACACTTAAACTCGAAATCTCACCATTGCGCAATGTCACCCATTTTTTAGGTTTAAGGCTTATTATTTTCAGACTTTGCACCCAACTCACTTTATAATTCGCCGACCTAAGTTACCAAAAACGAAACCTCTTAAATCCGAAGTGGTCTTGTCCTCCGAAAGCACCCCAAACCCCAAAATGCGGTAAAGTTTGTAAGACAAAATTTTTAGTAATAAAATAGCCATTTCATTTTGAGAGAATCATACTTTGTCAACTCTTGATTCAAGTCGAGAAAGGGCTCACTCCTCAAGAAGCGGGATTCTTTGTTTCATTGGTATTTATATTTCTAAGCAAGTTGTGTAAATCATTAAGTGTTAATTCGTAAATGTTTTTTTAGTTAAATTATGTCACATATTTGTCCCCTGCGAGGTGTTATAGGTTAGAATCTCATTTCCTTGCAAACATATTTAGCAACATTTTCAAACGTGTGTTTATTTCTAGAAATGTGTTTAATTATGCAAGAGTGTGTTTACTTCTAGTAATTTGTTTCATTTCACAAAAGTGTGTTTAATTTTCAGTAGCACATTTAATTCAAAAGATTTTTAATTCCAGAAATGAGTGTTTATTCAACAAGTTTCTTGTAGTATAGTTTTAATAAGGCTTTGGCCAGGGAATCCTAAGGACACTGCAAAAACCCCCGGAAATATAAAAAATAATAAATACCCACAATCAATTACTAAATCAATAAGATTCCTCTTACTACATATAGCTTGAGACACATCCCTTATTTGAATATGAAATCAACTAACATTTGATTAAATGAAGGGAATAAAAAAACACATCACTAACCAACATAAACATCTATCCCCAAAACTAATTACATTGACTTTTATCACCTCACTAACTTTCACTTAGACCAAGAGGACCTCCTTTACATCCTTGCTAATCTAGCCACCAATCCCAAGCCCACACAACCATCCCAAACCATGACCCCTAAATTCCCTATCAATCATCATAAGACACATCTTTCTACCATTAAACTTCATATAAATAATTCACCATCATCATAAATCTCAACTCCTAAATTCCATCATCATAAAACCTATAATCGAGTCTCATTAACATATCCACAACAATCACAAATGACTTAATCCTAAATCACTATCCCCACATCTCATCTTAGTCTTCCATCCTCATCATATTCATCACCCTAATCTGATCATATGGACCTTCTCTTGGATATCCCCACATCCCCTCATCCACCATCAAATTTATCCTCTAAGTCTATTTCATCCCCTCCATCACCAAAACCCACTACTATCTCATCCACAGTGACTCCTAAGTCACCATCCTCCTTTTCTACCTCTAATCCCAAACCATTTAATGTGGCTTTTATGCCACCCTCATTCCCATCATCCACATCTAATCCTAATCCATTCCCTTAATCACCTAAACCTAACACTATCCCATCCTTGATCCTATTTTAAATCCACCATCCCCCAATCCTAAAAAATATAACATGACTCCTAAGTCACCAAGTCCTAAGCCTAACACATACAATACCAATCATCTCCCCACCCATCTCCTACCCAATCTAATGAGGCTCCAATTCCACCTTCATCTACTTCATCCCCAAAATCAACTAAATCTAATGTGGTTCCTACACCACACCCATCTCCCAAATCTCCTTCATCCCCAACCTCACCAAAATCTAGGACAACTAGCACATAACGTAACTCCATTTCATCTAAATCTATCCCATCCCCTTCATCTAAATTTACTAATCATAAAAAATTTAATCCTAAGTCAAAACCATGTACCTCAAAACCACATACTCAAACCAATCCAAAATCAACTCAATCCACATCAGCCTCCAACAAAAAACCATCCACTTCTACCCCAAGCCTAATCCATCCCCTTCATCTTCTAAGCCATAACAATCTAATCCAACTCCAAAATCCAAATCAACCAAATCCAATCCCAAGCCGAAAATCCATCACCAATCCAAAACCAAACCAACCTCCTAAATCCCCCAAGGTTAATCCTCCACACAAATCCCAACCATCTAATCCCCATCCTAAATCTACATCCAAATCACATAAATCCTCTCCTATCCTACCCACTCCTACACATATCATACCTAACCCACACTTAATACCCACACAATCTTTCCTACCAACCTTGATTTCCTTCGCCTCCTTAAGAGAATCCTTAACTACCATCTTCCATCGTCTTAACACCTTTAACATGATCATTCATCCACCCATAAAACTTCACGATCCTAACCTTCCCGAGACCATATTGGTATAGGGACAATTATTATTGTGACTTTCATTTCACCCATGGAAATTCGACCAGTCGTTGCATGCAATTTCGGTCTTATGTCCAAAACCTCACTAACCAAGGAATTCTTATCCTTGTACCTCTCTATCCATCACCTTTCCACCCTAACCCTATCTCTAACCATCAGCCACCATCTAAACCCCATTCTAATTCCAAATATTGCTAGCCATCTAAATCTAATCCTCAATCCAAACATCCCCATTGACTAAATATATAAACTCTAATCATCATTCCAAACATCCCTCATTGACCAAAAATCCCACGCAAATCTCACCCCCATCCTTCATAAAATCCAAACCCTTAGCGATAAGAAAATAAAAACATCCCCCAATATAATGGTTACCCATCTCGTTTCCTCCCGCATAAACCCTCGAGGGGCATCATATCACAATCTACACATCTTGTTTTCTTCTTTGAACTGTCATTACTCTGCATTAACACTTCAAAGAGGGGGAAAATGTAGACATCGAAATGTTGACATGGTTAAATACAATTAACTTGCGCCACAAATATCCCATCGTCATTGATATAATAATTAATGGAAAGATTAACTATTATTATTTAATCCATTTTATCATATTTGCCCCTTTATCATTATTTATCATTTTATCCTAACATTCCCTTATTAATCCTTTTAATTCATTAATCTCATTAATCCATTATTATATCATATTATCCTATTTTAAATCCTTTATTAACATTTATAGGAATTTAATATTCCTACATCTCACCAACCACCTACCCTACACATCCCTACACCTAGCCTTTCCATCAAATATCATCATTAATTATCCTAATCAAATCATTTAACCTAACCTAATCCTAATCATATGCACATCCTCACCTCTAAATCTAGAGGATTCTAAATCTAGAAGCTTTTCCATCTTTCCCTCTCATTTTTAAAAATTCAAAATTCTACATTCTTTTATTAAATTAAAAATATAATAAAATATCTAGACAAAATCTAGAACCCTCCACATCTAGAAATCTCAACACAAATTCAATCTTCTCATCAAATTTCAACCATTGGATTCAATCCAACATGGATTGATCCTCACCATCCAATTTTCCACTTCTCAACTATAAATTTATCTCTCCCCCTCCATAAGAGCTAGCTAGTAGCCAAGTTAGCAAGTATTTTTCATTTTATCACTCAATTAATTTATATTTCATCTACTGATCTATTATCCATCATCAATCATCAAAGGGGATGTTCGTCCCAAGTGTATCCACATCCAAATCTGAAGCAATCAACCATCTTCCAAGCACATCAACCATCAAAGAAGGATAATTTCATGCAAGACAGGTAAGTAAAGGTATTGTTCCTCTTCCTTTCATCTTTGCTTTATGTGAGGTATTTGATTTTTGATTTTACATGTTGTATTTGAATTGGTTTCATATTCATTTTATTTGTGCATGCTAACTTGATTTTTCATCTACATTTTTTGCACCCACCGTGGGCTCAACTCCCAAATCTTTTTAATTTATTTTTATTATCATCTAATCACTAAGATGTCCAAATTTTCTATGGATATCCTCCTAGGAACTCCCAAGACCCCCAAATCCCCATCAACCAATATAATCCCCAAATTCTCCCCATCAAAACATATCATAATGTACCTTATACATACCCATCCACATCTAATCAAGATATAAACAAACCATAATCCTTATTCCCTACATCACACCCTAGTCCTAAGTCCTCATCATCCTCATCATCCCAACCTCATCACATAAATTTTTTCCTAGATAGTCCCAAGTCCCCTCCTCTAATGTCTACTTTAGCTCCTAAGCCCCCATCACTTCTATCCAACTCTATCTAATCAAGTGTCACTCCTAAGTCACTCACATCCTCTTCATCCCCAATTATACTTCATCCAACATGGCTACCATGCCACCTTTACCCTTTCCATCCACATATAATAAATCTACCAATCACCAATCCAATCCTAAGCCATCAATGTAACTCCTAATTTTCCCCATCCCCCGATCATATACCACCCATAGTGACACCTAAGTCACCTCAATATCCCAAATCCGATATGGTTTCCATACCACCCCCTCTACCTCAACTCAACCAATATCACCTAACTTCAAATCATCTCCCTCATCAACATCTACCTCTCCCAAATCCACCGAATATAACATACCCTATTCATCCCAATATAACACATCCTTTTCATCCACATCTACCCCATCTATTCCATCCCAAATCAAACCATCTAATCCTACAAAACCAACCCTACACCATCCACATCTCTAACATCAACCAAATCCAATCCCAAGCAAAAATCCACTACCAATACAAAACCAAACCAACCTTTTAAAACCCCCAAGGCTAATCCTCCATCCAAACCCTAAACATCTAATCCACATCCTAAACCTAAATCTAAATCACATGAATCCAATCAATCTTCTCATATCCTACCCACTCCTACACATATCGTACATAAGCCACCCTTATTACCACACCCTCTCTCTTACCAACCCCCATCACCTTTTACTCCTTAGGTGAATCCATGACTACCATATTCCATTGTCTTAATAGCTTTAACATGATCATTCACCCACCCATCAAACATCATGATTATAACCTTCCCAAACCATCTTGGTATAGGTACCATTATTCTTGTGACTTCCACCACACCCATGGACATTTTCTTAATCGATGTCTAAAACTCGAATCCTACATCCAAAACCTCTTTAACCAAAAACTTCTTGTCCTTGTACCTCTTTATCCATCATATTTTTCTCCTTATCCTATACCTAACCATCCCTTATCTAAATCCCCATCATCTCTTAAACCTCATCATCATAAACAATCAAAATTCAATACATCTCAACCATCCACAAAGCTAAAAACTCCAAAACTCACCCCAACCTAAACATCCAAGTAAATGCAAATCTGAACCCCTATAGTTTTTTAAGTATGGACTCTTAGAGGATGAGAAAAAAAACATCCCCCAATGTAATGGTAACAACATCACTTCATCCTCTTCCATATCCACTTCCTTCCATATAGCTAAAAAGATGTTTTCCAACATCAAACATCATGCTAAAAGCCTAGGTATCCATGAACAAGAAATCCTTACTCTTATCACCCATCCTCTTAACTCTGTACAATCAAGCTTGGGATATAAACCTCACACTAAAAATACTGAATCACAACATGATCCTACCAATTCTCCATATACCAATCCCCAATCCTCTAATTTCCCTACACATCCCAAACACCTAAAATCAAATTGAGAATTTAAGTTGTCCTTTCTGAACGAATGTTCTTTCCTCATCCCTCCATCATCATTCCAATCCAATCCATTTTTTAAAATAGTTAATTGACTTAATCACACATGATGTAATTAATTAGAACTTATTACACTTTTGTGACCTTTGGTTATCCTTACTATCAACATCCAAGACCGATCATATCTTAGAGATCCAATCACTTAATCACACATCTTAACTTATTTGTGGTGAATACCCTTGGGTGCATCTTTTGACACTCTAGAAAATGTCTTCACTACACTCATTTACATCCCCCCATTAAGCCACTGGTGATTCTTAACCCCTTAAGAGTTTTCAAGAGAGTGGAAGCTCTTAATGCCAAAAATGTAAATATAAAAAAACAAAAACATTAAATCATATGATAGATAAAAAAATATCCAATTAAATCCACCTTAAGACTCTCTCTATGGGTGTTTCCAACAACTCTATTGGGGCTATGAATTATTGGCTGGTAGTAGAATAATGTTTTGACAAGAATAATATGTATCTCTATTGGGGCTATGGATACCTGGCTGGAAATAGAGCAATGCACGACTTAACCCTCCATTCACCTTCCATCAACCTACTTGACTTAATCACTCCTATACATTGGCTAGTTTGTCTTCACATACTACCCATTAAGTCTTCACTACAAGCGGTAATTAACTATCACAATCATACACACTTCATCTCGAAGAGGCATCACACTTGTGTGTTTCCAAGTATGGCTTATACCTTGGTCATCCTCTTATTTTAGTGCTACTTTTATTTTACAACATGTGCTTTTAAGCTCATCTTTTGTTCATCATCCATCCATTACATCCACACCGTGTTGCATCCATCATCGGTGGGAAATCAATGATCCTAATGTTTTATCCTCTCCCCCTTTTTCTTCCTTTAACCCATCATCATCATGCTGGGGAAAATTTATAGTCCGTTGGGGGCACGATCCCTAACTTTTTATTCTTCCTTATACTTGGGGGCACAACAAACTACACTATCATCCATCAACCCACCCATTTACTTGGGGGCCTATCTTATCCAATCATCTCATATCCTACCTTATCCAATCAAATCTTCTTTATCCTATCCAAAATCATCCCTCTATCCCACATCCTTTACCCTACCCTATCACATCCCTCATCCTATCAAACCTCCTTTATCCCATTCAAACTCATCCCTTTATGACAAATCCATTATCCTATCCATAATCATCCCTTTACCCCTACTCCTTATCCACGTCTACCTTGGGACTTATATGAGAAATTCACCTCCTTTCAACCCCACCCATCCCTATCACGTTTTCATCCCACCACATCTAAACTATCTTAAAAATCCAAAAAAATAAACAAATCTTCTAAATCCATAAAAAAAATAACGTAAATAAAATCTTAAACACTTTTGCATACATTTGTGTGTGTGTTCTTGTTCACGTGTTCTTGAATTTGCATCGTATCTTGGCTAATGATATGAGGCCACTTTTTTTTTTTTTTAGCACTTGGCCGATGATATGAGGCCGTTTTTTTTTTTTCTGGTCCAATGATATGACGACCCTCTTTTTAATATGTCTAATGATATGAGGATGCATTTGGAAAATTAATCATCATGGTCTTTATACCTTGATGTGCATTCTTTATGTGACATTCATAACATTGCTAATAATGATAATTGTGGGAACTTTATGATAGAACCACCCCTTTCAATCATCACTTAGCTTAATCATCATTACCTTATCCAAAAAACCATTCATTAATCACCTAACATCCAATCATCAAATCTTATTCATCCAATCAATCTATCCAATATTTTCAATCAATCATATCAAGTCCTATCACCCAAAAATCTTCACATCCAACATCCACCATCCAAAATCAAAATCCTTACCCTTGACTATGGCATCCCAACTCCAATCATCAACATCAAACATCAACAACATCATCAATCCAAGATACTATCTAATCCTATCCCCTTGCCTAGGCCATCTAACAATCTAAACTCTCAAATCCAACATCCAACATCATACATCCAACCACATCATACATCCAAAACATCAACCCATTTACCCGGGAATCCAAATCAAAACACATCACCCTTGTCATACATCCTTGACTAGGGCATCATAAAATCTAAATCCTAAATCCTAAATCCAACCCATTTTTCATACATCGTTGACTGGGGCATAATACATCCAAAATCAAAACATCCTACACCCTTGTCCTACATCGATGAATAAGGCATCCTCTCATCTTCTCATAATCTCACCCACAACTCCTTCATCTCCTCAGTAAAGCATCTCATCTCTTTTCTGAAGTGGCTACTTGCCTCGTTCCTCCTTACATAACCCCTCGAGGGGCATCATATCACCATCTACACATCTTTTTTTCTTCTTTGAACTGTCATTTCTTTGCAATAACACTTCAAATAGGGGAAAAATGTAGATATCTAAAATGTCAACATGGTTAAAAATGATTAACCCGCCCCACATATATCCCATCATCATTCATATAATAATTAATCGCTAGAATAACTATTATTATTTAATCCTCTTTATCATATTTCCCCCTTTATCATTATTTATCATTTTATCCTAACATTCCATTATTAATCCTTTTAAATCATTGTTATATCTCATTTCATCCTTTTAATTCATTAATCTCATTAATCCATTATTTTATCATATTATCCTATTTTAAATCATTCATTAACATTTATAGGAATTTAATATTCCTACATCTCACCAACCACCTACCCCGCACATCCCTACACCTAGCCTTTCCATCAAATCTCATCATTAATTATAATAATCACATCATTTAACCTAATCTAATCATAATCATGTGCACATCCACACCTCTAAATCTAGAAGCTTCTCCATCTTTCCCTCTCATTGTTAAATATTATACACTATTCTATTAAATTAAAAATTCAATAAAATCTCCACACAAAAATATAGAACCTTCTACATCTAGAAATCTATACACAAATCCAATCTTCTTATCAAATTTCTACCATTGGATTAAATCTAGTATGGATTAATCCTCACAATCCAATTTTCCACTTCTTAACTATAAATTGAGATCTTCTCCTCAATGAGATCTAGCTTGTAAGAAAGTTACCAAATCGTTTTCATTTTATCACTCAATCAATTTATCTTTCATCTACAATCTATTATCCTTCATCAATCATCAAAGGGGAGGTACTGTCCAAGTGTATCCACATCCAAATCTAAAGCAATCAATCATCTTCCAAGCACATCCACCATCAAGGAAGGAGAATTGCATGTTAGACAATAAGTGCAAGTATTGTTTCTCTTCCTTTCATCTTTGCTTGATCTGAGGTATTTGATTTGTTGAGTTTTCATGTTACATTTGAATTAGTTTCATATTCATTTTATTTGTACATACTAACTTGATTTTTCATCTACAGTCACTTTATCATATCGGCACAATTTTTAGTAGTTCACAGAGTAGTTTTCACAAGACAGTGCACGGTCTTCCAAAAAGTAGAATGCATTTTATCTTTTACTTATTTGGATCAAACTAGATCTAACATAGAATAAATCAAGATCACACCATCTATAGTGGTGTATAAATTTGGGAAGGAGTCAGTGAAGGAGAATAACACTAGACCTTTCTCCCCAACACTCTTATGTTGTGGTGTGAGATCACCCAAAAAACTTGCACTTGGTGTGAGATCGCTCGAAAAACTCACTCTTGGCATGAGATCACCTAGAAACATTGTTCTTGGTGTGAGATCGTTTGAAAATATCACTCTTGGCGTGATATCACCCACAAAAATTGATCTTCTACACCATTTTCAAGACCTTTTCTATCCTTTTCACTCATCACGGATTATGTGCACACTTTCCATTTATTACTTTTTACATGCTTGTACACATATTTACACACTTGGATCAGATTTTTCACATATACACAACTTTGAATACTCTTTTTCTCTTATTCTTCAGCTCCATCCTTAATACGCAACAAGAAGCATCCCCACATCAAAAAAATCAAAACAACGACAATAGGTACAAACATAGCACAACACATACGCATCACCCCTAGTGTCACCTCCTCTTCCTTAGCTTCCACGCTTCATTTTTATCGCTCCACACTTTTTCTTATCTCTTCGGCATGATTTCAATTTCAAATCTACATGGTTATCAGTACGTATCTCTTATCTACTTTATGTTATGTATTCACTCAACAACATAAAGTGGGGGCAAATGTGGACATAAAATCATGAACTTGGGTACATTTCTAGGTCCTAATCACATACCACTATTCATGTGATTCCTAAGAAAGAAAATTAGGAATTTACAACTATATTTATCCATTTTTTCGTGTTTCTTATTTTCTATTTGGCCTTCTACACCTACAAACATGTAGTCAATACTTAATTATTTTATCTTTTATGAATCTAGACACTAAGCACCCAACCACGACACCAGTTCCCAAGCACCCCTACGCTATTTGTATCTTACTCGACTATTTTGGGCCTCCTTTATCTTTTGGGCATCTTGTTTTCTTATGGGTTGGCCTTCCATTTGTTAATTGTGAAATTCAACCAAGGGAATCATATAAATACAAAGATGTGTGACCATATTAAAGGACCAAACACTAAGTATCTATTATCATCACCTAAGGTTACATCCAAAGGAATTATAAGAACATCAAAGCATCCATCTAGTACTCACTCAAGGGATAAGGGACTACATTTATGCATACATGAATAGGAGGGTAAGTTCAATTTTACCATCCACCCATCTATTTACATTACTACATGATCTAGTTATCACTCGCTATCAAGTACATCTTGAACACAAGCTACCTAGGCCATGATTTATACACACACACATAAGAAATACATGGAGTCTAAAATGTAGTGCAATGTTTGGTTGTAAGCTCACTCATTCAGGTGACCTTTGGGGTCATTCCAAATCCCCATTTACATATTTCTTTTTTTACTATTTAATGTGTTTTGGAGTTTTGTAGGATATCATTTATTTGTTAGGTTACAAGAAAACTTGGTGATCATCCAACGATATACATGCAATCAAAATCAAAGGTTAGAAACACTTGCGCGACACATTGAAAACTAGTTTTTGAGATCTTGTGCGGTCACATGCACCTAGTAGAGTTCCATAGTGCCTAGGCTCCCTAGACCTATCTCATCTAATGCATTTATGATTTTTTTCTGTTCAATTATGATAGTATGGTCCTCCCGCTCATCATTCTTCCATTCTAGAATACTTCAATATCAAGTGTGAAATCAACTAAGTCTTCTACTTTCTATCTTACACCTGGGTTTCATATTTATTTATCTTATTGCTTGCGTCGGATCTGTAATTTAGCGTTTATTTTTCATAAATTAATTTTCAATTAGGGTTTTAAAATTCAATATTTTTTAAATTAGAAAATTACATATGTTTTAATCCCAAAATTTGCATATGTTAGATATGAAACTATACATTTAGGGTTCCGTATATGGTTGATCTCATACGCATTCTAATACTAATGTGAGTGATTGTTAAGTGGGTTTGTTTCTATTATTTTATGGTGAGAAACATGTTGTAAAACAAAAGATTGGTCCCTGGGGTGTTTCCACCCCCAATGCTCACAACTATATCTACAAAATTAACCTTCCATTATGCGTTTATTTTTACTTATGTGTTTCTTTAAACTCCCATTATGGAAAAATTTGAAGGATGGCGATGAAGGTCTAAAAAGGGTAAAATTGAATCATGAAGCAAAAAAACATGAGGTGGAGATACTATCTCATAAGACAGTTGGAAGACACCAAACAAATACACATGGCATGGTATGAGTAGAGTCTAAGGGGAGCCAATACACAAATTTAGGGAGATATTCATCCCATTGACATCCCACAATTGCTTAAATCTCTCCACCATCTAATGAAGACTACATACACACATAATCCTCAAGATATTACATAAACATATTACATTATCATTGCAACAGATTTACAACATGTCCTCCATCGAAATCACTAATCTTCAAGCCAAGTAGTAAAATTTCCTATTATAACAAGTTGTTGATGAAGTATATTGATTATTAATTAATGTATGTGCTTGTAGACACCCTAATTTCACATCTGTCTTAAATCAATTAATTCCCCTACCTCATTTCCCACAAAAATGCACTTTGAATTAATCAAATATAATTTGATTAATTATCCCTTTCAAATCTAAAAATAACCTAATCCTTACCACATGTCATTATTCTCCATGTTTTTCTACTATTGAATTAAAAATTCAAAATCAAATCCTCACCCACTCTTCATGGTCCCCACTCACCTAAAATCCTCCACTCATGAATTAAAAATCTAATTCAAATCCTCACCCATTCTTCGTGGTCCCCACTCACCTAATCTTGCCCACATTTTCAAATCCTCGAATACTTAAATTACTCCATGTCAATAACTTCCCCAGGCTATAAATACAATATTACCACTCCCCTCTAGGAGATGGAGAATAAAATTGAATGCCCTATCTGAGTTCTTTCATCCTTTGAGTAAAGAACATTCCTCCACCTTGTCCTAATGCCCGAATTTCCTTGTCTTGAAGCATTTGAAATCCATAACCCCTTTTATCCATTTGGTGCAAAGTAAGTAGATCTTGTTGTAGGAAGGCCTTGCTCTGTTTTGAGAAAAGCACCTACATATCACGCAATTAGATCTCATCCATGTTTCCTTGCCCATTTTAAGGTTTTCTATGAAATCGCGAAGGAGGAGGTATTATTGCTAGTGTTTTACTTCCTTGTTTATTGACGTATTTTTCCTAGCTCACATTCTAGCAAACCCGATTACTTTTGATTTGTTACCATTGATTTCCTAATTAGTGGTTTTATCCATTCTTTATTTATTATTGTTCATTATTATCTCCTTTTCCGTGCCTTATGGCCTTCTTTGGTTAACCTTCACGCTGTGGGTAGTGTTTTTGTTGTGCGGTGTCTTGTGGTGCATCTACAGGTTGTAGTAATAATGACATCATGATGCTCATCATATATTTGATCTCCTCATCACTCGGTGATTAGAAGAAATAAAATTCATCACTTTCTCTAGATACTCGTGGGTCGCCATGGATAAAAAAAAATTGGTTGTAGTAACAATGACATCATGACGCTCATCATATCTTTGATCTCCTCGACACTCGGTGATTAGAAGAAAGAACATTCATCCCTTGCTCTAGATACTCATGGGTCGCCATGGATAAAAAAAAATTGGTATGGGAAACCAATCCAAAAATTAATTTCTTTATCTATTTATTTCTTTTTGCTACAATAATTGTTTTGTAAGAAATCAATCTTATTTACTAATCATTTTTATTTTTCCTGAATATCTTAATTTTCACTGGGTATATAGATCTTAGTTTATCTAACATTTTATTGATTTCCTTTCTCAACAATAGATATCCTTCCACAACTAAACAAAACAACAAAAACAACAATCGATCTTGCTTACAAACCCATTTTTAACCGCTTAGTTATTCAATACATTAAAATATTTTCTCAAAACAAAAAATACTATCTCATGTAGTGAGTTTATTTATTTAGATCTCAATTCTCAAATATCTATCATTTTTCATTTTAAATGCTATAAATATGTATATTTATTTATTAAATAAAAACAAATTGTAAATATCCCTACCGCCTACCCATAAATCCTCACCTCATTCTATCCTACATACTATTTTCTATCAATCACCAACTCACCACACACCTCCTCACACTTCCATGCCGACTCCTCTCCCATTCTCCATATAATCCCACTACCACCTTTCAACCATCCCTTACCCAACTTCAACATTACTCCCTACTACTCGAGCCCTTCCCACGTGCCATGCCCTTATCCCGATTCCCGCATACCCATTTTCTCAAACCACTCGGTGTTATGATCCTCATGTGTGGATTTCACTAACTCCTCGAGGTTTTGGTGTAATGGTTCATTACATTTGGAATCAGAGAAACCACCTGTGTTTGAGTCCAACATGGGTAGCTACGCTAAGATTGTGGTGTTTTCCCATGGCTTGTATAGGGGGGGCGAGCTCTTGCTATACGGGTGCAAATCTAGCCTAGGATCCGAGCTACGAAGCATGGTGGGATGTTATGATCCTCATGTGCGGATTTCACTCACTGTGCCTCGAGGTTTTGGTGTAATAGTTCATTACACTCGGCCACACCCCATTTCCTACCCCAACCAAATCTAATCTTATCCCCCACGTCTACCCCTCACCTATGCACTACTCCTTCATTCCCATCCACCTTGGCCTTCCACAGACCACTCTCCCCATTCCACATCCACCCCGAACCCCCACATATCAATCTACTCTCCACTTCCCCTCACCCCTCGTCGCATTACTCCCTACACACCAATCCCTTAGTTTCCTTCCATACAACCTCACCACACCCCACTTGAGCCCGTCAACTTGCCCATACCAACATCCTCCACACAAACCCCAATCCAAACCATCTCCCCTAGCCACCTCCCTCACGTGCTCACCTCGCAGATCTCCCCACTCCCTCCACTTCAACTTGAACTTGTCTGAGATCTTGTGTACCAATACTTGACCTGCTTAATCCTAAAAATAGACTTCCTTTTCTCTGTTGTGGCCTCTCCAAAAACATAATAAGCCTATATGGATCATTATATGCTTTTCCATCGTCGCACACCATCTCACAAGCTCATATGTTGCACGTATAAAGTAGTGACAACCATAGAAATTATACAAAGTTTTACTACTTTCATACATTTCCCAATGCGTGTGTTCTATACCAAGCCACTCTGGTTCACCATTACATCCTACCCTTTAATCAAAGTCTCGTATAATATCTACCGTTCGTAGTTTCAATTCTAATTGATTTGATCCTCCTTCAAAGTCATAATTTTCATCCGCACGCCTCATTCACCATTTGGCTTGTCCTCCTTAGCATTCACTCTCCGGTCCTATTTGCATAGAATTTTTATTTCCAACTTCCCACTACCCATTTGGTTTGTCATTTTTTCTTTGCATCTGACCCTACCATCCACCTTCTCGCGGTACCTTCCCTCGATATTGCCACAATTAGTGATATGGTATTTTAAAGTATTTCTTTTTTATGCGGTTTCTTTTTACATATTTAATTCCATATGTGTTTTATTATTTTGTTAAGTTTATAATCATAACTCAAATCTTGTTGTAAATACAGAATTCTTTTAAGTGATTTGTTTGTTTTGCCTATATCATCACTTAACTTCCTATTTACACATAACCTCATTCTAAATCAATTCTTATTCTTGTTAAGTCACCAAGCTCTTAGGATTACATTGTCATCGATTTCGGCCATACATTTAGGTCATAACAATGATTAGCTAGTTGTGGTAATCTTGATAATAGGATTAGTTCATCGGACTAGTTCATAGTGCTTCGTTAATATTATATATTTGATTATTTTATTGTGATTCATTAATCATTCCAATTTTGTGAGTTAGCGCCTTGTTTATTTTCTCTTAATTAACTTATTATCTATTTACACATTTTCGACCTCTTCACACTTCAATCAAATCCATCCTTTTGATCCCTTTAATCACATTACATTAGTTCTCAATTACTTCCAAAGTCATCTAATGTTTTTGTGGCTTTTGGTAGATTTGTGCACACCGTTTCACATTCTCCACATTTTATTTTATCAACTTAATTTTTTGATTTTTCACACTTCATGATTATAATTAATTATTTTTAGTGATCATTCTACTAACCTTGTGTGTAGGTACAAACTACTAATCATTTTCGCGTAACCTTTTTGATAAAACAGGATCTTTTCACACCTACTTTGCCAAAATTACTGTGTTCACATTCCCAATCATCTTTTGCACATTGGAGGCCACCCAGGCTTTGCAAAACAAAAAAAAATCCTTACATTCTAACTTTCCATGATGACACTTCAGTAACGTTTTAAAACTCTTTTTTTTCGCTTTTTCTTTTTGTGAAGATAATCGTTATTGTTATTTCGCAATCATGATTAATTGCAATAATTATCAATTTTTGTCCAAATACCATATCAATTGTATCTTCATATGCTATTTCCTATGCCTTTGAGTGATCTAGAAAATTAGAAATGTTGCAATTTTTTAGTTCTTGTTCGAACATCAGAGGATCCCTAATCAAATTGACAAATTTAAATAAACATTTCATACAAGTGGGGCCTTTTGTAGCTTGATTATGATAATTTAAATTATCTCTTTTTATTTTTCATTAACTAACTTGTCACTTCAATTTTGTTTCTTCTTCATAATTTGATCGATTGTTGGATGTGTATGCTCTTTTCCGTGCCTTCGAGTGATCTAGAAAATAAAAACAACCACAATCATTTTTCTTCCTAACATTTTGTCTGCAGGATAACTACTAATTTGTTTTCTACAGACCGCGTCACTCAAATAATGTCCAAAACACAAAACAAAAAAACATCTAGCAAAAGTACCACCATTCAAATAAAACTACTGAAAGAAAAAAAATTAAAATGCTTAGGTACATTGCCATTTTCCACCAGTAATTTATTTCAAGTTGGAAAGAACCTTACATATAATCACATCATCATTCTTGTTTTTTCACGTAGTAGAGGTGGATTTCATCACCACCAATGCTACACCGGTGACGTGGAATTGACTACCATGTACCAACAACATTTACATTTGCATTGCACTTTGAGACATCGTCTCATCACAACGTTGGTATCTACCTCACCCCTTCTCTTCACTTACATGTAATGTTGTCATGTGGAGCATGCGAGTCATGCCTAAATAGTTGTAACAATGAATCCTGGAATCATCCTTAAATCTACTGACGGGAGTTATAAGGACACCATACACATTCATCTCCCCATCACCTTCCACCTTTTCACAAAACCTACCTTGGACGTGGTGATTTACTCCGAAGCAGGAAAATAATAATTACAAGTAAGTCTCCTCCAGTGTTCTAAGGGTTTCACATACCAATTTTTTCCCCGTATAAAATTAGGTATATCAGGACTAGGGTATATCGAAGGATGTGTCTTTTTGGAGTGATAAGAGCCTACATCCATCATTGCACAACATACTTGTATGATTGTATGAAACAAAGATCATTCCGAAGAATTTACCCTTGAGTAAAAATAATTTGATAGACATGCTTGCTTGTTGTTTGTCAACAAAATAGTTTAGCATTATTTTTATCATCAAACTTGGTTGATATCAATGTGTTCATTGTAAAAATTCAAATCATATTCGTTTTCCACAAAACCATTTCTCAACCAATTCAATACCAAGAAAAACGTTCAAGCAATCCAACAATGAAGACCAAAACATCACACTCGATTTCATTAGCTTACTTCATCCAATCCTCCATAGCATGTTTTCAAGCTATATCAAACTAACATTAGGATACTTGTTTGAGTTCACTCCTTATTTTTTCAACTATCAAGTTTATCCAAATCACATCCGACACAAATCCTTTCATAACTCGTTTCAATTTATATCACAACCATATTAAGATTAACTTGTTTGAGTTACTCTCCCTTTCAATAATCCAGAGCTTGTTCAATAAAAATCCACACAACACGACACAAATCCCTTCATAACTAATTTCAAGTTATATCACTATCATATTGAGATTAACTTGTTTGAGTTACTCTTCCCGTCAACAATTCAGAGATTGTTCAAGACAAATCTACACAACGTGACACAAATTCCTGAATAGCTCGTCTCAAGTTATATCACAATCATATTGATATAACTTGTTTGAGTTACTCTCCTTATCACTAATCACGAGCTTATTCAAGCCAAATCCAAAGCAATCAAGTTCTCATTTAATCATGCATGCTCAAAATTCATAACCACTTTTTACAGCTTAATCAAGAACACACATATCTCATCATCATATTCACACGTAGTCACAATCATGAAAATTACGATGAAGAATTCGCGTAACCAGAAATCACAAATGAATAACAATAACAAGTAGATAGGGTGATAGAACAAAACAAGAATGAATATCTATTATGCATCCTAGCCATGGGGGAAAAACTACCCCCTAACTTCGGAACTGAAAATTTAAAAAAACTTATCAACAATGGTGAATTAAGTTATCACAATGAAATACCAAACAATCCAAATAGATCTTCAACCGACAAGTTATTCACTAAAATCCAAGACTTAACAAAGAAACTTGAGGAAGCAACTACTAGAGCTGAAAGGTTAAAAGACTCCAATCCAAACCCTAATACTCATGACATTCTTGATAACCCATCCCCTGCCTCTCCATTCACACAAGAATGGAAATATATGAAAGACACCATCTAAGGACTAAAAACAATCGAATAATTTCAAATTTGAAGAACTATGTCCTTACCCATTTGATACGGAAATATTACGCTTACCATTTCCGTCATCCTTCAAAATCCCAAAATTTGATAAATACAAAAGCAAAGGTGACCCCGTGAACATGTCAAGGAATTTTACATGCAATGTCATGAAGTTTCTTATTGTGACACGTATCTTTTATGATTATTCCCTCAAATTTTAGGAGGATAGGCTTTAGACTGGTTTCTCCATCTTCCCAAAGGGTCAATCACGACATTCGTAGACTTATAAAAAAAATTCTTCAAACATTTTTCCTTCAACTTAGACTCAGAAATAACCATGCTCAATCTTTGTAACACTAGACAAAGTCCCAATGAAAACTTTGCCTCCTTTTTACAACGATGGCGAGGAATTGCAAGCATATTTCCTTGCTCAATACCCGAAAGACAATTGGTTAGCATTTTTGTTCCAAATCTCAATGCCAAATTATCATTCCACATGTAAATGCATTGTCTAAGTAATTTTGAATAAGTCATTGAAAAGGGAACACAAATCGAAAAATCCCTCATTTCTAAGGGCTTACTTAAAACACCCTTTACGGACCAACCTCATAAAGATGCTCCTAACTGTGGAAAAGCCAAATTATTTAACTGAAACTAAAATATAGTCAATAATGGAATTATTGATTCTCACCATGTCCAAAACATTCAAAACAATCTAGTCAACACATTCAAATCCAAATAGCCAATCATACTCCCTAGAAAGGAAGCTCCTTCTCAGGACAGGAGAAGTTAGTTCACTCCTCTCAGAGAAATCCTAACTAGTGTCTTTCATTACTTGGAAAACACCAACATGATTACGTGCCTCATCATCAAACCCTTAAAATAAGGACAAACTAAATAAAATTGTTATAAGGACAATTAATATTGTGATTACCATCCCATAAAATGGAATTCTATAGATCGATTCATGCAATTTCACCATTACATCCAAGACTTGATCAAACATGGAGATATAGAAGTTGAAAATACTTCTGAGACAAAAACACCCAATAAAAAACTTAACATGTTCAAAAACCCCTTCCCTAACCATGATGATAATTCAAAGGATAAGGGTCATTCACAAAAGTCTCATTCATATCAACCATAGACTATGACCAAGACATAGTGGCAACTATAAAGATCAGAACTAACTATGTGATCATCACTAGACAGAGAAAAAATGTGGGTCCCCGCAACAATTTTTTTTGCTACTTCTGCCTCGACACCATCTATTAATCCACCATCTAATTCCCATTGATGCAAAATCATATCACCCCCGAATGGCCTCAGATCTGAGTGGGGCATCTGGTGTGACTGCACAACATGTGACCATCTCTCAAGCTGTGAGACTTACAAACTTGAGATGGATGTCTAGAGAAGGCTGGTTCCCTGCTCCTAAATAACCCGCCACAAGCTATTCTAATACAGAAAACTATCTAATCCTAATCTAACCTTCCAAGGGACCACGGAGAGAGAGTGCATGAAAACAAAACCTACACTAAAACAATGATACACTAGAGAAGGAGGTTGTTGGTCACAATCTCAGCTGCCTGAAATGGAAAGAGGTGAGAAAAGGAGAGGATGGATAAGATGCACCATAGAAATGAGATTAAATTCACATGGAACACTAATTCAACCCATTAAACACATCTCCCAAACCTACAATAGACATCAGAAGTATGCACAATATACCTTGCAATGATGAGAGGTGAGAAGAGACAATAAAATAAGTGAAGGATGGACAAAATGCATCAAAAAATAGATTTTATTTCTCCATGAGTTCACATAGTACATCATCAATGGGAAAGAGGCAAGAAAATGCCATTACAGAGCCATGAGAGGAGGCTTAAACTCCAAATTTGACCCTAGGGAAGAAAGAGAGAGGGGGTAGGAGAGAAAAGATGACCAGTGCTTTGAAATATGCCCCTCTTTTACAATATATAGAAGAAAGAGAGAAGGATAGAGGTAATAATTCAAATCCTTCTTCAACCACCCCAAGATATGCATTGAATCAACCTACTCCAACCACCCCAAAAACATTAAAATCACCTCGCAACAATGTTGGGTTCCCGATATATTTCATGCCTTCACATGTTGTTTCTTGTTAGGCAAGAAGGAGGGTTGTCCTTCATTATGGCAATAGGTGAGAGACTTGAAAACCTAAAACGGAAGAATGAAACATGATGGTGGTGGGTGAGAATCTGATGCCAAGAGTTTTCCAAAACATCCCTTCTCACCTGAATCTAAGATTCTAGTTGAAAGATATGGCTATCTAAAGATCGGGGTTGCAAAATCACAATATTTAAAAGAGTCTATACATGCAAGACCCATGTGGGATCCTCACGCGTTTTTAAGATTCAACCCTTCCTCTCGATCTTGAAGTTACACCAAACCGACACATGGCAGCCTTCCACGGGCCTTCTCTATTTCTTTTGTTCTTTGCTTAAGCCCCCTTGTTGATAGAGACACTATGCCCAATCTGAGATATGTGGAGAGTTGGCACATGTTTAGGGACCACTTTTGGATTCACCTCTTTAAAGAGTGCCAAGAGACATGTGGATCCTTCGTGACTTTACTTTGTTTCTTTGTGTTCTTCTTGAGTCCCTATTATCGCAGAGATGTTTTTCCTGACCCGAGACACGTGGAGCATTCACGCTATTTGGAAACTACCCCAGATTTTACCTTTGAAGTTGCATGGATGAGGCACATGGAGGCTTCCACTGACCCTATTATACTTAGCCAATTCATCTTGTTGCCTTTTCTTGGTCCCTAACAAAGTGGCGAGTTGGTGCATGTTTGGGGACCGCCTCTAGATTTTATCCTTGAAGATGCATAGAGATGATGCGTGGAGGCTTCCTTAGTCCTTTCTCAAGATTGGACTTTTAAATCACTAGTGTCCCCTTTTCAGACCTAGGACACATGGAGGGTTGGTGCAAGTTTGGGGTCTCTCTTTGGGCCGCACCTTTGAATTTTCATAGATGAGGCACGTGGCACCTTCCACGGCTTGTTCTCGTATTTTTGTGTTTTGACTAACTCTCTCTATTTGATGAAGGCTTTATGTCTGACCCGGGACACATGGAGGCTTCTCACTCATTTAGAGACTCTATTTGAACCTAACCTTTGTAGGTGTGCTAATGAGGCACATGGAGGCTTCCACTAACCCATTTATACTTAGTCGATTAAATAGTTAGATCTCTGTCCCTTTTCGGACTCGGGACATGTGGAAGCTCCGCGCACATTTGGGAACCCGCTCCGAAGTTTTACCTTTGAAGTTAAACGACTCGATGTGTGGAGGATTCCGTTGGCCCTTCTTTACTTAGCCGATTCAATGACCGGTTCTAGCCCCTTTTTACTCCTACCATGTGGCGATCCTACACTTGTTTGGAGATGACCCTTTAGGTCCTTCCCCGAAGTTGCGCCATTGAGACACCCGGAGGCTTCGCCGACTCTCTTATACTTAGCCAATTAAATGGCCGGCTCTATCTTTGTTTTGGACTCGAGACACATGGAAGCTCCATGCACATTTTGGAACCATTACGGATTTTTTTGAAGTTACGCTGAGATGATGCGTGAGGCTTCCGTCGACCTTCTTTACTTAGCCAATTCAATAGAAGGTTTTACCCCCTTTTTGACTCGACCACGTGGCAAGCGTGAGCTTGTTTAGAGATTGCCCATTGGATTATGCCCTAAATTTACATCATTGAGACACGTGGGGCTTCCGCTAACTCTCTTATACTTAGCCGAAGCAAGGCTCTAGTGAACACACTGCGTTTCTCCATTTTTCCCCTCTTGAGCTCTGATCTCCTTTAACATTGTTTGGCCTCATTTTCCAACCCCGATTATCCATTGTTGATCCCACCGACCCTTTGATTTGGGATTGATTGTGACCCCACCGGACTCGAAATGAACCTTCCAATTTTCTTCTGTGCAGGGGTCATGTTTGATCAATTTTTCTAGGGGGTAAAAATTGGGATAACAGCTTAGCAACTCACAAAGTGACATCTCGCCGCTAGATGAAGAGACCAGTAGCCTTAGAAGTATACATTGGGCATGGAGTCATGAATGAGATCCTAGTACTGATCTTGTCCCTGAAACCACGAGCCCAACTACTTACACTTGCCGAACTCCGATCCTACCCCACTGCCCACACTCTCAATTTTCATAAGAAAATATTAGAAATGAGGTTCTGAGAGTAGAAAATTGTGTTGACCTGGGGTCTTCATCTATCCTTGGAAATTGACTACCTCAAAACCTGATTTTAGTTGCTCAGTATTTGGATCCTTTTAAAATCAGCAATTGTTACAGTAACTATGGGTCTTTCGACCAGTAAATATTGAAGTGTCCGGCACACTGTACCTCTAGAGAAATATGAACAAAACTTATATACAAAGATTAAATCATACATGCCTCAAATAAGACATGTAGAGTGTGTAAAAGCAATTCTTCTACTGAAAGCAAACCTACTCCTACTCCTACACTAACCAAAAGCAAATGGGAACTTGTTATCCCAAATTTACCTCCCCAGAAAATTTGGTTAGGAAAATCCCTACACATAAAGAAAACATGAAGGGAAACGATTTAGACCCACGAGCTTGAGTCCCAGAACATAAAAGTGAAAATAGAGGCCCGAGAAAGTCAAATTTGACCCTGCACAAGAAGAAATAGAAGAAATGGTTCTTTTGAGCATTTCCATATCTTAAATATATTTGAAGGGTCGAGGGGGGACTCAATGATGAAGTGGTGGGGTTGAGGAAAATTAAACGGCCCTATGCAAGAAGAAACAACTTTTTCAAGTCGTTTCATGTCTTAAGTTCATTCTGCAAGTTATATGTAGACTCAACAATGGAATTGCAGGGTCAGAGAAGAAAGTGCAGTGCCCCAGAGAGGCCAAGAGCAAGAGGGGGAAAAAGGTGAGGATATAAATTTTTTGGGCTCAAAAATAGTTCGGGAAAGGTACAAAAAATGACTAAGTATATAGGAGGCTGTAGAAGGAGCCACGTGTCTTAACGGTGCTTCTCTAAAGGTGAATCCAAAAAGGGGGAGCCCAAACTTGCGCCAAGATTCCATGCGTCCAAAACCCCAAGAAATTATGGGGCGTTGAAAATTCTTCAACTAAAAGGAAGTGTCAGGTGTCAGCTTGGCACAAAACCAGGAGGGAAATCCATGGTGGAGACTCAAACTTGTGCTAGCCCTCCATGTAGAAAATGGTCAAAACAGGGTCAAAAGGTAGACAAGGTGGGCCTCAAAATTGGCTAAGTATAAAAGTGTAAGCAGAGAATGCCAAGTGTCTTAATGGCGCATCTCCAAGAGTTGGTCTCAAGGTGTAGACCCAAATGAGTATGAGCTCACCACATAGCTCGAGCCCAAAAGGATAAGATGGACCATTGAAAACTCCACAAACTTGTGGAAGCCAACAAGAATCAACTCGATGCTCTTCCAAAGGCAAATCTTGAATCATGATTTCAAGCAAGCGCGAGGCCGTCAAGTGTCTAGTATCTAAGGTGGGGTAAGTTGGTTTAATAGTCAATGCATAAATATGTTGACGGAGGCTAATGAGTGTTTTAATGGTGCTGATTCAAAGATTGAATAAAGAAAAGGTTTCCAAATGAGCATCGATCGTCATGTGTCTGGGGAAAAGTGGGTTGTCGGAAAAATTAGTTCTTTACCCCTTTGTTGTATAAAAAGGGGTAAAAGTTACAAAATGTCCCACAACTCCACCGAAGGGAAAATTCAGTGTGTGAACCCGAGTCAAAGCCAAAGCATGGAGTTGGAGGAAAAGTTAAAATTTTCCTTTCATTCAAAAGGCACAAAGACAAAGACAGAAGCACATTTCCCAGCTAACCAAAAGGAGCCACGTGTCCAGGCAGAGCCTCGGGGCTGTGGGAGTTTTTTGAGTTTTGTGTTTTTTGTGCAATAGGGAAAAAGATAAATTGAGGACCCGTAAGCCCGATTTTTCTCTAATCTGGCTGCCACATGTCCCATATAAAAAAGGGGACCCATTTTTTCAAATTGTTTTCCCGCCCATCTGTACGGACCTGATACAAACTTCAAGGGAATATATTTCAAATCAGGGCTCAAAATATCATGAATCTGACACCGTTGGAAAGATCTCGGCCTCGCCCACACCATGGAGACCTAAAACTTAATGTTAAGGAGGTTAGGTGAAGGGAAATGGAGGAAACATCTTTGGGATTTCAATGTAGGTTCTTCTTGCCTTAATAAGAAAATACGATTTGATCTGTTTCACCATTTCCTCCTCCTTCAAGGCGCTGAACCAAGGATTGATGTAGAAAAGATAGATTTGGAGGAAAATTTCATTAGAAGCATTAATAACAGTGGTTGAGCTTTGAACTACTTTTCCCGCTTCTCTCTCTCTTTCTTCTCTCGATCAAACTTATAAAAATTGGGTTAGGATTCATTGTAAAGGGTGGACATTATTTGTTTTGTAGGATCCCTTCTCCTCTAAAGAAAGGGATTCGTGGGGTTCGAGCCTTCCATCAAAATTGCATTTACGTTTCTACCTCTTGGCTACTTTGTAATGGACTGTATCAATCTACATAGTAATAAAACATGTATGTGATCAATTTTATATCCTTTTTTGCCTCTTATCTTTGTCATATGGTCTTCTATTACATATTTGGCCACTTGTGCTTATATATTGTATACATTATATTTGTTTGTGTCTATTAGAAAAATAAGTGTTCATCATTCCTTTGGTGCATCATCGTGTAGCTTAGCTTTGTTTTAATTTCTATATTCCTTCTATCCCTGTCTCCTTGGTAAAAGTTTAGATTAGAATTAAGAACAAACCCTCTGCAAGTCTCTACGTATGCACCTAAACAAAGGAATAGGAACCAACCTTTAACTGAGATCTTTCCTTTTTGCAAAGTCCCACACTTTGAGGAAGACTTAATGCTATGCAGATCACACCAAATGATTCTGCCTTAGAAAAGTAGATTTATAGACTCATTTGGGGGTACTATGATTTTGCAAGAATAGCTTTGGCACATTGGTGGGACACTAAGAAGTCTCCATCTTATTACAGTAGGAATTGATGTACGCTTGTTGTGATTCTATCTTGTAAGAAGCCTTGAAATTGTATATCCTGGCGACTCTAAGAGAAATAAATCTACTAGTTTCAGTAGTCTAAGCAAGTTCATGAGAAGAATACAAACACGGTCAATAACCAGAGAGGAGGGACTATTTGTCTATCTAGACTTATCCCCAAGCAAAGAGAGTAGAGGAAGAAGAATCCAGAGGTCTCTATCTCCACCAAGCAGAGCTTTATCAACACCTCCTCCCAGTTGACCATTCATTCCATCAAGAGGTGTGCTCGAGTAACGATCAGATGTCCCAACCAAATCCTTATGTTAACTTCACTGGTAATAGCCACTCGCCTTGAATGCACAAAATCAAGTTCCTATTGTAGCATTAAAGAGTATCCCATATTTCACTGGGGAAAATAAAAATTCTCCTGGTGATCATGTTCAAGATATTACAAATGTTTGTACAATCCATGAGATTCATGAGATGGACATTACAATTAAGCTTCTCACCTCTTCACTCAAATGGAAAGCTTCACAATGGTTTAGGAGTCTTGAGTTAGGATTTATCTATAATTTGAATCAGTTATGTACAACTCTTCACAACCATTTTGGAGAGAAAGGTGATAACCTTTCCTTGTTGGAACAACTGACAACAATCAAAAGAGCTCCTAATGAGCAATTGATAGATTTCAACCTCAAGTTTCAAAGGACCTGGGACAGATTCCAACAACAGTAAAGCCCACTAATGAAGGTGCCTTTTTATACTTTCTTAGGGCTTTAAATTATGATATTTCTTTGATGATTCAGTCAATGGGGGGTACAACCTTACTTGCAGCCTATAGCTTCTCCATAGGGGCTGAGAACCATTTGATTTAGGCTGGAAAATCACTCCTAGGCCATCCATGCCTCTATACCCTAAGCTAGGAAGCCCAGATGTTAGCCAAATACCCACATTAGCCCTTGTACCTACTCCCAGGAGTCAAAGCTCAATTGAAGCCTCCACCTCATCATCTAATACCTCAAAATAACTTCAGGAAGTCATGAAACAACTTCAGAACCTAGGGAATGAGTTGGTGACCATCAAGAGACAGCAAGCCTAGAGCTCTAGGCCATATCATCCTCAGACTCAGTATCAGGCTAGACCTCAATATCAGAAAAATAGACCACCATCTCAGACTATAAATCAAAGTCAAAACCAAGGACAACCTCAAGCTGCTAGACCTTTCAGGTCTTATGATCCAAATACAACCTCAACATCAAGGGCATTGGTTCCAGCATAGAACAACATGGCACAAGAATATGATTGGTGCTTTCCATGCAATCAGCCACATAACCAATCAATGTGCTTTAATGGTGCACTCAATTAGGCCTTGATGGTGAAAACCAATATGGTACCATAAGAACCTAGCTAGGAAGGAGATCAGCAGCAAGGAGCTCAACAAGAGACATCTTCAGTGAAACTATTCTTGTCAATTGGCAAGTGAAGACTTCTGTGGGATGAACCAGTCCACTTCTCAAATTACAACTACTAATACATGGTCTAAAAGGAGAAACATTGGAGAAGGCCAACCACTGAACTTAGGTAACCCTCAACCTTCCATCACTCCACAAGGTTCTGGTGCTCCAAATGTAACTCCCAATATGTAGATCCAATCCAAGCCACCTCCCAAATCCACTCAGGCACCGGTTGTGTCAACCCATGTGTAAGAAAATAATGTACCAGAGGAAAGGGAAGAAAATGATAGCTCATTCAATATCATCGAGTAGATGAAGAGGACAAGTGTGAACATTTCACTGTGGGAGTCACTGGCCATTTCAGTGGGAAGAAAGATCTATGTGATACCGCCATACAAAATTGGTCAAACTCAAACCAACCCCTAATCAACAAGAGAGGGTGCTTACCAATTCATCTCAATCTAGGAGGAACCATGGAGAAAAACAAGGTAAGAACTTGAAACCTCCCCCTTTCTATGTTTCATTGATTATTGGGGACAAGTTGGTACACAATTGTATGATTGATTCTGGGGCAAGTAGTTTTGTAATGCCCAAGAAAATAGCTGATCAACTGGGTCTCCAATATGAAGTCATCTCTAGGGGAGTAGTACAATTAGATGGGACAACAGTGACAACTGTTGGAATCATCAAATATCTAAGCCTCACTCTGCATGCCTACCCCAATGTGACTATATTGCAGAATGTGTCAGTCATAGACTTGCCACCACATTTTCTTTGTGTTTTTCCAGGGACTTCACAACCAAAATTAGAGGCTATCTGTCTACTGATTGGTCACATATGCTCTTTAGAAAAAGGTATGGGGTGAAGGCCACAATCAGATCTAAGCCCATTTCTAATTACCATATTGAATCTTATGTGCATATCAAAATCAATGACAAATCCCTAGCTTTTGATCAAGAAGACCTCCTAAACACTGGTGAAGCAGAAACCAAGGTAGGATGCATTCCAAACTTGACTCTAGATGAATGGGCCAACAAGAGACATGATTTTGACCCTTATAAGGAGATAGAAGAATTTGAACTAGGTGTCTACTATCTACATGAAGAGAATCATCCTTTTCCTACCCTAATTAAGCCAGAATACAAGGATGACAATGAGGTATGGAAATTGTTCTTTGATGGCTCAAGGAGTAGACAAGGAGCTGGAGGAGGAGCTATGATTATGTCCCCAAAGGTATGAAGTATTATTCAGCCTTTAGATTTCAGTTTTCTTGCTCAAATAACACTACTGAATATGAGGCTTTAGTCCATGGCCTTCATTGGGCAAGGAAGCTAGGAATCAAGAATTTGCAAGTGTTTGGTGATAGTGAGCTAGTTTCTAATCAAGTCAGAGGACTTAATGCTGTTAAGAATGACCTACTCAAGAACTATAAGAGTAGATTATGGAATCTCATGGAGGATTTTTAATCCTTCAGCATTGTGTCTATACCCAGGAAAGAGAATGAAGCTGCTGGTAGACGTACAACAGTTGGAGCAGCATTTGATGTGGTGGACAACATCAAGAGAGACAAAGGGCAGCCACATATCCATGTGGCTGTGAGACCAACAGTGAAAGAAAACAACACATACTGGCAAGTGTTCAAGAATGATCAGCAGATCCTTAAATTTTTGCAAGAAGAATCTGAATTCTCAGCTAATAATCAAAGCAAATTAGAGCAGCAATATGGGAATCAAATAGTATAGCTACATACAAACAAGCTTCCCAAAGGCTTAGTGACATTGGAGTCCATCTTCAATCATAATGATCAGTTTAGAAAAGATAAGGCTAACATGCAGATCGGAAGAGAAGATTTAGAGTCAATCCCATTTGGAAAAGGCAAAGCACTCTAAATTGGAAAGGTGGCTAATTTGTAAGAAAGGTATGAATTCATATAACTTTTCCAAGAATTTCTAGATGTATTTTCTTAGAGTTATGAAGACCCGAAAGGGTTCAATCTGAAGCTAGCAAAACACACGATTAAGTAGATCAAGTTAATAATCCCATCAGAAAATCACAGACCATTCAATCCACATATTGAGCCTCTGATGAAGGAGCTGAGCAAGATGATAGAGGAAAGTATAATATTTCCAATCAAACATTCAAGTTGGGTTGCTAATCTGGTCCCAGTCAGGAAAAATAATGGGGAAATTAGATTGTGTGTAGACTTTCAAGATTTGAACAGAGCTTCTCTCAAAGATCATTACCCACTCCCTTCAATGGATTAGATCTTGCAAGTGGTGTCTGGATCAGAGAGATTATCTCTCTTAGATGGATACTTAGGGTATAATCAGATCATGGTGAAAGAAGATGATCAGTTCAAAAGCGCTCGCCACCACCAAGTGGGGCACCTATGCCTACAAAAAAATTCCATTTGGATTGTCTAATGCTAGTACCAGCTTCAAAGGGCCATGGATATGACATTCAAAGGGCTAATCAACAAAATAGTGTTGATATATCTGGATGACATTACTGTGTTCTCCAAAAACGTAGTCAGACCAAATTTTTCACCTAAGTCAAGTGTTTCAAAGATGCAGAGATTTGGGGTATCATTGAACCCTAAAAAATGCATATTCTTGGCCCATGAGGGCAGGCTTTTAGGCCATATTGTGTCTAAGGAAGGTCTGGAAATTGACCCAGAGAGTCAGAAGAATAAGAGCATTGCCATTACCAAGTCACAAAAATCTCTTCAAAGCTTCTTAGGGAAGATCAACTTTTTCAAGGTTTGTCCCAAAATTTTCTACCCTTGTTAAGCCAATAACATTGATGTTGAAGAAGAGATTAACATTCAGATGGATAGTTGAAGGAAGGGAAAGATTTGAGGCCATCAAAGAAGCTATATCACAAGCCCCAACTCTTGTGAATCTAGATTTCTCCAAGGATTTCATATTGTATGCCTTTGGTGGTAGTGACACTATCTCTGCAATCTTAGTTCAATAGAACAAAGAAGAAACAATAACCAATTTCCTTTTTCAGTCAAGGCCTGGAGGACTATGAAGTAAGATATTCCTTCATTGAAAAGCAAGTCTTGGCAAAGTGATCAGGGGACTAAAAAGGTTCAAGCATCTAGTTTCGAACAATAAGATTCAATTGTTAGTCTCCCATGCAGGAGTTAAAGATTTCCTTCTCAGTAAGGATTTGAATGAAAAGAGAGCAGGATGGATCACTCGTGTCATGGAGTATGACATTGAGATCAAGGTCACTAAGCTGGTCCGTGGTAAAGGGTTGTGTGAACAACTAGCCTCAAGTCAGCAAGAAGGAGCAAATAATGAAAAAGAGGTTGTTTTTTGAAAATGCAGAGGGTTTACTCAAAACCGATCTAATCTTGCCAAGGAGACCGTAGACACCAAATTTGTGTCTTACATCGCATTTCGCAACCTAACCTCACCACCTAAACCTTACACAATTATTTATTAATTACCTTATAATTAATAAATCCACATCACCATACCTGCCACCTCATGTCGCCACCTCATCATGACCTAGTCTTAACCCTAAACTAACCTAATTAAGACCTATAACTTGGTCCAATTCCACACCTATGACTAATTACTCCTCATCCGCACCTAAAACCAACTTCATAATGACTTGACCAAGCCCGCTACCAATCCTTCGAAGAAAAGGAGGGAAAGCTGGCTATTTTACCAAAAATAGCCTGCTTTGACCTGACCGATACGGTTCCTACTCGACCGCCGCCGCCATGAATCACCGCCATCTGTTCCTTGTAAATGACCACTTCCAACCAAAAACAAAGGATCGGATTTTCATTTGATCGGGAGAAGGAGAAATCATCGAGAGAATCCAGATTTTGCTTGGCCGAGCAGAGACAAGTGAAGAAACAAGAAGAGATTGCAGAGAAGGACATCAAGCCCAAGACTGCAACTGAATAACCAGAGCCCAGTAACACTCATTCGAGCATCAGAAGAGGAAACTGCATCCAACTTGGGTCCTTCTTCATCATCACAGTCCTGAAACTTGCATCTGCATCAGGGGCAAGTAAGTAGTATGTTATATGTTTCTAAGCACCATTTTCTTGAGCCCGTTGATTAATAGTAATCATAAGTTTATTCCTAGATCTACTACCAGCCACTACTGCACTTAACCTTCACTCACACACCCTGATATTGCCCAGAAGGCCATTTTACCACACTCTGAGTCTTCCCTATCCTCCCATCATTCCCCTCAGCCATCCCCCAATCTCAATAACCCCACAATCACCTTGCAACCAATCTCTACCCAGAAGCACCTAGATTACTGACCCTACCGGTGTCGATTATCCTATACCGGCAGCGGTTCTCTAACCGTGGTCGGTTACCCAGTGACCGCCGTCGGTCACTGTGACTTATACCCCAAAACCCTTTTGCTCGCCTATTTGCCACCTAACAACCCCAAATCCAGCCTGGTTTATCCCTATAACTCAACCTGAACGTATCAACCATCAACCAAGAATCAACAAACAACGTGACGCTTTATTATTGATAGTTTAGTTTCTATTGCTTTGTAACGAGATACCTAAATCGTGATTTTGCAATAGCTTTCTTTATTATCATTTGTGTTAAATCATATTAAAAGGGGAACTGACCACCTTCGAAAGGAAGTTTTTATATTTCCTGGGCCTAAGGCAGATCCTCATTTATTGTCTAACTAAAATCCGTGGTCTTGTATTCTTACTGCAGTAGTCCTTCCAAGACAAAAAGGAGTTCTTCGCAATCGATCCGATCTTTCTCTACGGTACGCGCACACCATCTCAACATTCAATGTATTCCTCCTAGCCCTAACCCTTATCTCTGCTTCTCAAAGGAATGATAGGATAGAAGCAAGTCTATTCTCGCAGAGTCAAACATTCCGTGAAACATTTTGGCACGACGGTGGGACCCATTTCGGGTTTCTGTTTCTCTTGCTTATTTTCATTTTAGGAAGCATACTTGCTGTTGCTGTTTTTGTTATATATTTAGTAAAGAATTTGTCTTGCTTTCCTAGTTTCGCATTAGTGAAAGTCATCTCATTTGCTTCATCGAATATCATTTTCGATTTGGGTTTAAAACACGTGCATTACATTCTTGCTTGCTGTTTTCAATTCTAGTGAACATAGACTAAGTAACAGGTCATACACGTGGGGGTGATTTCCATGGTATTGACAGGAAATTAATCTTACTTTCACTGCACAACACATACCGAATCACTTCACAATTAACACAACAGCTCAAAACATCCCCCCTTTTCCGCGGTATTCCTCCGCCCGATTGAGGTAACCTTATAAGCCAAAACAAACTTGACATTTCCCCTAAGTCTTTTGTTTAGGATTGACATCATTCTACGTCTAAAGGCATAAGCCCACAATAATTAAAATTAACCCTAGGGTTAGTCTCTGGATTTGCGTGTGCATCTTGTTTGTTTTCAGTTCTGTTTTCTCTGTTATACACTGTCTTCTGTGATTACCTTAGAACAATTTGATAAATATACTGAGCGTTGTTAACAATCAAATCAGCAGCTTCTTATATTTTCTTATACTAGTCTTATTACACCGACATCGGTTAACTGACCGACGTCGGCTATAGTCTAACCGACATCGGTTATTAGACCGATATCGGTTATCGCTTTTTTCAGCTTCGACAAACCAAGAACCTACCAATTTCACCACTGAAGTCTGCTTTCTGTTTCTCGATGTATGAAACCCTACCGTGAACTCGTCCATGGTTGTTATCACTCAAAGCAAGCCACCGCCATGGTTTCACATGCTTGCTCTGTTCCTTTGCCTGAATCACCCCCTTCACATTCTTGTGGGGAATCCTACTGATACCAGCCGAGGTTCCTAAAATTCTCGTGGGAGATAAAGAATTTGCCAAATTTCTCGGATGCTAATCCTAGCGCACAGACAATACTATTTGTCTCATGCCTCGACCGTACACCCGATGGTCAACTCCTTGTTGGCATGCCTATCAAGATAGCTGCTCATTTAGCCCCTTCTCCCCTCGATAACTCGCTTTGCCTTCCGCATCCTTAGTCCCGCGCCTACCTCAAGCAGCTTTGGGGTCCATACGGCATGATTGGCTTTCCTTTGGTTAATCTTGGGCCCAACATGTCATTACCGCGATCGCTCCTACTCTCTCTCTCTTGCAGATCGCTCTCCATTCATGACTTGCTCTCTCGCCACCTATCCACACGAGCTTTCCTTCTCAAGCTCCGCCCACCTTTTCATTTCCACACACATATCCGTAACCTCAAACTTATATAGGACATCCCTATTCGGGCCTGTTGCCTCAACACAGCTCGTCCTCCATACCTTATCAACATTTAACCCCACCATTGTCTCAAGCGGTGGCCCTTGGCCCAATTTGCCTCCGTTTACCACAACCACACCATCATCTCATCCAACTACCGATTTAATTAAACAAATGATGGACAAAATGCAAAACCTGAGGCTTCGCTTCGTGAAGTCAGAAGCGCCTGACATACGAGAGCAAGTTTGTCAGAGCCTATCCACCCTTCATCCCCCTTCATTCATATCCTCCTCAATGGGAATTACCAAAATTTACCCGTTTTAACAAAGAAGGAGGACCTCAACAACACTTGCGATCATTTAGACATGCCTCGCTATCCGATTGCTCACGACGACGCTTTACTACTCCGCACCTTTCCCATGTCCTTATCAGACCCGCCTTGAGTGGTACAAGTTGCTTTAACCCAAAGACTCAATCTTCTCTTTTAACTAGCTAGCCCAATCTTTCTTGGATCATTTCTCCATTAACATTGCCAAGAAAGTATCTATCACCAACCTCTATGCCATCCGACAATTTGAAGACGAATCTATCGCAGATTTCGCTGACGATGGGGGCCTTATCAACCAACTTACGTATGCCTTGCCTCAAACCGAACTTATCGAATCAACTATTTACGCGGCCTCGCGCTAAGCACATCTCCCTACCCTCCAAATTCAAACTTTCCGTACATTTGACGAGGTTTTACTATGGCTCAAAACTAGAGATTCGAGCCTTAGAGGAAGAGAAATTGCGGTCACGCAACAAAACCCCACTTTCCGAACCCAAGATTCCACCAACAAACCTAACACCACCAATCCTCACCCATCGACCGCTTCGAAATCAAAAGGGGCCGTGCACGCGGTGATGGTCAAATCCCAACCACCGTCTAATACCCCGCCAAAAACCACCTATAAGTATAAAGCAGTAACCTATCAACTACACTCCTGGGAGAAACATATGGTGTGATATTGGAAAATTGCTCAAAGCAGAGCCATTACCTTACCTCCTGTTAAACCTCATTCCGGGTTTGATTCCACTCGCGCCATACCTTCCTGGTACAAAGAAAATGACTTCTGTAACTTCCACCGCGTGAAGGGACACAGTCATGAGAACTGCAAGATGTTGAAAAACATAGTGCAGAAATGGTTGATGCGGGGATATAGCCTCGATAATCCTAACGCCCGCTAACCGAAATTTGAAAATATTCAACAAACCATTCCCGAATCATTCTTCTAACAGTAATCTAAACCAAGATATCTTAGCCGAGGAGAGTGTTCATGAGATCCATGCAGTCTTCGATTCCCACCAAAGACCTCTATCGAACAAATTCTCAATCAAGCCTCTTCACTAACGCAGGAAACCGAACCCCCTTCCTCGCCATCAAGACAAATTGAAATCCTTGCCGTGCCTTTACCCATCAAGGAATTAGCTGCCCAGAGTTCCCTTCTCACAAATGAGCCTTCTTATACCACATCCTTGCAAGACTGTGAGCGGATGTTATCTAATTTATCTATTTCCCAAACGTCTCCTTCTACCATTCTTGCTGTACAAGAGGAAGGCTCGCCACTTCTTTTCTCATCCTTAGACGAGCAACCTCTTGAACCGACATCACCACATTCTTTAAACATGACAGATCCTCTCAAACACACTCTCCTACCTATTAGTCCTTCATCACCTAAATCTTTTCAGCAACCGGTTGATCTCTTAACGCCCATTGATACAAAGGCCTCATATACCCTCAGATCACACCCACAGTGGACCGGAATCACAACCCACCTTTCTTCCATACAAAAGTTCCTATTCACACGTGAGGACTGTCATTCCACAGAAGATAGACAGGTCCTATGGGAACGTTTGAGTACGCCATATTCTACTCAAATGCAAATGACCGATCCTGATGCCTCCACCATATACCCGAAGTGTTTACAGAAGCTTAAAATGCCCATGTCCTCATCTTCACCCCCCTCATCTCTACCAAATACCTCGTCCACTTCTATTAACTTAGCCAAATCTTCCCCTACGCTTGGGACCTCACCCATACCTAGTCTAACACACCCACCTAAGCGGCTTGATTTATCTAAAAATAAAGCCATCCATCCCATTAGGAGACAGACTCAATCTCCTCAACCTATGCCTCTATCACAACTAAAACCATCATCGTCACACCTACCTTCCATATTGGGACCCCATCCCTCTACCTTACATCAATATATCATACCTCCTGCGTTTTCTTTAAAGCGACCTACGCCTTCTGCACCCATACAGAAATCCAAGGGTATAGCAACACCGTCACCCCGCGTATCCTGTCCACCTATCAACCATAAACAAATTCCATCATCAAAAGATTTGTTTTCGGTCACTCCTATTTCTCCGTGGTTGTTTTCTGATACCACATCATCTGTGGCCTCATCATCCAACCAGCTAAACATAGCCTCTACGTCAAAGAAACCACGGTTAGTTAAAACCCATTACCAAAACTCCTTGGCTAAACCACCCCCCATACAAACCAACCACACCACGTCATCACCAGAATCGACCCAGTCAATAGCCTCATTTTCCTCTGACTTTGACCCACTCAAAGGGTCTTACGCCAAAATCCTTGCTATGTTGGTGGAGAATGCGACCATTTCCCTACCCCCACTTAGACCTTATGATCCATCTAAACCTCGACCTATAGGTTACGATGAGTCTAAAATCTGCGCTTACCACCGCACACCAGGACATGACGTAGAGGGATGCAAAGCGTTGAAAGCCATACTTCGTCCGTCACCTCTCTCAGATAGAAAAGTTAAGAAAGACAACTTACGAAGAGAGAGACCTTTAGCTTCAATTCCCTCTCCTATACCACCTGTCCCCGCCTCACCAAGATCTATCATTATTACAGCCCCACCTCTCGAAAACCATGACCTATCCCTACCATCTTCCTCCTCTCGTATTCACGAGATCAATATGATTAGTGTTGCTACTCGAGGGCAGAAAAACAATGGGAAAGCGAAAGAAAACACACCTGCGGCATCTCTTTCTCCGTCCACCATCCCGATTGCACCACCACCTAAAGTGGTTATTCGCAGACCCGCCTATCCCGTCTCTAATGGCATTGCCCATCGAACTATGATCAAACAGCCTTCACCAATCACCCGTAAAATGACATCAGTATGATCTCATTCAGACTTTGAATCTCATCGACAAGCTCTCGTTGAGATCCTTCAAGGGATAGAGGTTTTACCTAATGAAACCTTGCCTGTTACCTCTATTCTAACACCCAATCATGTTGCTTCGCTCACCAAACAATCTATCTCCCCAACCACTTCTGTCTCTGTACAGCAAGCCGCCGCTGGCCCAAGATGAAATTATCGACTTTGGTGCCAAGATCCCGACTCGCTTCTTTTCATCTCAGCTTACGCTCGGATATTCGGTACGCGTGTTATGATTGACGGGGGTGCTAGCCTAAACATCATCTCTTCAAAAGCCTTCCAACAAATGAATATCCCTTCTAGTTGCATGTGTGCCAACCCCATCATGTTGCGATCATTCAATGATGCTATTACTTCTACTTTAGGCACCGTGATCCTTAACATTCGTGTAGGACCACGTACTTTACCCGAACTCTTCTATGTCCTTGAGGGAGAGTTCCAATACAATATGTTGTTAGGCCGCCTCGATCCGGCTATGGGATGCGTTCCCTCCACCTTACATAGATGCATAAAATTTGAGTACGAGGGGAAGTCCTACACCGTAAAAGCTGATCCTCCCCCCTTCAAAACTTGCAATATGTTGTATCGCCCTAATGATGTGCTTGTACCAGTCAAGACACCCATTCATCCAACCCAGCCATCTACTTCCGACACACCTACACCTTCAACCAATGAAACCACCTGTTACAAATATTACTTCCTTTCCCGCAGATAACATCCCAACCTCCGACCCCTTAGTAGATGTTTTTCAACGCCTTACGCTGGGGGAGTACCGCCTATATAACGTTAGTTCTTTCCATACCCCGCAGGAGTACGGACAATTACATGCACATCCCACCTACGACCGTCGCGTGGGGGAGGTAATCTCTACGACCACCCTATCCGCACCAACCTAACGTATGGGGGTGTTGACGCATCCTCCATTACCCCCGAACCTCCTCTTGGTGTGGTTCCTTCCAATCTGATTTTCAATACTTGACAAATCGCTCGTTTCGCCCTCACCTTCGACTCGTGCAGGTGCTTGGAAAGGCTTTGGTTTTGGTCTTTACGAACAAGGCCGACATACACTCATTCCCGTGACTACACGCAAACACAATGATCGCAGTGGTCTCGGTTTTCCTGAAACACCTACACAGGAGACACCTCGTGTCAGTTGTATCCTGGAAGAAGACGACGTCACCCCTACCAAACCATCATCACCCACTTTGCCATCATCACCCACAGAGTCGATAGACCCTGAATCTATCCCTCCTAACTTTTTTTTTTCATAAATGCTATCTTCATAGGTCCTCTCACTTATCAACGCGATAATGAGGATCCATCTTCTCTTCCCCTTCTGTATCCAGACATGATCGAAGAGGATTCGCCTTCGATTAATGTTGTTGAGTGCCAGGATGACGACTCCATCCTCACTTACCTTGGGGCGGACGACTCCTATATTCAACGCGCCTTACCGTCTGAAACTCAAACCATGTTGAATGAGTCGACTATAGAAATCAACATCCACATGGAGGAGGATCCTCACATTGTGAAGATCGGACAATCCCTTAACACATCAGAACAAGCCACCTTTACTACCTTTCTCCGTACTCCGCAACCAAGCTTTCGCTTGTCCTACGCCGACATGCCAGAATTGATCCTACCATGCTGTCCATAACATCACCCTAAACCCCGATTCCAAACCAGTCAAACAAAAATCGAGAAAGATGCATCCACGCACATCCCTCTCTTGGTCAAAGAAGAGCTTCAACGACTTCTTTTCGTTTCCTTCATCTTGCCTATTGACTATCCTCAATGGATTTCTAACATCGCACTCGCACTAAAGCGACGGGGACTTTGATATGCACGGATTTCCGAGACCTTAACCTCGCTTGCCCCAAGGATGACTTCCTCCCAAGTATTGATCAACTTGTTGATCTCACCGGGCCATGAAATGCTTTTCTCATGGATGGTTTTTCGGGATACAATCAAATTTTGTAGCCCCGCCGATCAACATAAAACGCTTCATAACTCCTCGGGAACCCCTTTCGTTATCGTGTCATGCCATTTGGCCTTAAGAATGCCGGGTGCGACCTATCGGGCCATGACTTACATTTTTCATGACATTATGCACACTATCCTCGAGGATTATGTCGATGATCTTCTTGGCAAATCTAAACATCGCAGTTGAACATCTCGATGTTTTAACCATTATTTTCGATCGCTCGTTGCAATATTCGTCCGCTTCAACCAAAGAAATGTGTCTTTGGTGTTCTTTCGGGAAAACTTCTTGGCTTTATCGTCTCTTCGCATGGCATCGAGGTCGATCCATCTAAAGTCAAAGCTATCCTAGAAATGCCCCCACCCAAAACCTCAAACAATCGCGTAGTAGTTCAGCAGGTAAACTTCAATCCATCCGGCGTTTCATCTCCCAACTCTGGATCGATGTCACCCTTTCCATCACCTTCTTAAAAAGGACATTGCCTTTCAATGGAGTGAAGAGTGTCACCAAGCTTTCAAGCTCTCAAATCCTATCTCGCAGCCACCCGTGCTTATTCCACCTCAGGATGATCGTCCTTTCTACCTTTACCTTTCTGCCACTGACCATGCTATAGGAGCTATGCTCGCACATCGGGACTCGGCACGTCGAGAACAAGCCGTTTATTATATAAGTCGTACTCTCGTGGATTACGAGACTAGGTATACACATGTAGAAAAATTGTGCCTAGCCCTATCATTCGTAGCCACCAAACTCCGACATTACCTCCTGAATCACAAAACTTTTGTCATCACCAACACGGACCCCATTCATTATATGTATGCCAAACCACATCTAAACCAACGCATCGCCCGATGGCTTATGCTCCTCGCCGACCTCGACCTTGAGTTTGTACAATAGAAGTCAATCAAAGGACAAACTATTGCAGACCAACTTCATGGAGGCCCCTTTACCTGGGGAACAATTCACCAATTTTAATTTCCCCGACGAACTCATCGCCACTCTTTCACTCAGGGAAGAGTCGTATCAAATGACCCTCTTCTTCGATGGATCTAAATGCCAGCATGGTGGAGGAGCCGGCGTTGTTCTCATCCCTCTTGACGCTGAACCTATGCCTCTTTCATTCCGGCTTGATTTCCCCTGCACTAATAATACAGCGGAATACGAGGCCCTTGTTTTGGGTCTCCAGGTTGCGTTACACTTAGGTGTCAAATCTATTAATATTTTTGGCGACTCTCAATTGGTAGTCAATCAAGTTATGGGCATCTACCAATGTAAGAATGAGGAACTTCAAAAGTACAAACATTACGTGGATTCACTTTTGACCTCATTTACTCGTTATTCTATCCAAACCATTCCCGCTCCACTAACAAATTTACGGATACTATGGCTTGCTTAGCCTCGCAAATTCCTGCCGCACCAACTGACTCTGACATATTCGTCTTGGTCCAACAACTTTTTGCCCCATCCTACTCAGTCCCAGTAGTTTGTATGATAAATACTGTGTCTACTAATTCGCAGGATACCTGGTACCACCAATTTACGACTACCTTACAACCTCTGCGTTTCTCCCACCCGACCTTACTAGTAACGGCAAACGTGCTTTTCTTAAAAGTGTTTCTCGTTATGTTGTCATGGGGGACTCTCTATAAACGTGGCTTTGATGGCATCCTCTTCGTGTCTAACCGCGCGAGGTCACCTATACCATCCAACAAGTCCATGATGGGATTTGTGGTGGACATTTTAGTGGCTCGCCGTGGCTAAACGAATCCTTCGCCTAGGTTATTATTGGCCTACTTAATAATGATCGCTATGAATATGTTAAGCGTTGTGTTATGTGTCAACAACATGCCAACCTTCAACATACTCCTAGCCATCCGCTACAGGTCGCACGAGATCTTTGGCCTTTCTCACAATGGGGTTTAGACCTTATTGGTGAGATTCACCCGACCTCTTCACAACGTCACCGTTGGATAATCACAGCAACCGAATATTACACAAAATGGGTGGAGGCCATTCCACTCATTTCAATCAAAAAAGAAAAAATTGTCGAATTCGTTAACCATCACATTATCTGTCATTTTGGTATTCCTCATCGCCTAATAATGATAATGGTAAATCTTTTAAAAATAAGTTGTTACAAGACCTTTGTGACAACTTTGGTATCAAACTTAGTTTCTCATCGCCTTACTATCCGCAGCCAATGGTCAGGCTGAATCTTCTAATAAAACCCTAACCAAAATCCTCATGAAAGTTGTCAATGAGTCCGGAAGAAACTCGCATGATCACATTCCCTTTGCCCTTTGGGCTTATCATACTAGCATTCGTACTCCACTAATGCCACACCATTTTCTTTTGGTATATGGTACCGAGGTGTCTTGCCTCTCAAGTACAAATACCCTCCTCGTAATATCTCTTCAGATATTCTCACCAACGATGATTTCCGCCAAGAGTGGTTAGCCCAATTAGAGCTTCTTGACGAGCGCCGCCTTACGGCTCTTGATCACCTTCAAATCTACCAAAACGCATCAAGCGTGCTTATGATAAACGGCTTCATGAGCGTATTTTTAAGGTGGTGATCTTGTCCTCAAAGAGAATCAACATGTAACCAAACTAGAAAAGAGTAAACGTGGAAAATTTGCTCCTAATCGATTGGGCCTTACATTATCACTCACACTTATGGATCGTGCACTTATCATTTAGCTTCGCTTAATGGTAAACCCGAGCCTCGAGCCCTTAATGCCTTGCATCTTCGACCATTCTACTCGTTGAAATTAGTGTTATATCACCGCTTATCTACCTTACGCTCGTCCCCGAGCTCATTTACCACCGCATACACTTTGTTTTACATCTCAAAATCCAATCAAGCTCACATGGTTTGATTATCACTCCCTTAAAAGATGCCTTCCCTTTTTAGTCTAGTCCATGACTTCAAAGTATCAAAATGACACATTCTTAATTACACACTTATGGGATTTTCTTGAGTCAAACTTCTTACAAAAACTAGATGCTTCATGCCCAACGGACATCTAGACCTCTAACTTATACAATAGATCGCTCCTCAAGGACAGCTATATGCCAAACTATTGCTCTTATTATATATAGATCGCTCCTCGAAGGACAAATTTATACATAAGCACCGCATTCAAGCTATTATAAATAGATCGCTCCTCAAGGAAAGCTATACACAAGCCAGCCTTTATCGAAGCTTCTCGCATTGATCAGCTTCGTGAAGACCTCAAGAACAACAAAATACATATCCCATGTAGACTTCCCGCATCGATCAGTCTATATCCAGAAAAATAAAAATACAAGCAATACTTCAAAGCACTTTTGAGTCATGGACTTGTCTATTTAGGTTTGGTTTTCTTTTGTCGAATCATCATCTTATAATAAGTTCTCTCGCACCTCGCCCACATCAACCACCTCACCTCACCATTTGTCAAAGCACCAAAACTCAAGGGACGTGACGTATATCCGATATATTGTGATTATACCACTCTTTTCACCTATCGACTTCTCGCCTATGCAAGGTACCTAGGGATTCAAGCTCATCCTACATTAATATGTGGTTTGTTTAGCTCTTCTCAATTACGGGACACTCTTGCCTCTTTTGCTCGACTCTAGGATTGTGTGTTGACCTTAATCAGGACACGATTCCCTACTACTTGGGTATGCTAACATTCGCTTCACCCATACCAACACCAACAACATTACCCTACCAACATCAAATTTTTACCAACCAACAAAATTGCCTAACCACAACCAAATTGCCTGAATTCACCTCTCCCTGCTCCTAAGGGAGAACTACATCGGTCTGAGGCCCTCCTTGCTTTGTGCAATGGGCTATGTAGGCAGCACTTAGGAGACATGGGGTCTCCCAAGGTTAGCTCGACCATCCCCTACCATACCCTCTCATGTGTTGTCAATATAAATATTTTTTGTGTATTTCTATTTGCCAACATTCATCTTTATCCTTTTTCAAAACAAACAAAAACAACATTCAACACACAACCATTCTTATTATTATCATCACTCAAAACCACATACATATTTAGTTTTATTTTAGATGTTAACCAAATACATCTTCTCTATCATCGACTCGCAGGTTAGCATCCTTATTTATTCTTATATTCCTATAAAATCCACTTAGACCCTCGCACCTCCTCCCGAATCAGGTGGTGATCGTGATCGTCGATGCCTCTCAGCTGGCCTCTCCATCCTCAAAGGTGCCACTGCCATTGGTTCCTCCCATTGATCCGCCAACATCTCCTGTAACATTCGAATACGCCCTCTCGCGTGAAGGAATCTTGCCTCCAGCCTCTCCACTGTGAATCGTGAAGCCTCTAACATTCCCATTGTCTCATTCACCCGTGTTTGAAGTCAAGCGAGCCAAATCCTCGCAGACGATCTCTCTCCGCTGTAATCACATTTATGTCGTGGCACTCACGTGCACCTCGCAGCTCGCTACCCACCATACTCTATAGGCCTCCGCTGCTCCCGCATCCATCACCCTACGATCGGCCGCTATCTCTTTCCCTCTTCGGGAGGTGTAGGCCGGGAGGTGAGAATGCTGCCTTGGCGTCGATCCTCATGTATGGTCTATATGTCATAGGAATATCCTGAACGAACCCAAATTGTCGCCGCACGCGATCTAGAGGAATCCTCTCGTACTCACCCGGCCTATGCCCTGCGATCCACCTCAATCGCTCTACACCCCTCAACTCCTCAGCTATGTGCTCTGTCACCATATAGTTCCCGTACGGCCTCCAACAAATATCCGCAATCAGTCACCATCTCCCATACCTGTCTATAATACTCGATGTCATCTATCACGGCCTGGGATCTCGCTTCTTGTTCTGTCTGGACCCATCGTCTGAATCCCAACCTTTGCACTCCTATCTCTCCCGACTCAATGGGTCGGCCTATTGGACGCACACAAACAATATGCTCATAGGCCCAACAATGTAATAAGTACGAACAATCCAAAGTTGTCGCCCGTGTTTTCGCTTGCATGCCCATAAACCCCTATATAACTCCCAGATATGCGGGTGCCCATGCGAATGTCACGCTCATTTCTATCATTTCCCAAATAACACTCATCAATGCTTTGGGAAATCTTCCACCTTCCACCCTCGGCAATGCATAATACCCCACCGCTATCATTAATAGCACGGCCAACCTTGTTTCCTCAGGATGTGTTGCATACATTGTACCATACGTAAATGATAAACCTCGCTGTGTCAAATCTCGTGCAGCTGACCCAAATACTACTGTTATCGCTGCCGCCCCGCACTGGGCAATGCCTGATACACTGTTTTTCCTATCATTGGGAGTCTCAAAATACGGAACACATCTTCCAAAGTCACTGTCATCTCCCCTGTTGGTAGATAGAAGGTATTTTTTTCTGGATTCCATCTCTCAATCAACGCCTGCAACATAGCATGGTTACGCGCGATTCTTGAATAATAGTGGATTCCACTTAACCCCAACCGATTTATCAATGCCCATTCAGCTGGTGTTACATCCGCTCGGATTCGTGACAACAACGCTGGCACAATATCATTCATCCTTAACCTTGCTTCTACCTGCATACATCAAAACGACACATAATTATTCAAAAGAACAAATCTCTACGGGTTTTTTCTCAAAATCTGGAAACCCTTACAGTAACCGATAGTGGTTATGCATAACCGATACGGTTTGCTAACCGATACCAGTTACTTATAAACGATACCGGTCACTGTCAAAATATACCTACCCTGCTTCAAACATACACCTTCGATAATTATTTTGCCCGTTTACTCCTATTTCTACCTAAAAACATACATGCCCACCCTATTTACCTGCCCCGTAGCACTCATACCATCCCCAACCCTTGCCTATCACCTTTTTTCTAATCTTTACCCACTTACACTTCTTTCATACTATTTACAAACACATGCAAGAATCAAATTACAACCAAACAATTTACCTCTCCGGATGCAGCAGCTTGGGGCGGAACATGTCTTCCTCCTCTCGTCCCGCCTCGCTGGATGCTTCTCCTCGCTTTCGCCATGTTCACCACCCTCTTCAAATATAACTTATCTTTCTCGCCTTCGAATCTCTGATCTCACCACGCTCACTTCACCTGCCTCTTTCCTCCTTATCACTCAAATTCTTTCATGCAATTACTCGTAGTAGCTTGTCAAAAAAGTGTCGCATTCGCATATTTAACGTGTTTCATGACTCTAAAATAAGAATGCTAAAAATAAGAACTTAAGTCACAACCCAAAGCAGCTTCTATTTTTAGGAAAAATTTTTGATAACCGATATCGGTTACATAACCGATATCTGTCATATATCTACCGACATCGGTTACATAACCGATATCGGTCACAAGTTACCCTCGTTGCTTAAACCTAAGTCTTATCTCTTCATTTTTGGAAATTTTTGTGGCGCCCGCCCCTTTTTCCTGCATGCACAACACTATTATCCATATTTTTCATTAAATCCACATCTCATTACAATTTCATCACCATCATCTATCTACATTACAAAAACACACAAGCCATCAATAAACGATATCAAAAACCATCAATTTATACACCATTTGGATCCAACTTAACAGCTACATACATTCAATTTCACAAAACCAAAACATACAACATTTCATACTATAACATGTCAATTAAACTCATCATTTATATCTATATACATCCCATCAACAAAAGACATCAACATCATTAATATATAACACCATGTGAATCAAACTCATATCACAAACCATCGACAAAACATTTAACGCTTTTTACGCACAGCATGTGGGTCAAAACATCATATCTATATATATACAAAGTTTCAAATATACAATGTGCCCTGCATAGGGGCCTCTGTGATCTCATAATACAACAAAGCCGCACGCAGCCAATAATAACCGCCAATAATCTCAACTCGCTCGCAGCCGTCTCTCATATCAAAACATACTGCTCGCAGCAGCCAGATCAATCAGATAACCTGTACTCGCTCGCAGCCGGTATAATAAATAAATGAATGAATAAATGAATAAATAGGCACGCAGGCCTCTATCAACACAACCGGTTCGTAGACCGGTGCCCATGTCCAATATACAAAATGTGCAGGGACCCCTCAGCTCTCTCCACCTCCTCTCCTCGCTCTCGCCCGCTGGTCCCTCGTCCTACCTCGCCTCCTGCCTGTGACGGACCCACCAGCTGTGGCTGCACCTCCCTGAGACCTCTGGCTCCGAGAGGTCTCGCTCTATGTGCCGCATAAGGGGCTGATAATCAGCCCCAGTACCATCAAGAATATCCTGATAGTATCGGGCCTCCGCTCTAGCCTCCATGTAATGCTCTCGAGCCACCGTAGATGCTGGGCTGGTCCCTTGACACCTACTACCAAGGCTCCCCGTGCTCGTGCTGCCGTGGCCGTGGTGGTGCTGTATGGGTGGTGGTGGTGGTACTGTCTCGTGCTCGGCTCGGGCCGTGGTATGTGCCATCTGGTGGTGGTGCTCGTGCTCGTACTCGTGCTCGGGCTGTGGGCAGGCTGCGCGCTGTGGGTGGTGCTCGGTGGGTGCTGCTCGTGGTCGTGCTCGTGCTTGTGCTCGTACTCGAGCTCAAGCTACCGCCTCGTAAACACCTATTCGTGCTCGTGCAGCAGCAGTAAAGCCCTCGTAATAACCGTACTCGCCTCGAGCTGATCTCACTCGCTACTGCTCACCGCCGCTAAGTCTGGCTGGTGCAGTGCATGCTATCTCGCCGCTTCTCTCGACCAGCCCACCAAACCATATATGCTCCCGTATAACAAAGATCATCTACAAGTGTCATCCGCTGCCTCTCAAGAACCCAACTGGATCCACGGGTTGTGGTGCAGCAGTGGGGCTCTACATCATCCCTCCTGAAGATCGAGGGAAGCGAGGGGGCTCATCCTGCCGTAGCCCCATCTCGCTCGCTGTACTCTCTCAGTGGGTATCCTCTCATACTCTCTCCCGCCTCCGTCCCGCTATCTAGAATGTGTACTGGATCCCCGCAACCGCCCCGGGCTCCTCCGTGAGGGTGATGACTCTATACGGTCTCCATACAATATCTCGCCGCCTGCCGTGCCCTCTAATAAATGCGGTAATAAGCGACGCCCCGCCCGCAAGCACGCCGTGGTGGCCCACGACCCCAACCACCTCTCAAAGCCGTATCTATATATGACTCAGGGCCCTCGATCGCTGGGCAGCTCCTATTGGTCTAAGGCATATGATGTGCTCATATGCCCAACAATGCAAAGCAAAAACGTCGAACAAATCCCGACCGCCTCATCCGGCGATAGCCCCACAACTCTCGATACAATCGTGCATTGTATACGGTGCCAAGCATAACAGTGTGCTCCTCCACCATCTCATGTAAGCACCCCCATCAAGGCCCGTGGAAAGCGGCCTCCTCCTCGAGTCCGGGAGGGCAAAGCAGTGATCCTCGACACACACACACGGCAAGCCGTGTCTCATGGTGGTGGGCACGGTACATATCCGCATACGATGATGCTCGCACTGTGATGAGGTCAGCAGCGGCCGCATCCCTCAAAACTCGTAGGATGCTGTCCATGGCGCATCTCTCGCCCACTGAAAGATCGCTCTCCTCAATCGATAGTCAAGGATGCGATACACATCCTCCAATGTGATAGTCATCTCCCGGGTCGGGAGATGGAACACATTGGTCGCCGATCCCATCTCTCGATGAGGGCGACCATCAAACTATGATCCCTATCGATCGCTTCAGCATCACGGTGGACTCCGCCGAGTCCCACTCGCGCATGATACCTGGGCAGTGGCCTGGACACGTGTGGCCACATCCGGCTCAACAGTGGGGGCATCCTGTCCCGCATCGTCAGCTGCTGACGTGCCTGCAAAACCAACCCACTACATTAGCCCTACTCTTTATCACAACATCTACTTTACCTCTCTATATCCCCTTTCTTATCCACCTAACCACAACCCGACTCCATACCACACGTCTACGCCCATCTATCTTCCCCTAAAAACTTCTACGCTATCCCCCTCCCTCTTCACACCCAAACAAACAACCCACACCATACTCAAACGACCCAAACCATGCCCAAATACCCTAACCACATCTAAAAACTTAAAACAACAACACAACCCAAACCATACTCAAACAACCTACACCATGCCCAAATACCCAAACCACATCCACAAACTCAAAAACAAAATCCCAACCCACACCAACAAATTGAAATAAACCTAAGTCAGGACCGCACCTATACTGAAACACCCAAACAATACCACAACACCCCCACCCCAACCCAAACCATACCCAAATCACCACCAAAAACTCAAAAACAACAACATACCCTAAACCAACAAAAATAGCTAAAAATCACTAAGGACCGGTACCGGTCACCCATAACCGACCGCGGTCCCCTTCCCACCGACGCCGGTCCACGACCGACCGACACCGGCCACCCACAACACCCGCCTTTTCCAAAAAATAGCAACCGATGCCGGTGCCGCGCTTAATGACGACATCGGCCGCCAGAATTTCCTGAGCCGAACCCCGCGCCCCCCACCTACATTTTTTCATTTTTTTACCAATTTACCCACCCAAATACCCTAAAAACCTACCCACCCAGCCGCCTTGGCTTATTTCACCTATCTACCCTCTCTCTTTTTCAAATCATTTCCATTTTCTAATTATTTCCTAAAAAATGTACATTCCTACCCAAACCCCAAATATAGCATAATGCAATAAAATACACACAATGAGGGGTTTCGAACCTACCCGTACGACGACACGTCATCGTGGAGGGATGGGTGGTGGTGGTCCAGCTGGTCCAGCCCCTCCTGCTCCTCCTGGTTGTGCCATGGCTCCAAATGTCCTCTTCTGGGTCCTCCACCAATCAACTGCTGCCTCCTCCTCACTCGGGCCCACTAACAACTAACTCCTCCAGTCAAATAGCGCCACCTCACGCAACTAATGCTCCAATCTTAACTCTCCACGTCAGACAACTCAAATTGGTTTCCAAATTGCAAAAGTGACAATGACAGGCCGTATTTTTCTTTTTATAGGTTTTTCACCCATAACCGATATCGGTTTTATTGTGCCCTAAGAAACCGGTATCGGTCCCCTAACCGATATCGGTCATAGATAATCGACATCGGTTTTATCTCACCTCTACCCCAATTTCGGCCCTTATTTACTAATAGCCCTTTCTACCAACATCGCCTATATCCACCTTCGTTGACAACCCCTTGTTAACTTCATTGGCCCGACCCAAGGCCGCAACCAACCTATTCTGGCCCGACCCAAGGCCGCAACCAACCTATTCGGCCCGACCCAAGGCCGCACCAACCTATTTGGCCCGACCCAAGGCCGCAACCAACCTATTCGGCCCGACCCAAGGCCGCAACCAACCTATTTGGCCCGACCCAAGGCCACAACCAACCTATTTGGCCCGACCCAAGGCCGCAACCAACCTATTTGGCCCGACCCAAGGCCACAACCAACCATTTGGCCCGACCCAAGGCCGCAACCAACCATTTGGCCCGACCCAAGGCCACAACCCAACCATTTGGCCCGACCCAAGGCCGCAACCACACCATCCGGCCCGACCCAAGGCCGCAACCCAACAACTTGGCCCGACCCAAGGCCTCACCCCAACCATTTGGCCCGACCCACGGCCGCAACCCAACAACTTGGCCCGACCCACGGCCCTCACTCATCAATTAGCCCGACCCAAGGCCGTACCACTTAACTACTTCACCCAACATCAACAACATACACTTTTATCCACCCAAAGTAATTTTTTTTTGTTCAATCCAAAGACACTGTTCGTGTTTTAGCATGATTAGGGTCCTTGACTTGATCTGTCGACCAACTTTTCCTAAGACCTAGACCGTGACGTTTATCTCAACCAAACCAACCATTTGGTACTGCCGAACATGCCTAAACGCCTCGTACCTTACCGTTATATACCCCGAGCTACTTCCTATGCCTTGGATACCAGGATTATATCACCCTTGTTTGGATAAACTATCGACCTTTGCCTATGCATTGCTGGTTTGCTAGTCAAATCATGTACCCTTGGTCGCACTACTGCATTTCAACGTGCGCCTCGCTTTGGACCTACCCCACCATCTCACCCTCATCTCAACACCATTTACCCTTTATCAACCCTATCCCTGATTTCACGCTACCTCAATCTGTGATAGATTTGAGGGGGATTACCTATACCCTTAACAGGAGTAACCACTTCTTATTATTGTCCGTGCAGCTTTACAAAACAAACTACACGACAATAAGGGGCTAATGTAGACACCAAATTTGTGTCTTACGACCCCTTGTGACCCGCATCGCATTTCGCAACCTAACCTCACCACCTAAACCTTACACAATTATTTATTAATTACCTTATAATTAATAAATCCACATCACCATACCTGCCACCTCATGTCGCCACCTCATCATGACCTAGTCTTAACCCTAAACTAACCTAATTAAGACCTATAACTTGGTCCAATTCCACACCTATGACTAATTACTCCTCATCCGCACCTAAAACCAACTTCATAATGACTTGACCAAGCCCGCTACCAATCCCTCGGAAGAAAAGGAGGGAAAGCTGGCTATTTTACCAAAAATAGCCCGCTTTGACCTGACCGATACCGGTTCCTACTCGACCGCCGTCGGTTGCGTAACCGCCATCGGTTCCCCGTAAATGACCACTTCCAACCAAAAACAAAGGATCGGATTTTCATTTGATCGGGAGAAGGAGAAATCATCGAGAGAATCTAGATTTTGCTTGGCCGAGCAGAGACAAGTGAAGAAACAAGAAGAGTTTGCAGAGAAGGACATCAAGCCCAAGATTGCAACTGAATAACCAGAGCCCAGTAACACTCATCCGAGCATCAAGAGGAAATCGCATCCAACTGGGTCTCGTCTTCATCATCACATCACAGCCCCAAACTTGATCTCGCATCGTGGGCAAGTAAGTAGTATGTTATATGTTTCTAAGCACCATTTTCTTGAGCTCGTTGATTAATAGTAATCATAAGTTTATTCCTAGATCTACTACCACCACTACCGCACTTAACCTTCACTCACACACCCTGATATTGCCCAGAAGGCCATTTTACCACACTCTGAGTCTTCCCTATCCTCCCATCATTCCCCTCAGCCATCCCCCAATCTCAATAACCCCACAATCACCTTGCAACCAATCTCTACCCAGAAGCACCTAGATTACTGACCCTACCGGTGTCGATTATCCTATACCGGCAGTGGTTCTCTAACCGTGGTCGGTTACCCAGTGACCGCCGTCGGTCACTGTGACTTATACCCCAAAACCCTTTTGCTCGCCTATTTGCCACCTAACAACCCCAAATCCAGCCTGGTTTATCCCTATAACTCAACCTGAACGTATCAACGACCAGTAACCGAACAAACAACGTGACACTTTATTATTGATAGTTTAGTTTCTATTGCTTTGTAACGAGATACCTAAATCATGATTTTGCAATAGCTTTCTTTATTATCATTTGTGTTAAATCGTATTACAAGGGGAACTGACCACCTTCGAAAGGAAGTTTTTACATTTCCTGGGCCTAAGGCAGATCCCTCATTTATTGTCTAACTCAAATCTAGTGGTTTTGTAGTCCTACTTGTAGGTAGTCCTTCCAAGACAAAAAGGAATTCTTCGCAGTCGATCTGATCTTTCTCTACGGTATGCACACACCATCTCAACATTCAACATGTATTCCTCCTAGCCCTAACCCTTATCTGTTTCTCAAAGGAATGATAGGATAGAAGCAATTCTATTCTGCAGAGCCGAAACATTCCGTGCGAAAGCAGAGGTGGTAAGGAGATGCATAAAAATAAACCTAAGCTAATAGAGGTGATGCACCGAGGAATGAAGAACACCTATCTTGCCAATAAACACAAACCATTCAAATGTGATGCAAGATCATGCACAGATAACAAAATTTACAGTGAAAGATCAGGAGGATGCAAATGAACATAGAGAGGGTTGAGAATCATCCACAAACATGCATTACTTGCTCCAAAGATCGATACAATACACTAAAAATGCCAAGAGGCAAGGTTGCATTACAGTTTTGAATGGGAGGTTTGAACTCCACAAATTCGCCTGCCAAAGAGAAGAAGGGAGGGGCAAAACAAGAATGTTCGACCTTTAGAAAGAAGCCCCTCCTTACAATTTATAGGAAGAATGAGAGAGGGAAGAGAGAGGAAATCCAGATCTACCCCAACCACTTCTAGGTTGCATTTAACTCATCTCATTATGGCGGTGGGTGAGAACCCTAGCAAAAGTGGCGAACTGTATTTTGCATTAAAGCTGGTTGTTGAAACGTCAGTTCTGGCCATTACCATGTGCTAGAGATGTTCCTTGATTTTCTCTCTCCAAACTGAACCAAAATGCAAAATTGACCCCAGAATCATGTAGAGAATTTCACTCCATTGATATAAAGAACGTGAAAATCTGAGCTCTTGATCGAAAGTTATGGCAATCTGAAGATTTAGGGAAAAAACAGGCCAAAACGGATCGGCGGCAAAATATTTGAATTTTTTCTCGCACCGTGCCACTTGGATGACACGTGTCAGGCTCTGATTCATCCGTGGGCTCATCCTTTGAAAATTTCTTTCGGGCCCTTCCTTAATTTCTTGCCACTTGGACACGTGGCACTATTTTATTGGCTCGGGCCTGAGGGGCGCACTTTTTTTACCAGCAATGCCAAACACTTAAAGACTTTTCAACCTTCGACACATGCACGTTTCGATTCGTCCGTGGTCCTCCTTGTCTCTTTTTGGCCATTTCACCTTTTCGCGTCCACACGTCCCTCGTGTACCTTTGTCCGGATGTCCCAAATGAAGCTGGGACAAATATCTCCGAACCGCCCGATTCGGGCTTCCTTGCTCTTGTTTGAGGTGAATACACATGGCGAGATTTGATTTGTTGGCGGCTCTTTGATTTTCATGTCCCACGCGTACTTTTGTCCCAACTCCCTGATGAAAGTCCCCTGCTTTGGCCGAATCGGCGGTTCGCATCCTCGCGCATTTTTTTGCCCAATTAACTGCCCTGCATGCTCCTGGGACAAATCTCTCCGAACCGCCCAAAAATGGACCAACTTGCGCTAAACCGGCCGATCGCATCCAGCGTATTTTTGACCCGGATGTCCTGGACACGAAACAAGACTTAGGTAAATTTTTCCACTTTTCCAGCCGGTTCGGCTTTGCGCCCGCACTCCCGATGTCCCAACTGCCCCAAATTTTGCGCAGATCGCTGCGCGCTTTTCTGCGCCGATTTGTGCTCTGACGTCCCAACTGCCCCAAGGACCACCTGGACTAGGACTTAGCCGATTTCGGCACCAAGCTTGGCTTTTGCAAATTTTTCACATTTTTAAAAATTCTTTGGGTTTTCTTCTTGGACATGAGAGTTAGAAAGAACCCGAGGGGACCCTAGAAACATGATTTTTTGCCTTGAATCAATATACTTTCTCGGGATTGAATAATCTGATGCATGTTATCGAAATTACCTTGGGGGGGGGAATTTTGGATAACAATTTGGCGACTCAGATAGGTCACCTGCCTGCTAGGTAGAAGATCAGTGGCCTTTTAACAATCCATTAGGCATGGAGTAATAACCTGAAGCCAACTTGATCTCTGATCCCGATCTTGATACCGTAACTCATTCTTCGAGAGCACTCTGAACTGTAGAAATTCAACCTGAGAGAAACTAAACCTATGCCAAAGCACTTAGGGAAAAATAAACCTAACTACAACAAGACAATGTGCATACACACTTAGAGGAATTGAAATCTAGGCTAATATTTACAAGGGTAAACCTTTTCCTTTTTAGTAGCAATGTTTAAGATAGATTCCGTTAACTGGAATCGGGAGTTCTTCTCCATCCAATGCAGACAATTGGAAGGCATTACCACTTTTACATCTCATGACCATGTAGGGGCCACTCCGAATCGCATCAAACTTGGAATGCCTTCCAGTTTCACCCGATCTCGCATCCCATTTCGAACTAGGTCCCCCTCCGGGAGTTCCTTGCTCCGCCTTCTTGTCAAACCATCTTTTACTAAGGTTTGATCCTTTTCAATCATCAAAACTACATGTTCTCTTATTTCTTCCAATTCCATCAACTCTGCGTACCTGGCCTCCATTGGTTTGAACTCAGACAACTCCAACTGCTTCATGAGCTCCAATGCTAGAAATTCTAATGATATAGGCAATACTGCCTCTTTCCCATAGACCAATTTGTAGGGAGAACTACCTGTAGACCTCTTTAGTGTTATCCTGTCAACCCATAATGCTGATTTTAGCTTGGTATGCCATGTCCTTTGGTTTTCATCCAGAGTTCTTCTGATGATCCTTAGCAAATTCTTGTTCGTGGACTCTACCTATCCATTACCCTGTGGGTAATAATTTGAAGAGGTGCTCAAATAGATTCCATTCTTGACAGCCCATTCTGTAATCTTGGAACCTATGAATGCTAATGCATTATCTGATATGATAGTGGCTGGCACACCGAACCTGGTCACTATTTCTTCATAAAAGTCTAGTATGTTAGACTCACTTGCCTCTTTGAGTGCCACTGCTTCGGTCCACTTGGTGAAATAGTCTGTCGCCGTGAGAATCCACTTGTGGCCTTGGCTTGAGTTTGGGTTGATGACCCCGACGAAGTCCAATCCCCATTGCATAAATGGTTGGTCAACCAAAATTGCGTGCAATGGAAGCACTGCTAGTCTTTCTTTTCCGTGAAGAGTGCACATTTCTTGCACTTTCTTATCCATGTATAACAGTCACTAAACACTGTGGGCCAATAATATCCTGCCTTCATTATCTTGAGAGCTGTTACTCGTGGGGTGAAATGTCCTCCGGAATCTCCATCGTGAAAATCTTGTAACACCCTCTCAATTTGACCTGTCCCAATGCACCTCAATAGAACTCCATTGATGTCTTTCTTAAACAAAACACCATCAACAAACACATATGGAATGGCTTGTAATCTAAAGTATCTCCTCTTTGCTTTGCTCATTTCTGGAGGGCATAGGCCTGTCTGTAGGAAGTGTATCATATTCTGAGTCCAACAGGGAGTGGGCACATCATCATTTTCCTATTCTTGACCATCTTGTAGTACCAAGACAGCCTCTTTTCCATTACCTGCTTCAACTTGCTGACTCAAGGCTAGTTGTTTGCATAGTCCCTTCCCACGTACTAGTTTGGTGACCTTAATCTCGATGTCATATTCCATGACATGGGTTATCCATCCTGCACGTTTCTCATTCAAATCCTTGTTTAGAAGGAAGTCCTTGAATACCGCATGAGAGACCAATAATTGGATCTTGTTGTTTGAGACTAGGTGCTTGAATTTCTTTAAACTCCTGATCACTGCAAGTACATGCTTTTCAATGAAAGAGTACCTAGTTTCGTATTCCTCCAAGCCTTGACTGAAGAAAGCAACTGGTTGTTCTAATCCTTCTTTGTTTTGTTGTGCCAGGATTGCAGAAATTGTGTCTCCACCACCAAAGGCGTATAGCATGAAACCCTTGGAGAAGTATGGATTGACGAGAGTGGGAGCTTGAGATATAGCCTCTTTTATTGCCTCAAAACTTTCATTGCCTTCAGATGTCCACTTAAATGCCATGCTCTTTTTTAACATCAGCGTTATTGGCTTTACGAGAGCTGCAAAGTTTGGAACAAACTTGCGAAAAAAATTGATCCTTCCCAAGAAGCTTTGAAGAGCCTTCTTGTGACTTGGCAATGGAAACGCTCGAATTGCTTCAACTCTTTCTGGGTCAATCGTCAATCCCTCCTTTGAAACAATATGGCCTAGAAGTTTTCCCTCATGAGCCAGGAATATGCATTTTTTGGGATTCAACGATACCCCAAATCTTCTACACCTCAAATACCTACCTCGGGATGAAAGAGGTGATCCACTACATTTTTGGAGAATACAGTGATGTCATCAAGATATATCAGAACTATTTTATTGATCAACCCCTTGAATGCCATATCCATTGCCCTTTGGAAAGTGGCTCCAGCATTTGATAGGCCAAATGGCATCTTCTTGTAGGCATATGTGCCCCATTTGGTGGTGAAAGCCGTCTTGAATAAGTAATCTTCCTTCACCATTACCTAATTATACCCCGAGTAGCCATGTAGGAGAGAGAATCTCTCGAACTGGATACTACTTGCAATATTTGTTCCATTAAAGGAAGTGGGTAATGTTCTTTAAGAGACGCATCTGAGGTCTCTAAGTCCACACACAATCTAATTTCTCTGCTCTTCTTTTGACCGAACCATGTTTTCAACCCACTTGAGTAGCCATCTAGAGAGAGAATCTCTCCGAACCGGATACTACTTGCAATATTTGTTCCATCAAGGAAGTGGGTAATGGTCTTTGAGAGATGCCCCTGTTTAGGTCTCGAAATCCACACACAACCTGATTTCTCCACTCTTCTTCCTGACCGGAACCAAGATTTCAACCCAGCTTGAGTGCTTGATCGGGAATATAATGCTTGCCTCTATTAGCTTATTTAGCTCTTTCTTCATTAGAGGCTCAATGTGAGGGTTGACTGGTCTCTGCTTCTGCCTTATGGGCTTAGCATATGGATCCAATTCTATGGTATGTTGTGCCAACTTCGGATTGAAACCTTTCAAGTCTTCATAGCTCCAAGTGAAGACATCTGGAAATTCCTGGCAAAGTTGTATGAAATCTGATTTCTCCGCTCACGTGGCCACTTTACCAATTTGAAGTGTTTTACCTTCCCCAACTAGAATTGGCTCTGAATCTTCTCTTTTGACTTGTATGTTAGCCTTTTCCTTACTGGAATCGGGTCATTAGGGGTCAAGATAGACTCCAATGTTACTAAACCCTTGGGAAGCTTGTTTGTCCACAACTGCACTACTTGATCCCCATACTGCTGCTCTAATCTATCCTGATTCCTAGCTGAGAATTCGGCCTCTTCTTGTAAGAAATTGATGATCTGTTGATCGTTCTCAAACACCTGCCAGCTTATGTTATTATCTGGAACTGCTGGCCTCACAATCACATGGATATGTGGTTGCATTTTTTCCCTTTTGATGTTGTCAACCACATCAAACATTGCTCCAACTGCTGCGAGCCTATCCGCTGCTTCATTTTCCTTCCTGGGTATGGACATGATATTGAAAGCTTCGAAATCCTCAACGAGGTCCCATACCCTATTCTTGTAGTTCTTCAGCAGGTCATTCTTTGTAGCATGTTGTCCCTTGACTTGATTGACGATTAGCTCGCTATCTCCAAACACCTGTAAGCTCTTTATGCCCCTTTTCCTGGCCCAATGAAGTCTGTGAATCAAGGCCTCATATTCAGCTGTGTTGTTTGAACAGGAAAACTGGAAACGGAAAGCTGAATAATATTTGATGCCTTGAGGTGAAACAAGCATAGCTCCTCCTCCCCGCACCCTCGCTTACTCTTGATCCATCGAAAAATAATTTCCATACCTCATTGTCATCCTTATGGTTTGGTTTGGTGATGCTAGGAATAGGGTGGTTTTCTTCATGTATGCAATAGACTCCTAGATCAGATTCTTCTACTTCTTGGTAGGGATCAAAAGCATGTGTACCTTGCTTGCCCATTCGTCAAGAGTCAAACTGGGATGCTTTCAACTTTGGTGTCACCTTCATCTCGTGCTCTGGATAATCTTCTTGATCAAACACTGAACAGTTGGCATTGATTTGGCTTGGAGTATGAGTCTCAATATGAAAGTTTGCAATTGGTTCGGATCGGATTGTGACCTTAGTACCATATCTTGTTCTGAACAACATGTGTGACCAATCAGCAGACAAGTAGCCTCCAATTTTCACTGTGAAATCCCTTGACAAGCATAGGGCAAAGAGTGGTGGCAAATCTATCACCGACACATCTTGTAAAACGGTAACGTTGGGGCACGTATGCAAGGTAAGATTCAAACCTTTAATTACTCCCACGGTTTCTACTGCTGTCCCATCCAATTGCACTACCCCCTTTGATATGACTTCATATTGGAGACCCAACTGATCAGCTATTTGCTTGGGCATGACAGAACTACTTGCCCCAGAATCAATCATGCAATTGTGTACTAATTTATCCCCGATGATTAATGAAACATAGAATGGAGGAGGTTTCAAAACTTTACCTTGTTGTCCTCCATGATTCCCTTCAGGATGAGCAGCATTTGTGAGGACCTTCTCTTGCATATGGGCCTGCTGGTTCGAAGTTGACCAATTCTTCATGGCAGCTTGTAGAAGATCTCTTTGTCCTGGGATGGATAAAGATTCCCACATTGATATATTCATGTTTGTCTTCTTCATTTGATCAATGATGCTAAATGGGGATGAAAGATCTCTTTGTTGTCCTTTAGTCTGTGCGTTCCTTTCTTGTGCATGGGCAGCAACAACTGGCATTTGAGTTGGTTTGGAAGGTGGTTTGGGCTGTCCTTGCGTGTTTGGGACTGTATTTTTCTTACCAACACCTTGTGGAGTGATGGAAGGTTGTAGATCACTTGGAGCCAATGACTGCCCTTCACCTATATTCCTCTTCTTTGATCTTGTGTTAGCTGCTACACTCTGAGGAGTTGTTTGATTCATGCCACAAAAATCCTCAGCTTGCCAATTCACAAGTGCAAAGATTATCATTTGGAGTGTGTTTTGGCCGAGATGTCCCTTGATGCTGATTTGTTTCTTGACTCACTTAACTCTCTACGCAAATAGTTGTCACCATCAAGGCTTGGTTCAAAGCACCATTAAAGCACGTAGATTGGTTGTGAGGTTCATTGCATGGGAAACACCAATCATACTCTTAAGCCATGTTGTTTTGGACTGGCACTAATGCTTTAGAAGAAGATGCAACATTGGGGGTATAGGGATGGAATGGTCTATTGGCGGGAGGCCTTACTTGGCTTTGATTTTGATTTGCAGCCTGAGTTGGTGGCCTATTTTGTTGGTATGGGGGCCTAGCCTCGGTGCGTGCTCGAGGTCGATACGGTCTCAAGACTTTGAGCTTGTTGTCTTTTGATAGTAACCATCTCATTTCCCAAATTTTGCAATTGTTTCATGACCTCTTGGAGTTCATTTGAAGCACTAGAGGATGAAGTAGAAGTCTCATTTGAACTTTGATTTCTAGGAATGGGAATAGGAGCCAAAGTGGGTGTTTGACTAGTGCTTGGATTTTCTAAGTTTGGATACTAGGGGCATGGGAGGCCTAGGAGCCAGTTTACCAGCTTGAACAAGACAATTTTCATCTCTAATGGCAATGCTATAAGCAGCAGGTAAGGTTGTGCCTCCCATAGATTGAATTAACATAGAAATATTAGAATTCAAAGCCTAAAGATAGTATAGAAAAGCACCTTTGGCGCCTGGCCTTACTGCCACTAGAATCCTCTCCCAAGACCTTTGAAATCTGAAGTTGAAGTCACCAACTACTCATTGGGAGCTCTTTTGATAGTTGTCAATTGTTCATATCCATTTCATTTATCTCTATGATCGCATAAAATGTTGAAATCCT